>OZ038392.1:17733611-18213611 GCA_964036045.1 Eutreptiella sp. 'Long Island Sound 2002' | reverse complement strand
CTCAAACTGCCTCAATTACGTCAATTATTACGGGTTGGAAATGTGGCAGGTTTGAGGGGGCTTTAGCACCCTCCAATCATTTATCTTGAGCAAAGAGCATTTGGGGTCATAATTTGTGGTTTACCAAGCCCGAACCAACCTTAGGGACGAGGTTGAACAACTTGAAATCTCATGACATCTCCCCTAAATCTACCAATACTAGAATTACTCGTTAAAAAGGGCAAATATGGCTGTTTGGAGGCAATTTTGGCACCCACCGTTCATTAATCATGAGCCAAGAGCATTTAGGGTCACATATGGTGGTTTGCCAACCCCAAACTAACCTTAGGAACAAGGTTGAGCAATTTGAAATCTCATGATACCTCCCCTAAAGCTACTTACACGAGAATTACATGTTAAATAGGGCAAATATGGCTGTTTTGAGGCAATTTTGGCTCCCGCCGTTCATTCATCTTGAGCCAAGAGCATTTAGGGTCACAAATGGTGGTTTGCCAAGGCCCAACTAACCTAGGGAACAAGGTTGAGCAATTTCAAATCTCATGACACTTCCCCTAAATCTACTTATACTAGAATTAGACGTCAAACAGGGCAAATAAGGCTGTTTTGAGGCAATTTTGGCACCCACCGTTGATATATCTTGATGCAAGAGCATGCAGGGTCACATATGGTGTTTTGCCAAGGCCAAGCTAACCTTAGGAACAAGGTGGAGCAATTTGAAATCTCATGATACCTCCCCTAAATCTACTTATACTAGAATTAGACGTCAAACGAGGCAAATATGGCTGTTTTGAGGCAATTTTGGCACCCGCCGTTGATACATCTTGATTCAAGAGCATGTAGGGTCACATATGGTGTTTTGCCAAGGCCAAACTAACCTTAGCAACAAGGGTGAGCAATTTGAAATCTCATGATACCTCCCCTAAATCTACTTATGCGAGATTTACAAGTTAAAAAGGGCAAATATGGCTGTTTTGGGGCAATTTTGGCACCCGCCCCTCAATTATCTTGATGCACCACCATTTAGGGTCCACAATGTCACTTGGGGTGCGAAAGTACTGGCAAGACTCGTCAGCGGGCAGGACAAAGCAACAAAACGGCGTTAGCCCATAGACTGTGGAACACGAATGTGTGAGCGTCTTTCGTCAAGCCAGAGTGCACATAAAACAGGGGGCCGGAGCCCCCTGGAATCACCAAGTCATCAAAGGCCAAGTATATTGGCACTGCAGAGTGCAGTTGTGGCATCCGTACCAGGCAACCCCAGGCTGTGGAGCACAGGATTACATACGGGGGGCAGGGAGGGAGCAGGCGGGTAAAGCAGACCTAGAACCAGATCACGGTCACACAAATTAGACCGGGTGAGTCCCGAATAAAGACCAGGTTTCCACCATGAGGTGGGGTACCGCTTCATGTGTAATTCGTGCACGCATGCAAGGGCATTGTGTTGTACATCGGACCAGCGCGTGGAATACCCAGCGGATTTGAGCCCCAGGGTGACTGCAATGCTCTTGGTGGAGCGTTTTGCTTGGACAGCCTCGGGGTCCGGGAATCGGGAGAATCGTTTGTGGGGGGGCACGCTCCAATCTACCTTAGTTTTCAGGCGCATTGATACCTCTGCGGTGTCTGGTAGCACGCACAGAACCGCTTCCAGGCTGGGAATCACCAGACCCTCGGATTCCTGTTGCAATTCCAGCCCATACAGTTTTTCGAACATACGCTGGAGTCTAGTCAGGCCAATATTCCCACATATGGCGCCTACAATGTTGTCCATGTACCTGTAAGGGGGGATGGGAAGGGCATGTTTGGGCAGGCGTCGTGACAGCTTGTGAGCCGGAGAGCCAGAGGAAGTGTTAAACGACAATTCACGCATCATGCAAAAAAGTTGCGCAGCTTGCGCCGAGCATAGACCGCCTATCGCAACGCCGCGTTTTTGTTTGGCCACCCTGCTACCAATGACAAAAATATCATTGTGATATACATCAAAATTCATATAAGCTAAAACATCTGACATGCTGAGTATGTGAAAGTCACTAGTGTAGCCACGACCCAAGCGGTCCAGCTTGCGGTTACGACGATGGATGCTGAAGAGGAGGCCGTTAGAGCCCACTCGGAGGTTGCTGGGTATGTGAGGTTTCGGGGATGGTGGGGCTGCACGGATCGCGTCCGCAAGGGCATCGGCAATCTGGGATATTGCTTCAATAACGCCATCCCTAGGGAGGCGAGGGAACATCTCCCGGACGTCCAACTCGAACAGACGCAGTTTTTTGCGGGGGGGGGGTCCTGAGGGGTACAGGCGAGCCATCGCTGAGTTGAGCTTCTCGACATACGCACGCACGTCGCGCACATCCAGAATTGCCCATGTATCCAGCATCTGGGTCGCTGCACTGATGAGTAGTGTGAGACAGCGACTTATGAGGCGGCCATGCTGTTTCATGGGATGGCTAAAGTGGGAAAACAACAGACGCCATTTCAGGGTATCAGTGAACTCGTCACTTTTATGCTTCAAGAAGGGGAAGGACACTGGGGGAGAGGTGCGGGCAGAGCAGCGGAAGTACTTGGTCAATCCAAACTGACGTGCAGCGTCCATGAGCTTTTGCAGAGCAAAAACTTTAGCATCAACCACAGTCGGAAAATCGCCCAAAACTTCAAACTGTTCGGGGTCGGAGTACAGGATCCGGATGTAGCTGAAAAATAAACGCTTACACATAACCCAGGTGCGCCCGGGGTTTTTATCAACAACAAGGAAAACGTAGCGATCACCCCATTTGCGTTTAAATTCCTTGATACGCTCCGGCCGCAGATACCAGGGTAGGCTGTGGGCCGTGTCCGTGTGAAGCGACTTGGCCTTGTGGACCATCGCAGCACAGTAGGTGCCGACTAGGTTATCAGGCAGGCGCGACACTGTGGCAATGCGCTTCGCGCATCGGACCACGTCCCCTTCCATAGATTCCCACGTGGTGATCGTTCTGTTGCCCATGTGTTGAGTAAGCAAGCAGTATTCAGGCCCAAAGAGGGTTTGCCATTCAGAGGGGTCACGCGTGCATACACAGTTCTGTATCGTGTGAACACCGGAGACATGGGAGCACGCACAGTGGGAAGACCGGCGGCAGATGTAGTCCCAGGATTTCTGAATTTTCCGCGTACACAGATGGTCACGAACAGTGCAGCCACTCTTCGAGGTGAGCTGGACAGCGGACCGCAGGTAGGAACGGAGTGGCAGGGGGAGGGGGGATTGGGAGATGGTGTCTTGAATGCAGCTTTTGATATCCTGGGGGGCAGGGTCGTTGGAGGCAGGATATGGGAAGGGAAGACGCTGGGGCAGGTGGATACCGACGCGTTGATGAACACGGGCAGACACCTTGCGGAATAAATCGTTCCACTCCTGACGTGGTATAATGGATTTGGATACAGTTAGAGTATCCAACAGGGTGGGTAGAGAGAGGGCGATGCGGCGGTTCTTCTGGATGTAGCCGACAATCGTTTTGACACGCTGGCGGCTGCAGATTTCTGTGGATGCCTGGATGCGTTTCAGCAGTTTCCATTTGAGGTGGCAGTAGTGGGCGGTATCGCGCTGATTGTATACATTGGCACCGAAGTACCGAATCCATTTCTTTTCCACTGACGCATGCTGAGACTGGTGGCACACTTCCAGGGGCAAAATTAGAAAATGGTGCAAGCCTTTTCGCGCCATAGCACTATAAAAATCAAGGCCTTCAAGAAACTCGTGTTCCCCGCGGTGAATGTGAAAGAGTGCGCGCATAGCCCCCGCGATGTGTTCCAGGAAACGCACGACAAGGGGTCGGTCCGTGCGGCCTACATACACTCTGGAGTCCAACAGAGAGAAGACAACATAAACAGAGTGGAGACCAGGTTTCAGGTATGGGAGAGAGAGAGCTTTTGAGAGACCGAACAGTTTCCGGATCCAGGTTTGCGGAGCAAAATGCAGAAGTGTTCTCATTTCTTCAAGGTGCGTGGACAAAGCGAGCTTCTGGGTTTCAGAGTGTGGTTTGAAAGTGTTGCTGGAATACAGATTGTCACGAAATTCAGTGTTGCGTTCCATAGACGCCCGAAAGATGACGCGCATAGGGCCCTTGCCCATGGAAGCGGTGAAGCGTGCAGGCGGCATGTTCCAAAAGCCACGGCCGTTTTTGGCTCTAGCGCTCATAGCAGCAATGTATGTATAAATATTGAAGAGGGGCGCGCCATTTGCTGATGCACAGCAATCCTCAAGTAGGGTTGGGGTTGTGACAAACCAGGAGACGGGGGAATTCACGAATTTTTTACGTTGGTGTTTGGTATAGAAAGGATGGAACAGGGGGCACGAAACGGAGTATTTTTCTTCGAAGGCACACCACGCATTACCGTTCTTGCACAATTTTCTCGCATACTCAATCCAAACCTTGTGGGAATGGGGGATACCGAACACTGCCAGTTCCAAGTCGGGGTTTATGGTGAGCATAACCTGGCATACCAAGAATAACCCCCCAAAACAGCCATTTTGGCACATGTACCTAGTCGTTCCGTGTGCCCATGGGATATAAAAAAATGAGTTTAGCACCCTGAAAATAGGGGGGGGGGGTCAAAAAACCGGAAAGCCAATTCCATACACCCACACCTGTGTGTGGCAATCTACACTTTTTGAGGTATTTGTCAGTATACTCGAAGTATTGGAGAAGTATTCTTGCCGTATACTTCGGAGTATACGGCCGTATACTCAGAAGTATACGGCCGTATACTTGGAGTATACGGGGACTTTCTACCTTCCACCCATGCCACCATTCTCATCACCTACCCCTCCCCCTTGCATTTACTCATGACCCTGCAACCCCCAAACACATTGTACACACAAAAGAGCACCATATGAGCAAAGCAGAAGACCACAAGAAGCAACTTTGTTTGATGTCCCATCCGAAATGTCAAATGTGATCCACTTCCCCATGTTATATATACCTAATATACACACTTACGCATATTGCACATCACATGATATATACCTACATGTGCTTTGGTGCACGATGCTTCTTCCGCATGCGTTGCATGCCAAACTTGATCCCCTCTCTACCCAAACCCTTTTCCCCAAACCACAACCGGATGCCCCAATCAAGGGCATCCGGGTGCAGAGCATGCCTTAGTCCCCATCGGGTGACATAAGGCTTGCTCAGCTTCCACCCTTGAAAACAATGGCGGATGTCCATTTTAAAACTTTTGTTCCTCCATTCCGTGGGAATGGAGGAAAACTTAATAAAATTCCCCCACCTTTGGAGGTGTGCCCCACTGTGGCACACCACCCAATGCACCCAAACCGGAACACTCCACCCCAATGCCCCCCATGCCTTGGTGAATTGTGTAACCATGGATGCATAACGTTGGCGTTGATCCATGGGAACAGGACCCACATGGCGCCAAATCTTTTGCATATAGTAACAGGCCTGCAACATGAGGTGCAGGACGGCACTGGTTTTGAGCCACCTGTTGCCCTCCCACTTCACAACATGGGTACAATACATTGCAACAATGCGCACCAACTCGGCGTGCAACTCAGGTGTTTCGAAAAAAAGACGGGAGGCGTTAATGTCGAGAGTGTGTTCCTTCTCTTTCGAGGGAGCACGCATCACTCTCTCAGCCACAGGGATGTGCTTTGCTTCTTGCCGGAGGTTAGAAATGAAATGGGACACGGCCCTTAGAGCTCCTGGTGAACCCCATGTGCGGGCGCTGTCCTTGAGACGTTTCCCAATGCCTGTCCCCACCCTTGCACAACAATGTGCCACATCTCCAACATTGCGGACAGGAGGGATGCAAGACATAAGGGACCCAATGCGAGGAAGCACTGGAAAATCTGCAATTGCAAACAAATGGGCTTGAAATTGGTCATAATACTTGAGATTGCAATTCCAACATTTCCCACACGAACCCGACATCATGACTTTCCCATCCCCACTTTTAAAACACAATAATTTTTTGGGAGTACCCCCAATTTCTATGCCGCCCTCGGCTTCAAGTTTTTTGACTTGGTCATTCAATTTCCCCACGGCATCCATCCTTTGCAGATGGGCCATATCGTCCCCCCCATCAAAAACCCACCATGAGGCCCATGCCTGACCATCATGGTGTGCCCCCCTATCCTCCCATAGGTCCACAAACACGTCACAACGTGTGGCACTGGCATTATGAAAAAATGTGGCATCAGAACAGATTACAACAGCCAAATATGTATTCTCCTCATACTTCCGAATGCTGTCTTCGGCATGGGCACGGTGACAATATCATGCAATTCCACCACCCCACATGTCCGGGTACCCCCTTTAGTGGCCACCTCCAGAACCCTCCCCTTGGACAGGTAAGGTGTGAGGGTCTTACGCATTGCCATCACATGGTCCCAGGTGCATGTGGTCCTCATGCAACCCTTCAATGCCCGGATGGAAAGGTGGTGCCGCCGCATCCATCGGAGTAGGTTAATTGCCTCCTTGTCGGCCACATCCACCTCACCATCTTTTAAAATAATCATGAGGCCTTGGGCATGGGGTCGCAAAAGTACATCGTCACCAAGCAATGCTGATGCTACCGATTGCATCCACAAACGTCTTTGCCGTTGCCCTCTTTCCCCGCAATCCTATTGTAAAAAAAAACAGGGTGGGCCATAACATGTGAAACAAAATAGGGTGCTGGCGTTGACGTTTGTGGATGCAGAGCACATACTGCATAGGGGGTCAAATGCCGGCGTTTGATTCCCTCACAAAAATCTTGAATGCTCTCCAAACAAAGCCCCTTCTCCTTCTGATGGGCATTTGCAAACATATTGCTTACAATAATTGCTGTGGAGAGATGTGCCAGGCATATGTGGGCCAGTTGCCCAGTGAAACCGTGCGCACAGGCGCATGCAACAGGCGCACAGCATGTACGATTCAGCACAAATCTTTCGCCGTATACTTTGAGTATACGGCCGTATACTTCCAGGTATACGGCCGTATACTCGGAGGTATACGGCCGTATACTGGTAGTATACGGTGCTCACTAGTGGCCCCAAGGACGAAAGCCATAGGCCAATAACTCATCAACAGACTCATCCGGGAGGTAATCTGTGTTGCACCCATTGTAGAAAACAATGGCATAGCGCTCCCCCCTCCATGGGGCAGGCCCGTGGTGGGCTTTGGAGTTGAAAACCACACCCGGCCAGCCCTTGTAGGCCTTCGCATCCACAACACCACCTCCATGTACATCCAACCGCATCGGGGTCCCTTGCATGGGACTATGGAGCACTCCACCTGTTTCAACACAGACCTCCCCACCACTGTGCGCCCCGACAGCGCAGATGGCGGAAAGCGGAGAAGGATCCCTCATATGGCGATAGCCCGGCATTCTTTGTGAAGTATCGCATTGTACCACTTGAATGGTGGTCCAATGGAACCACCTTGGAAAATTCGCATGCGCATGTGCATTTGAAAGGCAAATTAGCTCCCTTTGCCTTTCATTGCCGCTGCACAAGCGCGCACGGCGCCAATCCTTCCCCTGCCTGCGTGTCCCTGTAGCCCCAAACTGCACATTGTGCACTTGTACACCCAAGATGTGCACCTTGCGGTACACCAACTCTCGGCATAAAGCTGCAAGGGCGGGGTTGGATGGGGGTAGTCATTGCGGCTTTGGGGGGAGGCCACGTGCTGGGGAGGCGGCCTGACTGCCCTGACTCCCACTGCCCTGACTCCCAGACCCTTGGGGTGGGGGTGCACTCCGTGTGACACTATGGGCCACAATGGACCTCGCCCACTCCTCGTTGGCCTTGGCCGCTTGGAGTTGCGTCTCCAACTCCTTGGCCTTGAGGTGCCAGTCATGGGCACTTGTGGTGGCATCGGCCAACTTGGTCTCCAGGTCCGCAATCCTCTTGTCCTTGGCGTCACCCTCAGCATGGGCAACCTTCAGCTCCTCCTTGAGGGAGGCATTGGCCTCCCTCAAGGAGGTCAGGGAAGTCCGGCTGAACTCCCCGATCTCTCGGGAGATGTTCAGCCGGGACTTCCCCAAGCCCGCCACAACACCGCTGACAATGTCAGCGGTGCTGGGCACATCGAGGTCCCCCAGGGCCTCGCATGTGCCACGGCGGGCAGCTGCTTCAATCCCCCCCACCCCCCCAAACCCCTCAAGCCCCCCCGAGACAACAGCAACAGCAGCAGCAGCAGACCCGGAAGGCTTGGGGGCCTTCCGGGTGGGGGTGGGTGCAGGGGTGGCCCTTGGCTCAGCGGGCTCATCATGAGCCCGCTTCAGCCCCCTCCCCCCAAGCTGTTTCCCCGCCCTCGAGGCCAACTCGGCCTGGAGGGCGAGGGAGTGCTCCCCGGGGACAGGCCCCCCCCCAAAACTTTGGAGCACCATAATGGAGTCCGAAATGCTCCATTTCCCCCCCGTGGTGCTCAAAAAAACCCGCACCTTCCCGGAGCTCTTGCTCCACACCGCAGCCCCCCAAATGGCCTCCACAACCCCCCCCCCCCCTTTGCGACATTCGCCACAACCCTAATGGGCAGGCGAATGTCGTAAAGTGCACCACTGGCACGGACATTCAAACGGGAATAGTATCCCGTGTCCTTGCCAGTGGTGCACGCCAGGTCGGAGGGCGCACTGGCAACATCCCCCCGACCCACAGGAATGGGGTCCACGTACTCCCGACCGGAGATCACTTGTCCTGCGGCAGCCTTTGGCGCCACCAACTCCGACACCTCGGGCTCGGCCACCTCGTAATCGGTGATGCTCCGCAGTGGCCAGGGATCATACTGGACCTGAATGGGAAGAAAGGGTGGAATTCTAACAAAGAACTAGGCAAAATAGATTGAAATTGGCAACAAATACTATGAGTATACGGCCGTATACCTCCGAGTATACGGCCGTATACCTCGGAGTATACGGCCGTATACTCAAAATGGGTGGGCAGGTATACGGCCGTATACTCGCGGTATACGGCCGTATATTGGGGGTATACGGCCGTATACCGTGGGTATATGGCCGTATACACAAGGTATACGGCCGTATTCCAAGACCATGGCACTGGGTGGGTGAGAGGTATGCATGCTACACTTGCAAACGAAACGTTCCTGGTTCAAACCCCACTGCCCTCAAACATGCAAAAACATGTGTAGGCCATTGAAGAATCCTGGGAAGAAGTTGAAGAGGTTGATGATCAATTCAATTCAACTCAACCTGAAGAACTGCAACCATATAGGGAGGCGCTGAAGACAGGCCAAACAAAAAAACCCACCAGTGACCCTACCTTTTGAGATAAACGGGACTTAATGAATAACAACAACACAGTTCAACCCATGCCCGGATCCCACAAATACCTGATTGCAGATGCACCACAGCTCTTGCTTCTCCTCTTCCTCCTCCTCCACGTCCTCATCTTCTTCTCCGGCCTTCTCCTTGCCCTTCCTTGACTTCGCCTTGGGCTTCGGCTTCGACTTCTTCTTCCTCGAAACCGTCTTGAATGGCCACCACTTCACCCAACCATAGAACCATCCACCAGAACTGAAGTGGGGCCGGACAACGACCCCATGCAACACCACTGTGTTGCGTCATTGTCTCACCCTGATTCCAAGCGCCCTCCTCACAGGCACCACACTGCCCCTCCAGGGCGTGGGTGGCACACAATGGCACGTTACCACATGTAACCACACGCGATGCACAGTCAGTGCATTGCCCAACCACACATCCCCAATGTCCAATGGGGCCATTGGGGCCACCACCCAAGGGTCCGGAAGGCCCGTGTGGGATGCAACCACAAAATCCCCAGCACAACCATCATCGGGTGTGGGGGAGAACATCGGAAACAAGCAAATAACATGGTGTTGGTCCGGGCCGGCAACATAGCTGAGGTTAATGTCACGGTGCCAACACTGTTTTTTTTCCACATCCACTGTACCGGCCTTCACCACAATAAAGGTGGTAACATTCACGACCGGACACTTCCAACCCAAATGAGTCTCCAAGTGGGGTATGAGGACCTCCCTTGCGAAACTGTACATTGCACCCCCCTCCGGTGGAGTCATTGTGCGGCGGGTGTCACTGTCCCCTGCACGAGTCTCGGCGGGCCAATCCTCATTAAAAATATTGAGCCCCGCATCTGCCCTAAGTTCCCCATACTCATCCTGAAGCTTGTCCATCCAACTGACAGAAATGAAGCCAGATTAGAAAGCATGGCCCCATTGCTTGAAATCCTTGAGGTCGTCGACATGACGATGATCGACGACGTCAACGGGGATGGAGACACGATGGTGTTCAACACCAAAAAGGGGGGTGGTGGTGAGGGGGAAGAAAAGGGAGGGGTGCATCCCAGTACCCTTGTACCAGGTGGGGAGGGTGTGGCCCTCCAAATCGGCATGCCAGGACCATGGCGATTGGGAGTGGAGGGAGTAGAGGGGGGCGGTGTCTTCCCAATGCCCCCGCTGCACTTGCTGGGCCTTGCACTCCCATTTGCGCCAGCCAGCGGCCACGTCCCCCGAGACATGAATCCCCGGAGAGCCATCCTGCATCTCCCATTCCCTCAAATACAAACTCATCCCCCTATTGGGCCCCCCACAGCTTTTTTTAACATGCTCCACGACAGCGCGGGCATCCGAATCATGGAGCTGCAACACTATAGCTTGCAGATTAGGGTTGTTGTCAAACAACGACAACAAAGGGTCAGTGAGGCTGTGGGGTTGGGCAACGCCGGGGTGCGTTAGCTTCACCAGGGCCACAGGGGTGTCCAAGGTGGACCAAGCACAATTCTCAAGAGAACGCCAAGACACGGTGCGTGTGCTGTCGGGGCTGTAAACACCTCTGTGCACTGTGCGGAGAGCTACGGCATCGGCCCACTTCTTCAACAAGGCATGAGTGCCCGCATCAGTCATGGTGGCAGAAAAAGAGGGCCTGGGAGAGCAAGAAGCAACATAATATGGATTGGAATGGACACATATGGAGACATACATTGCAATCTTGAGTGAAGTATGAGCCTAGATTGGTTTCAAGTGGTGTGCAATTGTTGGGCAAAGGCAAAGCATGCAACAAGATGGGCACAAAAGGCACAACAATGGAATTTTTCAACTTGAAACAACCACATGGTGCAAACAAATACCCCCAGTATACGGCCGTATACTCCAAGTATACGGCCGTATACTCCAGAGTATACGGCCGTATACTGAGGTATTGGAGCCTTGAGTATACGGCCGTATACCCCAAGAGCCCAAAATGGGGTAGTTTCAAACACAACATTGACCATCACAATTGGCAAACTAGAGGTATTCCCCAACCCACCTATGCATGCATTGTGCATTATACATTCGTACCCACCTGTACATGCCACATACCCCTTTCTCCCAAAACCCCCTTTTTTACCCGTATACTCCCAGGTATTCCTGGTATGCCAGGTTATGCTCACCATATTGGCGCGTAAAGTATCGGTTAGCAAGCCAGGGGAGTCACCCGGCTGCGGTAACAGGAGTATGCGACGCGATCTGCAGGCCACATCATGTGGCGAAGGGAGCGCGCCGAAATGGTGCTCAAACGGGGCCATGGGCCCGGTGAACGCTGTGTGTTGTGAGCCACGAGAGAAGGAGGTGGTACCTATCGTCCCATCGATGTTGAATACATTAAATAAGGTATCCCACCATGTTTCGAGCGGAGACCAGAATTGGGAGCAGGGTAAAAAGGCAGGTTCTGAAGAAACGGATTGTGTGTAGTCAAGCACATGCAAACAAAATTGGAAACATTCGTGGTCAGATATCATACTCCAATGAAGATTGTTATAGGAGCGATGAAAGCGATACCAAAAGCGGCGGCAAACTATGGAATCATTAATTAGATGCATGCATTGCGTTACGGCATTTGAGACGAACTCGGGTTGGGAAGGAAAACGGACATTCATATTGCAGAGTGCATCGCATGCAAACTGGCGGATAGCCATAGATGACATGGATTCACCAAATTCAATAACCGTATCCTGGAAGTCGGAAATGACCGAGGCGGTGTTATGGACGGGGGTGTGGGTGGCATGGGCTTGAAGGGCATTGGCCACGGTGGCGACTTGCTCGAGCCACGGAAGGCCATGAATGGGGAGCAGTTGCAAAACCGATTTTTCAATTGGTTCCGGTCGAGAGGAGACACTACCAAAGCGGCGAATGCGCTTGCATGCACGGTGCGCGCGTGAGTGTGGTGTAGAGGACGCGGTTTTGGGTGGGGGATGGGACCAACGTGAGTGACGGCGTTTAACGGCTAAGCAAATAGAGCTTCGCCGTCGCCGGGCAGACGCAGTTGGCGATGGTTGTGGATTTTCCTTGGGGACGACGGAAATTGGACGTTGAAACACCGGTGGGGAATAACGGCGTGGGGGTCGAGTGCAGCGTGTACGCGTGCGAGACATCCGCATAGATTCATCCATAATTAACGTGTAAAGAGCGTGTAAAAAGCGAAGGCACGTGTGAGTCAACCAAACGTGGAAAAAATAGAAAGCTCGAAGCGACAAATTGATTAACGTGTCTTGGATGTGTTGCGGGTCATGTGGCGCTTGGCGCCGCGGCAACGATCAAAGGAAGGGACAAGCGACTCGCGGTCTCGGGAGAGGTGAGGAGACTCGATGAAGAACGGCGCACCGGTGGGTTTACCAGCATTGAGGAGTTGCACCATGTATCCCGGCGTGCTGTCTTGTTCCCCGTAGGACACAATAGACACTTGTTGGAGCATAGCGCTACCGCCGGCACCCCATGCACCCCATACGTGTTCATTGGCATTGTAATTGACTCCAATGGGTGTTTCACCATTGTCCACCGTCATGCGTTCCGGGCCCATTTGTGGCGTAGGCGGCGCGGATGTAGAGGCGGGGCCAATTGCGGCGCTAGATGAAGACGAATTAGAAGCGGGCGCAGGCTCGGGAGCGGGTTCACCGGAAGGCGGAGTTGGCCTTTTTATCAAGCCGGACTCGAGCAAGCCATTGAAAAGGCCGTCCAATTTATTGTTCATGGATTCATGGCCGGAAGAGACCTTGGCATCAAGAGCGTGAACGGAAGATCGGACCTCAGAAATTTCTGTTTTCATGGCGGATTGAGTCTCTTCAAGTGCACGCAATTTATTATCGGTGTATACTTCGAAAGCCGATTGTGCGATAGGCGTTTGGGATGTGCCATTCATGGGCGCATTAGTAGATTGCTTGGAAGAAGACGAATTTCCAACGCGGCGAGTAACGGATGTCCAACACTCACCATCGGGGTCTTTAGAATTTCGAATGCGCGAAATGAGATCACTAGTCGTGGCGTCGGGCACACCGGCGATGGTGAGAGTGTGCTCATCGAAAGACACATGGGACACCTCAAGTGATAGCTCGTCGGCAAATAGCTTCATGCGCTCGTCATTCCATGGAGAAACACCAACCACATCAAGTGAATAGACGCTAGCGGCGGAAGCCTTGGGCGTAGTAGCGACCGGTGGTCCCATGGACTCAGGGCGGATACCTTCGAACGTAGTCCCATTCTCCTTGCACTCAAAGAACTTGCGTTTGTTAACGCAAATGCGCCACCACATCCATTGGTAGGGACAATTTTTGAGGAGGTGCTTTTCGAGGCAATTGAAACATGTAACTTGTCGAATGTAGCTCCCATCGGAAGCAATGTCACCACACTTCTTGATGCGTTGAGGGCATTGGAACATGTAATGGCCATAGTTGTCGCACATGGAGCAATATGTTTTGTCCGTAGCTTCGGGACGTTGAGAGGCATCGGAACGGCTCTTGGGAGGCATGAGGAGCGAGTTAGTATGACCCTTGGGTGGTCAAACGAGAGGTACACAATGTCACTTGGGGTGCGAAAGTACTGGCAAGACTCGTCAGCGGGCAGGACAAAGCAACAAAACGGCGTTAGCCCATAGACTGTGGAACACGAATGTGTGAGCGTCTTTCGTCAAGCCAGAGTGCACATAAAACAGGTTAGGGTCAAATGTTGTGGTTTGCTAAGGCCAAACTAACCTTAGGGAGAACCTTGACCCATTTGAAATCTCATGAGACCTCCCCGAAATCCACTTATGCCAGTTTCTTCGTGAAAAAGTGCCAAAAAAGGCCCGAAAAGGCGGTATTTTGGAAATATCTCCCTAAAGGTTGATGGGATGACCCTCATTTGGTCACAGGAGCAGGATATGATTGCGATTGGCACATTGCGCTTCTTAAATCTGCTTAACTGCGCACAGAATTGGCACAAATCTCGCAAAATGAGCCAAAATTGCTTGCGGCGGCGGGAAAATCGCGACCGCGGCGGTTTCAGCGGTAGTACGGCAACTGAATTTTGGGATCTGGCGACATCGTAAAATCATATGTGAGAGGGTCCAATAAGTGGTCTAAACATGATTTTCTATCACATTTGATGGTTAGAAAGTCAAAGAAATCGATTTCAGATTTTTTGATTTTTGATGCCTTGAGCCTATTTTCCCCGACCCCGGCATAGCCTGAAGTCCCCTTCGGGCTATCCCCAGCACAAATGACCCACCGGCCTCCCTCCGGGGGTCAAACCGGGTGATTACGGGGCATAGAGGGTCCAATAAGTGGTCTAAACATGTTTTTCTATCACATTTGATGGTTAGAAAGTCAAAAAATCGATTTTAGATTTTTCGATTTTTAACCCCCCGGACCGATATTCTCTAAGTCCCCTTCGGGCTATCCCCAGCACAAATGACCCACCGGCCCCCCTCCGGGGGTCAAAACGGGTGATTACCGGGCATAGAGGGTCCAATAAGTGGTCTAAACATGTTTTTCTATCACATTAGATGGTTAGAAAGTCAAGAAATTGGATTTCAGATTTTTAGATTTTTGACTCCCCGGACCGATTTTCTCTAAGTCCCCTTCGGGCTATCCCCAGCACAAATGACCCACCGGGCCCCGTCAGGGGTTCAAAACGGGTGATTACGGGGCATAGAGGGTGCAATAAGTGGTCTAAACATGATTTTCTATCACATTTGATGGTTAGAATGTCAAGAAATTCGTTTTAAGTTTTTCGATTTTTGACCCCCCGGACCGATTTTCTCCAAGTCCCCTTTGGGCTATCCCCAGCACAAATGACCCACCGGCCCCCCTCCGGGGGTCAAAATGAGAAATTCTGCCTGCAAGGCAGAATTTCCAGTTTTGGGGGGGGGGGACATGAGCTCATGTTGCATGCTGCAGTGTAAACAGCAGAGCCTTGACTCTCCCTGACCCTGTCACATAGATTATTCACTTTTGTGTGCTCAGCACCAGTTGCTGATTTGGAGGAATGGCTCAAGAGGATAGTCTGGAGTTCAAGGACTTCGTCCAGTTGGGACTGACATCAAAATATGGGGAGTCACTTGGGGTCAAGGATGTGGCCCAGTGTATGGGGAGGCGCAAGAAGAAATTGATGGCCCTGGGCCAAGAAGCAGAAAAGTGGGAGATGGCATTTATCCAGTCCCATGGGGTGACCCTTAGGGGTGAACAGCTACTGGACGCCATTGTGGTTTATTCAGTAGTGGAAGGGCGTACCTTGGACATCCAGAAGGGGTCATTTTACACCACACCAGCTCAACCGTCATCACAGGAAATCCATGTAAAAGAGCTGGAGAAGGAAATTTTGAAGTTGAAGGTCGAACTTGGCCACCAGAGCAGAGGATACCCCCACCTATCCCTTGAGTCCTTGAAGGAGTTGAGTGCTGAGCAGTATTTGGCGGATTTGATGAAAGAGACTTTGTCTCTGATTCAGGACACATTTGACCATGAGGAACAGGATATGCAGGAGGATCTGGAGCCTGGGGTCCCACGTTCCAAGCTGTGGGACCTGGTGAACAGAAAGCACAAGGAGTATGAGCAGAGGTATAACAGGAAGGGCAGGCAGCCCACTGCCCATGAATCTGCAAGCACCCATGAGAGGTCCCCATCACCAAGCTCCAGGTCTTCAGGATCCACTCAGCCGGCAAGATCCAGTGGTCATGGCAAGACATACTGGAGGGGCAAATACAAGTTTGAGAAGGTGGATGGAGTGGAGTACTATGTATCCTCAGCTGGCAGGAGATGGAGGACTGACAAACCCCCACCAGGGGATTGTGATGATTGTGGCAGACGCCACTGGTCATGGCAGTGTCGTCGGTGACTACAGCCAAAACCCTCCCCAGGGACTGTGGCACAGGTCCCTATGGGCCATGGGAGGGGGCAGCTATTGGCCCAACAGACAGTGGAGCAGACAGAGGCTGAGCCACAGAAGCAGGACAGTTTCCCACAATGGCTGGCAGCATACAGGGAAATTGAAAAGCAAGAGCCCAACCAATCCTGGAGGGCAGTCATGCTGGGTTCCTGGGAGTCCTCTACCAGGGACCAATACAGAAGGTCATTGCAGGTACTGGCAAAGTGGCAAAATGAGGAGCCTCTGGCCCAACCACAGGACGTATTGTCCAAGGTCTTGGTACACCAATATGCCACATTGGCAACAGCAAGCTCCATCAAGACCCGGCTCCCAGGTCACCCGGGCGTCGGCCCAGGAGCTCGCGCCGAAGGTGTACCGCGTGTGCAAGGACGTAATCGCGAACGACGTCAAGACCGCCATCCTGGTGTACGACAAGTACGTGTACAAGGTGTACGAACGGGTGCTGGGCGAGATGTTACAGAGCAGCGGGAGGTTCTTCGCCGCCATCACCACGAAGAAGCCGCCTTCCGACGCCAACGCGGCGGACACGCGGGCATTCAAGGAGCAGGTCATGCGGGAAAACGCAACAATCGTGGCCAATTTCAACGGGATCGGTGGCACAGTCGGCGCCGTGCTTCTGATGCCCTCCGAAACGTACAGCGAGGGCGTGAGTCTTCGAAACGTCAAGCGTTTGGTCATAGCGGACATACAGGCCGGTTTGCAGCACCCCAGTTGGGTGGGACACAGTCAGCGAATAGGCAGGGCGATCCGTCTGTGTTCGCACACCGAGCTCCCCCTCGCCGAGCGCGTGGTCGATGTGGCGCTATATTATTCGGTTGCCGAGGAGGTCCCGGGGTCCCAGCCCGGCTTCAGGACGTTAGATCAAGAGAAATACGAGCTGTTGCAGCGGGACAGGGATGTAGTCCAGACCGAGATGTGTCGATTCGAGGGTGTTGCCGTGGACGGGTTCCGGTACTACGGTGGTGGGGGTACCGAGGGCATCGACTGCCCACTGAGACTAAGCGGGAGACCCCAGGCCAAGCCCACCGCAGCCGCACCCGCGGCCCTAGACGGTGGCGGCGAGACCCCGAAGCGCGCGATGACGCACGAAGAGGCGGATCGTGTGCATGGTACACTGCCATTCGACGATGCCGTGTTCTTGAGTGACTACCCGGATTGGTACTTCGTCCCGACTTCCCGGCTTTGATCGCATCCGCGATGGAGGCGGGTGCGACCGGCGTGGTGCGCTGTACTACACGTCATCTGCATGCATGTGGTATTTATGGGACAGGAGGTCGGCCTGTTTGGGTCCTGTGCACTGTGGTAATCTACGGGGACGGTGTACCAGGTAAAAGGGTGATCGCCGTTGTATGTATGTGTTTTGTTTTGGATCGTTTCGCCCTTTTCCCTTTTTTTCTGGTATCCGTGCTTTCCTTTGGGGTGGTATATGACATACCACTTCGGTGTCGCCGTAAGGGAAGGGTGTCTTTGTAATGGATGGGTTCCGGTACCGTTTGACGACGAGTCCCGGACCGGACCAACGCGGCGCGCGCGCGACCGGTGGTTCCCGTGCACGCGCGCCCGCTCATCTGGACATGCGTCATCATCTAGTATTTATGGCACACGGCGCACGACACATACCCCCTCCCTTGTATAAGCTACGCCCTTGTCCAAGCTACAGCAGGTGTAGGGACCGTATTAATTTGGTACCTAATTTGATTCGGTACAAATGTAGTGCGGCCACATAAGACATGGGTTTGGTGACAAATTTGCGAGCTACATAGGGTCATGGACATATCTGTTGTGAGTGTTTGCCCACTTGAACCCACATAGCTCTGATGTTGGGGATATTTATGCATTGTATTCCCCCTTTTTGGACCAGCTCACCATGCAATCTTCTCTTTTTGAACCTCGGGCTCTACGGCCTGGTCCAGGCTACAGTAGGCGTAGGGACCGTATTAATTTGGGACTTTTGCGTAGCTTATACAAGGGGGGGGGTGTAACATACAAAAAGGGAACGAACGGATAACTTATTTCGCACCATTTCACACCGCATTTAGTGCTTTCATTTGACGGAGATGGGTGGTAGTTGTTCTGTTACTTCTGTGTATCCGACTGTGGACCCGTCGCCCATCATTCGGAACACTGATGGTACCGATACCCCCGCTAACGGACGGTTTGTAGCACACCGTCGCGTCCGCGACGCGTTTCTTTTAAAATTTTCACAGTGTTAATCCCGTCGGAGGGTGAATCTGTTTCGGAATGATCCGTGTATGATGACCCGTGGACGCGGGGTGTCATGTGAGCAGGAAGGACATGGGCCATGGGACACATGTTGAAATCAGGTTTCCAGTGTTGTCCCAAAATTTTACATACATCTAAACAGGTGTATCGCACCACAAACCTTGAAAATTGGTACGACTGCGGTCAACCAACGGTCATGTTCTGTGACCGTCTGATATATTGTAACTGAAAATAACCATATTGTGCCCTACTTTGAATGGGGTTTATTCGGTTTGTCACTGTGATCCGCTTCACAATTTTTGTTCGTCAATGCGTGGTTTTCCGTTTCTTGTAGTATGCACCTCCTGTGTGTGTCACTGGGAACCTTTCCCCCTTCAACCGGAAAAGGGATTGTACGAGGTGGGGCCGTGTCACCCGAGAGTGTCGTGGGACGTGATCGAGTGGAACGGCGCCCTCGTGGTCAATCCGTGTCATGACACAGTCAAACCCCACGGCGAGTACCACCCCCCTCGGTGTAGATGGGTGCCCTTCTCGGTATGAGCACGGGTACTGCCGTTCACCCAATTCGGCTATGGTGGTCTTAATGCGCAATAGTGTGTTATTGGTCATGCCACAACCAGCAAGCACCTGAACAGTGTAAAACCCACAATCGGCGGCCTGTGCTATGCTATCAGCATCCCCGTCCACCAAAACTATATCGGTCCCGTTACCCTGTTTCTGCCTCAGTGTCTGTAGCATCGGTGTTTTGCCACGCTTCCAGCCACCGGTGTCTCGCTGCAGTAGATCGGGGAAATCTCTGGGTGACATACAGTGCCCCCTGTCAATGTGGATGCCAAAGTAATCCTTCATCCACCGAATGACCGTTTCGGGTCTACTGAGTGTGACGACGACGATATCCAAAACTTTACTGCCACTCATTTTCGGTGTATGTGTTTTCTTTTGTGTGTCTTCTCGGTAAATCCCGTACCTAGGATTCCGGTTTTTACAGAAAAAAAACAGAGCGCGCGACACACGGGGGCCCCGCGCGAGTCTCGCGCGAGCTGGGTAAGACCGGGACATGGATGACGTAGATATGCGCATGCATACATGCACACCCCAGAATAAGAACACGGACAACGAAGCTATACTATCGCTTAATTGTTTGCTTATATTTGGTGGGGTGTTTTTTTGTATGTGCATACAAATCGTTTCTGTACCGGGGGACCAATGCACACAGGGATGAAGATGAGACCACGGGGCGGAAAGGGAAAGAAGAGTCCACACGCACACGAGCGTACAAGCCAAGATAATATCGCGTGACGCGTGTATCACACGAGCGTATGGCGATCGATACTGTGTTTGGTGTCTGTATTTGCCGCGGTGTGGTGGGCCTTGTCCGTCAGATTACATTTTTTTGATTGATGCAAACATTCCGGTATACACCGCGTCTCTTCTCGGAGCTAACCGAGGGTGGGGCTGAATGTATCCGCAATGATCTGCGAACTGTCGGCGTGAGTGTCGTGCGGCTTTACGACGAGGACTCGGGGGAGATGGAGGCATACGAGCAGGCGTTGTCTGGGGCGGCCCGTTCCATTCGCCAGGACGGTGGCACCCCGCACGGCAGTCGCGGGATGGGTGGGATCACGAAGCACTACGGGCTCGCAAGCAGCAAGGCCGTCGTACGCGCTCGTCTGGACCAGAGGGCCAAGATGGTGTTCTCTGTGTTGCACGGGGTTGACCAGTGTGACCTAATGTGCTCATGGGACGCAGCGGCGATCACCGGCGTGGATGCAGGCAGGTCGCGACCACCCTCGCACCGAATACTCAATGGCATCGACTACCGAAAGGCATTCCATGAATTAACGGGTGGTTCCCTGAAGCCGCATATCGACATCGGGTGGGGCACCGCGGGGGACTCGGTGCAACAAAGGATGCAGGGGGAAAGTGGTATCGACTTCCCGTTCTGTGTGCAATCCCAGTTCATCTGCCACTCGGTGCCAGTCGGCGGCGCGACGTTCGTCTTTGCACCAGGTGTGATGCGTGTCCGGGTCGTGGTGGTGTTTGGTTACCCCCTCCTCTCCCACCACCGACTACAAACCCGTGCGCTTCTTGTGCAGGTTCGTACACCGATAAGGGTGTGCACGACAAGGCGAACTTCGAGCACGGTGGCAATCGCGATTTCTGTGTCTGCACCAATAAGGGGTACGAGTACTTTCACGGGAAGTGGGTATGCATCGACAACATCCCGCGGGGCCATTTGGTGCTGTGGTTGTCCAACACACCCCATTGTAACAAGCTGGCCGATTATGGTGTCAGTGATCCACAGCGGAAGGTCGTCTACATCACCTGGCAGCCCAGGGTGCTCTGTCGCGACCACCGTGCATTGAAGAAGCGGAAACTAGACGCCGTCGTGACAGGGGGTAGCACCGATCACTGGGCAACGCATGTCCCTAAGATTTACAGGGGCTCGCATTATTCTAACGGTAAGGGGATTTCTAATGTCATTGTACAGGATGAGGGCTATGACCCGGCTTTGTGGACGTTGATCCACGAATCCCTGTGAGGCGCAGTGGTGTAAATAAATGACACCGTATGTGTATGTATATATTGTTGGAACACCCCATCCCGCGGACAGATTGCAAAATACCGCCCCCGGTCTTCTGTGTGTTTTGCATTACGCCGTGCCGTTTTGTGTGTGTGTGTGTGTTTTGTTTGAAACCGCCATCCGTACCATGCGAGCAAATGGGGTGGATGGGTACACAAAACACGTACCAATCCCGGTGGGACGTCAGATAAATAAACAAACAAGGATTGTGTATGCGGCAGTCGACAAAGGCGTTCGTGGTTTTCGTTTTGGCTGTCGTGGTCAGTCCATTGGCATGGGGTTTCGCTTACGCGCGATCAAAAAAACGCACCCCGATCAGATCGGGGACATCGGGGAAGCCCATCTCCGTTTCGTCCCCCCGAGATACACCGATTTCAACCCCGGTGGGAAGCCCTGACGGTGATGCCAACGCCGTGGCGTCACCGGTACATACACCACCACCACCACCACCACCACCATTGGATCTCCGGCCGGTGCTGGATCAGGGTGATTGCTCGTCGATTAGTCGCATTGTACAGGAGGAACTGTTGGGTATTCCCGCTACCCAGGCTGCCCCGGTGGTGGGTTCCTGGGCCGAGATGGACTATGGCTGTGTCATACAGGACGGTTCGGGTGTCGTATTTTTCAACACTCGACCGGGGAACAACCGAAATGACATCAGAAACGTGTGCACGGGTCCCGATGAATACCCCGTGGCCGGACCGGCTGGTGTGAACGAGTGTGGAAAGTCATCCGAGTGAGTTGGGTTCCTCTCAGTGTTCGGTGTCTAGTCCGTTTTTCTCATTCGAATGTCGCGCCGTGGACTGCCCGGGATCGTCGACGACGACGAGTGTGCCTCTGTCGTTACGGGCCGGGTGTCATCCAAATTGTGATGAACCTGACCAGCCCCGACACCGATGGGCTCGATGCAGAAGCGGGTTCGGTTTGTCCTCCCGTGTGTCGTCCCGGTGACACGTCGTGCATCCCATCCATCCCCGTGTTGTGTGCATTACCCTTCTTTTCTGTAGGTGGTGGACATACCACGCTCCGCGACAGAGGTCCTGATTGGGTCCACGGAACACGACGGTTATGACCCGTGGTGCACAGAAAATGTCCCTCTCTCTCTCCCTCTCCGTGAGCGCGCGTGTGTGTGTGCGTGTGTGTGGGTGGTTGGATGGGGATCGTCCGTGAGTCACGGTTGTTGTTTCGCAGACGCTTCTCTTTTCTAAATAGGATGCCCACTACGGTGCGCGGAGTCGTGGCATCATCAGGGACACCAATACACACCAAGAAAAACAGTTTCATCTGTCTGTACGACAACCGGGAATGGCTTATCACAGTTGAATCAAAACACCTCCATGGGTTTGCAGAACGTAGACATAAAGTGTCAAGAAAAGGGCATTCCCTGTTTTCCGGGTTGATCGCGGTGACCTGATTGGCCCCCAGTAGCAATGTCCAAGTACGGGGAACCTGTTCATAGTGACCGTAATACCTGTCATCCGGGTTGATGTCGAACTCGTGATCTCGTGTGGGCCTCTGTTGCATCGGCGTTGGTCGACCCCGGGTCGACGCGGTTACACGCGGTCGGTCTCGACACGAAAGACGCCGGAACGACAAAAAATTGGACCCCGTTGGACGACACGTCCTTCGTCGATCACCCAATTTCGGTTTGTATATCATGCATAGTGGGCGGTTGTCGGGTACCGTGATGGCTACAGAACACACACCACACAAAAAAAAATCAACAACAAGGTCGGTTGGTTTGCTTTGTCCCCTCGTTCGTGCCCGTTAGTCTGAGCCCAACCCTAACCAGCTTTTTCCAAAATCGGTGATTTCCTGTGTACTCGATCGATCCCATGACAGCCGCCCCCTTCTGGCGGGCTGGCATTCCCTGTTTTCCGGGTTGATCGCGGGTGACCTGGTTGGCCCCCAGTAGCAGCGTCCGGGTATGGGGAACCTGGGAAGGAGTAGTTCGTAGTGACCGTAATCCTTGGTCTGGGTGTACATCACGAACAGGCAACAGGGCATGTCATCTGGGTTGATATCGAACTCGTGTCCCGCGTTGATCCACGATCTCGTGCGGGCCTCCGTTGCGTCGGCTTCGGTCGACCCCGGGTCGACGCGGTTACACGTGGTCGGCCTCGAAACGTGCCATTTGTGGTTTGTATCCGCCCCCAGAAACTGACTGTCCGTGAACATGCATACCGTGATATTGAACGCACATGCCACGTCACACCACGCATCCTCGTCCATCCAAGGCGCGTCCCCTATCTCCCATTCCTTCGAGTTCTGCATCCACTGTGACAGCAAGCTCGAGTCCGCTGCAAGCGCGGGGAATACCTGTTTCAGCTTTTCGATGACCAATTCGTTCGTGTCCAATGCGATGTGCTTGATTTCTTTTTGACCATACCGCCTCCCGAGCCACTGCGCCAGTGTCAATTGAAAGCACGCACCACCACCCCGGTTCTGCACCGTTTTCCATTTGCGCTTGTCGAATGCCCCTGTGATCCGAAGTGTCGCGCCATCGGCGTCGCTGCTTATCCGTGACGGGTTACTGTCGTAGTGTATACCACCACCGTCGGCGTCATGGCGTCGTTTCCTTTTCCGGGTGGCCCGTGATGCGAGTAGCGGCGGGGCAGGCAACTGCTGCACCCCCCCCCCGTCACGGTCCTTCCGCGCGTCGAGGGTGTCAAATAACACCTCCAGGCTAACCGAACATCCACCTCGCAGGTTGGCGAATGGTAGATTAGAATCGAGTGCATCGGCGATGGCTTCCTGGATTTCACCTACTTCGTAGCTATTGTCACACCCGGGTACGGTTACAGCCATGATATGTGTGTGTGTTTTTTTTGTTGTTGTGGTGTGTATTTTTATTGGATATCAATCAATCGGTCATCCCATTGGTCCGTCGCGACCGCGTACGCGAACGAGAGTACGACGGCAAGCGCCACTACCACCATGCCAGCCAGACCCGCGTTGATGCCCATCTCGTCGTCTGTCGCGCCCGCTTTTTATTTGTAGTGGTCCCTGTCCTGTGCGTGTCAAATCACGCGTCGGGTGTCACCCCCCACTTGGTCATGAGCTCGTTGTTGAGGCTGGTGAGCTCTGTACCCTCAAATGGCCTGTCGTACACCCGGAGCTCTAGCAGGTCGCCATACCACCCAGCAGATGTCGGTAAATCACCGAGGGAGTAGTAGTAGTCCAAAAAGGAGGGGTCGTACGACATCAAGCTCTTCTGTTTCCCGTTCACCCACATGGACGTTTGCTGTGAGGAATCACCCGCTACAACCACGTAGAGGATGGGTGCATCCGTGAATGTTGTGATCGGGTCCCACACAGCCCCGGTCTGGAATCTGAAACCGTACCCGAAACGTTCCACCACCCGGGCATTCCCGTCCATGATATTCAAGCCCCCGTCCACGGGGCTGAACGGGTGCTTGATGTATTTGTAGTTGTCACCGGTAAAGTCGGCGAAGGGTGGAAATTTCATGGTTAGGACCAGTGTGGCACCCGATTGTTGCATTTTTGTATTGATGCTCCTGAGGAGCCGGGGGACGGTGTATTCGAACGCACCGGTTGCGACGCTGTTGCCGCGTATCGCGCCGGTCGCCGAGCCGGTCGCTGCTGCTGCGTCGCTCCAGGTGATGGCCCCGTCGTCCGCGGACATGTAGACCCATCGTACCGCGTGGTTCCCGTTGCCGCTCTTGTCGGCGATGAACCGGATAGGGTCACCTGCCACGGTGACGGCCTGGGTACCCGCTTCGTCCGTGTACAGCGTGTTGGTGTCAGATGCGTCCAGGTGTAGCAGGAGGGGCGTGGCAACGGGCTGTCGCACGGCCGAGGCGAGATCCACCCATCCCCACTTCTGGGCCAGGTAGAGGCGGAGTTGCTGGAGTGACCCCTGGTCGAGCGCGGTCGACCAGTAGATGACCTCGGCAAGGCACCAATCGGTCGTTTCGGTTTGTATCCCTTGGATGCCACACCGCATGTAGTTCCCCGACGAGAACCAGGCGTTGTTTCCTGTCCGTTGCACTGCACCCGCGGTTTCGAGTGTATTAAACCGGTGTGTCGTCACGATGGTGTTACCCTGCGCGTCCTCGTAGTACGACGCGTACGACACCACTAGCTTATTATTCAGCGGTTCGTCGTAGAACTGTGGGCCTTGGTTAGGATCAGGACTGGGAAGATCCGATGCGAACACGCCCCGCGTTCTTCGCTGACTGTCCAGTAGATGGCTCCTGCTATCGGTTGTTGATGGGTGTATGGAGTACGAGGAACCGAAGCTTTGGGTCCGGAATACCAGGAGACGCGACATCTGCGTCGGGGCATTCGTTGCCAGTGCGTAACGCAGCGTGTCGCTTATGGCCGGCCCCACCTCCAGTCGGAGGACGCCCGTGCTGTTGATGGCCAGTGGGTGACTTCCGTCCACGTAGTATGCGTGGTTAATGGTATTCGACATGTTCCTACCGTTCCCGGACTTGTCCTTGACGAACCGCACGTTGTCGTTGTGGTTGACCCCCAGGCTTGCTCCGGTTTCGTCGGACGACATTCGCGTCGGGTCTGCGAAGTCGTACCACGCCCACGTGAGGTCCCTCTTTGGTATCGATACCGGCCACTTGGACTGCAGCTGTGTCATGACCGCCGCCACGTCGTTCGTCTCCAGTGATGCGGGGTACACCCGTAGCTCGTGGATGTGCACACCCGCAGCGCCAATCTGGAGATGGGTGACGTTCGCGTGCGCGGCCCTCGCGAATTCCCTGGGTGTCACGCCCTGGTACAGCAGCGTCTGTGGGTTCGATGTGTCGTAGTCGTAGAGGGTGAGTGTCAGGTCGCCCGCTTGCTCTGTGACGCGGAACGCGATGACCATTCTGGTATCCGGGGTGGAGGTGGTCCGATTGGTTGTGATCGCGTTGTCTGGTAGCTGGTTGCTGTCCGAGGACTGGTACAGGTGCAGTGTCTGGTGCAGCCTGGCCTCGAGCCGCAGTGACCCGGGCACCACAACCTCGCCGGTCCCGACGGACCCGAGAAGAACGCCGTCGTTCACCATGCCGGACGCGTCGACCACCAGGAACACGGTCGTGTTGACCATGCGGGGGGTGTTGTTGCCGCGCAGGTCGAGCAACAGCCGCGTCGTGTCATCCGGGAACGATACGGCGGGTAACCCGTCAAGCTTGCTGATGTGGTACACGGGTTTCGTCGCGCCGGTGGCCATCGCCGGCCAGGTGGACGACGGCCCACCCGCGTACTCCCACAGGTCGACAGGGTCACCATCTCTGGCGACCACCGCGCGACTGGCGCGGTTGCTGAGGAGGGTGCCGGACGCCCAGGCGTCGAGCCAGTGGATGGGCACCCGTGGGTCTACGTCGACCGGGAAGGGTCGCAGCGAGAGGGGTGCAACGGACGCGGCGCCCGGGATCGGGACGGCTCCGGTCCCGCCGGCGCCCACCACGGCGGACCGGACTGCCCCCCACGTCAGCCAGTATGTGTCGACCGGTAGCGCCCCCAGGTCGCTGACGCTCGAGTGCAGGTGGAGTGGTGGCAGCACCACCCCGGAGGGGTCCAAGGGGCCCGAGTCGCCTGTCGCGTACAAGGACACACTCCGGCCGAACGGCACGTACACGGAACCAACGGTCAGTGGGCCCAGGTCCCTGTACCAACCGGGTGAATCCAGGTCGATGGCCGTCCCGGTGAATCCCACCCCGCTGTACAACGTCGCCCGTGGGGCCGAGCCCCCCGCCCCCACCGCGATGGAGTAGTGGATGCTGCCCTGCGTCTCGTTGCTCCCGGTGTCGAGGATCAGGAACACCCGCCCGTCGTAGGCCTGGCACACGTCCGTGGTGATTGCGAGCTGCAGGCCCGTCGTCGGTGTCGGGGGTATGTGGCGCACCGCCACACCAAATGCCTCACCTGTGAGTGTCTGCACCAGATCACTGCCGTGTGTCTGATATATGTCCACGAAGGCGTAGCCGTCGATCAGGGCTATTTCACCCACCGCGGTTTTCGGTACTGTCTGGTTGATGACCCGCTGGCGTTTCGCCAGTAGTGTCAACAGGGGGACGAAGCCCCCGTAGACGACGCCGTCGCCGTCGACCAGGCTTGGCACGTTGGTCCTCAGGTCGTCCACGGATACTGCGTAGCGCGGGTGGGGGTCCGTGTCCGATCTCCGGTACTGTATGACATTCAGGTTCGCAGAGACCGTGTCCAGTAGGGTCTCGGTCGCCGTGTCCCCGAGTTGCAGTGTCTGTATGTCGGTCATTTCGGATAACAGCTGCTGGGACACGAGGAACGTGCCGTCCCTGGTCAGATGCAGACCACCTCGCTCGCCGCATCTGATCGTCAGTTCATTGCTGTCACCCTGTATACCCTGGTTGACGTTTACATAACCGGTGTCGTTGGTTCGTCTCCGTTTTGCAGCGTCCATCGTCGTTCTTGTCGTTCTTTTTTATTATTGTGTGTTACACGCGTATCTGAAATCCGAGGCGCCCGTCTGTCTGTACCCATAGGTCTATATTTGTGATTTGATGGCCCCAATGAGCCCGATGAGCAGATCCATGAACTCAATCATGCACCAATCCGTGTTTTTCTATTCCAATCAAGAGAACCAGAGGGTGATTCCCGCGAGGAAGACTACATGAGTATATATGTGTCTGCAGTACGCGATGGGCATGAGAGACGTGCCGCCATCGCGGACAATGACATCGACATGGGCACGGGTGCGACTTCGATACCCGTTGCACCCACCAGACCCAGATCCTTGTGCGACCGGTGGACGATCGGCGGTTGTTGCTTGACAGCCTCTGTGGACAGTCGTGTGACTCTCTCTTGTTAAGCCGAGACAAAAAAAAAACAGGGGTCAGTGCCGCCGGGGTGTGCTTTTCGTCACCGGGGGGTGTGACGCGAAAACTTGTTGCGTGTGTCTATAGCACATGGTGCTACCTGGGTGTGATAATTCGGGGCAGTGCCCACCGGTTCCCGTGTTTGTGGCGCACACTTGCGTACCAGCATCACCACTTTCGGCTAATAGATCCATCACCCGTAGGGTGTCCTTTCGGGTCTGGCTGTAAACGAACCGGTAGAGCCACGACAGCAGTGCGGCCTTGGTCCCTTCTACGTCAACCGCCTTGGTTGTCAGTAGTAGCACCCGGCACAGGGTCGAATCGAGTAGGTGCAGATTGAGTGTGTTCAGCCGCAGCGCAAGCACTAGAAGCAGCACACAGGCACAGACCGTCATATCCCCGTCCACCACCCTCCCCCGCTTCAATAGCCTTGCTACACCAGCGTATCGCGACCCGATCGGTTGCCAGGAGGGCTACCTTAAACGGGGATCGAAGGCACATGGTGGTGGAGTGTATATGAGGCCGAAGGCGGGGGTCGATACATACGTTCGGAGTTGATATCCAAAGTACAAACGTTTCGGAAACGATCCGTTGCTTCCGGGAATATCCCCAACTCCACCGGTGCGTAAAAAACCAGAAAACAAAACCACCGGGGAGGAAGTATGGCGTCGGTAAGACAGGTCACGGACACACCGAGAACGGGATCGGCGATGGGCGACTGTAGCACCTCCCAAACCGCATCCACACCCGGGCGGATGCGCTCAATCTCATCCATAAAACAACCATTCCCACACAAACCACCAGCCCAACTAAATATTCTGCTCCTCCATATGTAGGGATCGAACCTACGACAAAACGGCTAACAGCCGATTGCTCTACCACTGAGCTACTAAGGATTATTATCCGCATCACTCTCCCTCCCCCCCGTATTACTCCACCGTATCATTTTATCAACAAAAAAAATGAATCCAGTTACACCTACATATACACACAAAGACCCATCTTTATTTTTTAGGTACACCGAACAAGACCAACCCCCTCCCTCCTCTACGAATTTACTTACCGCGTGCACATCCAACAAAACACAAAACACATCAACCAAAGCATCCATCCAGTTTTGCGTGTCGCGCGGACAACCACCGTCCACCGTATCATTTTGTCAACAAAAAAAAACGAATCCATTTACACATACATACATACACAAAGCCCCCACTCTATTTTTGAGGTACACCGAACAAGACCAACTCGCCCCCTCCTCCACGAATTTACCTACCGCGTGCACATCCAACAAAACACAAAACACAACAACCAAAGTATCCATCCAATTTTGCGTGTCGCGCGGACAACCACCGTCCACCGTATCATTTTGTCAACAAAAAAAATGAATCCAGTTACACCTACATATACACACAAAGACCCATCTTTATTTTTTAGGTACATCGAACAAGACCAACTCGCTCCCTCCTCCACGAATTTACTTACCGCGTGCACATCCAACAAAACACAAAACACAACAACCAAAGCATCCATCCAGTTTTGCGAAACCAGTTACACATACATACATACACAAAGTCCCCACTCTATTTTTGAGGTACACCGAACAAGACCAACTCGCTCCCTCCTCCACGAATTTACCTACCGCGTGCACATCCAACAAAACACAAAACACAACAACCAAAGTATCCATCCAGTTTTGCGTGTCGCGCGGACAACCACCGCCCACCGTATCACTTTGTCAACAAAAAAAATGAATCCAGTTACACATACATACATACACAAAGCCCCCACTCTATTTTTTAGGTACACCGAACAAGACAAACTCGCTCCCTCCTCCACGAATTTACTTACCGCGTGCACATCCAACAAAACACAAAACACAACAACCAAAGTATCCATCCAGTTTTGCGTGTCGCGCGGACAACCACCGTCCACCGTATCATTTTGTCAACAAAAAAAATGAATCCAGTTACACCTACATATACACACGAAGCCCCATCTTTGTTTTTTAGGTACACCGAACAAGACCAACCCCCTCCCTCCTCCACGAATTTACTTACCGCGTGCACATCCAACAAAACACAAAACACAACAACCAAAGTATCCATCCAATTTTGCGTGTCGCGCGGACAACCACCGCCCACCGTATCACTTTGTCAACAAAAAAAATGAATCCAGTTACACATACATACATACACAAAGCCCCCACTCTATTTTTTAGGTACACGGAACAAGACCAACTCGCTCCCTCCTCCACGAATTTACTTACCGCGGGCACATCCAACAAAACACAAAACACAACAACCAAAGCATCCATCCAGTTTTGCGTGTCGCGCGGACAACCACCGTCCACCGTATCACTTTGTCAACAAAAAAAAAACGAATCCAGTTACACATACATACATACACAAAGCCCCCACTCTATTTTTTAGGTACACCGAACAAGACCAACTCGCTCCCTCCTCCACGAATTTACTTACCGCGTGCACATCCAACAAAACACAAAACACAACAACCAAAGTATCCATCCAATTTTGCGTGTCGCGCGGACAACCACCGTCCACCGTATCATTTTGTCAACAAAAAAAAACGAATCCAGTTACACCTACATATACACACGAAGCCCCATCTTTATTTTTTAGGTACACCGAACAAGACCAACCCCCTCCCTCCTCCACGAATTTACTTACCGCGTGCACATCCAACAAAACACAAAACACAACAACCAAAGTATCCATCCAATTTTGCGTGTCGCGCGGACAACCACCGCCCACCGTATCACTTTGTCAACAAAAAAAATGAATCCAGTTACACATACATACATACACAAAGCCCCCACTCTATCTTTTAGGTACACGGAACAAGACCAACTCGCTCCCTCCTCCACGAATTTACTTACCGCGGGCACATCCAACAAAACACAAAACACAACAACCAAAGCATCCATCCAGTTTTGCGTGTCGCGCGGACAACCACCGTCCACCGTATCACTTTGTCAACAAAAAAAAAACGAATCCAGTTACACATACATACATACACAAAGCCCCCACTCTATTTTTTAGGTACACCGAACAAGACCAACTCGCTCCCTCCTCCACGAATTTACTTACCGCGTGCACATCCAACAAAACACAAAACACAACAACCAAAGTATCCATCCAATTTTGCGTGTCGCGCGGACAACCACCGTCCACCGTATCATTTTGTCAACAAAAAAAAACGAATCCAGTTACACCTACATATACACACGAAGCCCCATCTTTATTTTTTAGGTACACCGAACAAGACCAACTCGCTCCCTCCTCCACGAATTTACCTACCGCGTGCACATCCAACAAAACACAAAACACAACAACCAAAGTATCCATCCAGTTTTGCGTGTCGCGCGGACAACCACCGCCCACCGTATCACTTTGTCAACAAAAAAAATGAATCCAGTTACACATACATACATACACAAAGCCCCCACTCTATTTTTTAGGTACACCGAACAAGACCAACTCGCTCCCTCCTCCACGAATTTACTTACCGCGTGCACATCCAACAAAACACAAAACACAACAACCAAAGTATCCATCCAGTTTTGCGTGTCGCGCGGACAACCACCGTCCACCGTATCATTTTGTCAACAAAAAAAGTGAATCCAGTTACACATACATATACACACAAAGACCCATCTTTATTTTTTAGGTACACCGAACAAAACCAAACCCCTCCCTCCTCCACGAATTTACTGACCGCGGGCACATCCAACAAAACACAAAACACATCAACCAAAGTATCCATCCAGTTTTGCGTGTCGCGCGGACAACCACCGTCCATCGTATCACTTTGTCAACAAAAAAATGAATCCAGTTACACCTACATATACACACAAAGTCCCCACTCTATCATCAGGTGAACGGAACCGTAAAGATAAACCAAACACCAAGCAAGAAGCGCGACGAGGAAACAGAATAACCATATCAAGTAGGTGTCTTGGTTGATCACACTCGCATACACCCAGCGACCGCATTTGTGGTAGCACCACCATTCGTCCGTCTACCACCCGGATGGATGAATTCACGTAACAGATTACGACATAGCACCCAGTGGAAAGCATACGATGATAGACAACGATCGTAGAACCTTCTACGTTCCGCATACTCTCCGGATAGCTGGATTCGCGTAATAGCTGTACACACGTGACCCGACCCATTTGGTGCAAACATCCCATCATTGTTCCCTTGACAGGCCACGCGTGCGTCCTACATCAAATATCGCATCACAATTCCACGATTCCGCGGTTCCACAATGCCGCGTAAAATTCCAGATGCCGATGCCCTACGCCAAACGGATAATTTCAAGGTAAAATTGCATTGCATGGACGACCAATTGGCATATTCCTTTGGCTACCACCCGGGATGTTCCCCGACGTCACCGGTCACCTCCTGTGCTTTTGTTGGGTATGGGGGTTTTTGAGGGCATTGGATCTGATGAGAATGGTGGTTTGGTCCAAAATTTGTATTTTGAATGTGAAACTGAAAATGTTCCCACATTTTGGTAGAATGTTACCCAACATGTTCCCCAACATGCCTGACGACGTTCTACGACGTCCTCGTTGTCAGGCATGCTGGGGAACATTACTTTGTTACCGGGTACAATATGCGGGTACATGTGTTCCCCGGTACACATTTTGTCATTTTTCCTCTTGTCCTGTTTGTTCATTCCCGCATTTGTGCAACTCAGAGGTGCCTTGTGCATCTGGGTAGCCCTCCCTTCTCCTAGGCACCCTGTTTCTTGCACCATGCCATGCCTCCCCCCGGACTACAACCCCAAGGAGCACGCCTTGGAGGTGGTGGAGGCGGCGAAGTTGAAGGTGGGGAAGCCCCTGCTGGTGCAGAAGAGGCAGAGCCGCGGGGGCGTTCACTTTGGCACCATCAGCAAGGTACCTTTGTTCATTGCACTCCTCGTGTTAGGTTTGCATTTTTCCCTCCACGCATTTCTTTTTCCTCTTCTCCTCTTTGCAGTTAACAACGAGGGAGATCATCCTCATCGACGCCGTCAGATACAATGCCTCGCAAGCTAAACCAACAAATGTCAGGTTGTCCTTTCGTATTCCTTGGTACTTTCCCACGTTTGTGTTTCCGACTTGTATCCCGTTGACCCCGTTTTCCTGCCTTCCCCCTTTCGTCGTCGGACGTTTCCTTGTGCAGGCGAGTTGGGCTCCACCACTGCCGCCGAGAGCGTGTCGTCTCGCTTTGGCGCCTTGTCGACCTCAAGCCCCAAAAGAAGAAGAAGAAGAAGAAGGGGGACTCCAGCAGTGAGGATGAGTCCTCCTCATCGTCATCATCCTCTTCCGCTTCTTCTTCTTCAGCCTCCTCCAGGTATGCCCGCCTTCCTATGGATAGTCTCGCTTTGTTTCACATTGTTCCTCAACCCCTATCCTTTCGTTGTTCAGCGATGAGAATGACGAAGAAGAGAAGGATAATGGGGATTCGTCAGACAGTGTGGAGGAGGTCAAGAGCGAGGAAGAGGAGGATGTCAAGGGAAAGGGAAAGGGAAAGAGTGCAAAGAAGGGGAAGGTGGCCCCCAAGGAGGAAAAGAAAGCAACGAAAAAGGAAACAGAAATCAAGGCAGAGGGTAGCGCACAACGTTACGACAAAGGAAAAGGAAAGGAGGAAAAGGAAGCAACGAAAAAGAAGAGGCACGGGAAGGACAAAGCAGAAGAGGAGGACGAAGAGGAAGAGAGGCCCACAAAAAAGAGGAAGGGCAGAGAAGAAGAGGGAGAGGAGAAGCCCAAGAAGAAGGTCAAGGCGTTTCCGGTCGGTAAGTTATGCCGATTCGCAAACGTCGAACCCTCTAAGACAGGGGGTGCCAGGAGTGTGCCGGTAGGGGGCACCCGCCGGGAGAGGACGGTCGCCGGCGCGGGCCACACCCACAGGATCGAGAAGTTCACCAACAAGCTCGGGGACCTCATCGGCATCACACCGGCCCAAGTCAAGCAGCACTATCGTGTTTGCCTAGACACGGGCAGCCGATCGGACAAGGGACACCGGCGTTCCCTGCTGTCGGTCTGCCTCATCACGGCCTGTGAGGCCGAGGCAGATGTGCTGGACAGGGCCTGCGGCGTGCGCGGAGAATACAGGTTCGGGCGCAAGAAGGCCAGCGAGATTGTTGAGTCGGAGGAGGACTGCCCACGGTCGGGGGCATTCATGTACGCAGGTGTGCGTGCTGGGAACGCTGGGAACGTCGGGAACAAATATGTTACCGGGTACATTTAGCGGGTACACGTGTACCCGACGCTAAGAACACCGGGAACAAATATGTTACCGGGGACATTTCGCGGGTGCATGTGTACCCGACGCTAAGAACGTCAGGGGACAAACTTGTTATCGGGTACAATACGTGGGTACACAGTTGTTACCGGGTACATTTGGCGGGTACACGTGTACCCGACGCTAAGAACACCGGGAACAAATATATTACCGGGTACATTTCGCGGGTGCATGTGTACCCAACACTAAGAACGTCAGGGGACAAACTTGTTATCGGGTACAATACGTGGGTACACAGTTGTTACCGGGTACATTTGGCGGGTACACGTGTACCCGACGCTAAGAACACCGGGAACAAATATATTACCGGGTACATTTCGCGGGTGCATGTGTACCCAACACTAAGAACGTCAGGGGACAAACTTGTTATCGGGTACAATACGTGGGTACACAGTTGTTACCGGGTACATTTGGCGGGTACACGTGTACCCGACGCTAAGAACACCGGGAACAAATATATTACCGGGTACATTTCGCGGGTGCATGTGTACCCAACACTAAGAACGTCAGGGGACAAACTTGTTATCGGGTACAATACGTGGGTACACAGTTGTTACCGGGTACATTTGGCGGGTACACGTGTACCCGACGCTAAGAACACCGGGAACAAATATATTACCGGGTACATTTCGCGGGTGCATGTGTACCCAACACTAAGAACGTCAGGGGACAAACTTGTTATCGGGTACAATACGTGGGTACACAGTTGTTACCGGGTACATTTGGCGGGTACATGTGTACCCGACGCTAAGAACACCGGGAACAAATATGTTACCGGGTACATTTCGCGGGTGCATGTGTACCCGACGCTAAGAACGTCAGGGGACAAACTTGTTATCGGGTACAATACGTGGGTACACATTTGTTACCGGGTACATTTAGCGGGTACACTTGTACCCGGCGCAGAGAACGTCGGGTAACAATTTTGTTAGCGGGTACAATATGCGGGTACACGTGTTACCTCTTGTTTTCGTTTTGTTTTTCTGTCTGCAGTGGAGTATCTGAAGCAAGTGGCAGTGTGCCCAGGCTGCGTGGGGACAGAGGACTTGGAGGAGGACCTCAACGTGGATGACGACGAGCAGCATGGCAGCCCCGAGTCCTCCGTCCACAGGCCCCCGGGTCTGACCGCGCAGACCCTCCGTCGTCACGAGCGCCAGCAGCAGCAGCACCAGCACCAGCAACAGCCCCTGGTCCCACCCGACAGACGCCGCAGGAAAGTGGGAAGCGTGGCCAGTGGCAGGAGTGGGCGCAGCGACAAAAGCGCGATGTTCGGGTACGAGATGGCAGACCTGTGCGAGCTGGCCATCGAGGACTTGATGGCATTGCGGACGAAGTGCGGGCGGTGGCTGAAGCACATCGAGTTGGAGATCGAGGAGCGGCGGCAGGAGCAGCAGGAGGTGGCGGAGAGGGAGGAGGCGGAGGCAAGAGCGGAGGCAGCACGCCGCGGGAGGCTGAGGGCAGAAGCGGAAAACCCCCCGGACCCCCAGTATGACCCCAGTATGCCCCCCGAGGACGGGGACTGGAGCGGAGACCCCGCGGCCGACCCCACACCCGACGCCATCGCCGAGCCCAAGACAGAGGACATCCAGCAGGCCATGGAGGACGACACCGACAAGCATGAAGTCGTGCGGATGTGTCCGAACTGTCGGATGGAGTGGGATGTGGAGTCAGCGCCGGAGTTGTGCCCCGAGTGCCCGAATGTTGAGCTCATCACCGTGGAGTGGCTGCCCGGGTCTGACCATAACGTTACGGGCTTTGGCCCACGGCAAGTATGTGTCCCGGTGCCGTTCCCGCTGCCTTTAGCTATTCCTTTTCACAATTGTGTGTATGTGTGTATGTGTGTAGAGGCACAGTGCAAAAGCTGAGTCAGAAGCAGCTGCAGAAGCAACAGAGGCAAAAGAGGCTGAGGACGAACAGACGGTATGTGGCCGGGTCGCTGCTGTTTGCCCGGTTGTTCTGATGCAAAATTCGTGTCTCTGTGTTTCCAGGGCCACGCCCACGAAGGAGAAGCAGAAGCAACAGAGGCAAAAGAGGCTCAGGACGAACAGATGGTATGTGGCCGGGTCGCTGCTGTTCGCCCCGGTTGTTCTGATGCAAAATTCTGTGCGTCTGTGTTTCCAGGGCCATGCCCCGGAAGGAGCTGATGCTGAAGCTGAGGGTGCTGCAATGGACGACGAGCAGAAAGTATGTGTCATGGTGACATGGTCACCACTGTGGGTTGTTTTGGCCGTTGCACTATTACACTATTGTGTTTGTGTGTGTTTTCAGGGGCACGCGGCAGACGGAGCTGCAGCCGAGGCAGGCGCAGAGGCAGACCGAGAGCAAGAAAACAAGGAGGAAGCAGAAACGGATCCTGAAAGCAAAGAGAAGGCACAGATAGGTCCAATTCCTTGTCTGTGCAGGAACAGGGGTACACATGTACCCCCGAATTGTACCCGCTGTACCCCAACGTTCTAAACGTTCTGAATGTCGCTGCTGTCCGGGTACATGTGTACCCGTACAATGTACCCGGTGTTCCCCGACGTTCTGAACGTCGCTGTCGTCCGGGTACATGGTACCCGGATAATGTACCCGTAACAAAATAGTGTTCCCCGACGTTCTAAACGTCGTTGTTGTTCGGGTACATGTGTACCCACGTAATGTACCCGGTAACATCTGATGTTCCCCGACGTTTCTGCAGGCTGCAAAGAAGGAGAAGAAGGAGAAGCGGGAGGCGGCCTTCCTGGCCCGCCAAGCGGCTCTGCTGGCCGCAGTTCAAGGGTCATGGCAAGAACCCCCGCCAGCGAAGGGGCCCCCGCTGCTGACGCAGCACGAGAAGACCGATGAGGCGTGAGGGTGGAAATGGACTTACATGTGTGTGTGTGTGTGCAGTGCGCGCGCGATCCGCGTAGACAGCGCGTTTGTGCTGTGCGTGAATAGATTGGAAAAGTAGTGCGCACAATTTGCACAAGAAGCAGTGCGCACGGACCGGGTGCCTAACCGATGAGGACACAGTTGAGTACATGGATGCGCCACTGTCCAGCCCATTTGGGAAGGTGGAGTCTACAGCTACGAATGAGCTGGTTGGAGATCCTTCGGACAAATGGGAAGCAATTCCATCAGTTCTTCCAAGACGAACTGAAATTGATCATCGTGACCATGCAGACCCGGATTGACTCCAGTTTATGCCATACATTATTGATTCTACCTGCTACTAACCGTGTGTGTAACAGGGTGGCTTCGCCCCCCTACGGTAGGCGCGAGAATTCATACCGATATTTGCATGTGTACGGAAGGTGTTGTTTTGCATTCCATCAGTTCTTCCAAGACGAACTGAAATTTATCATCGTGACCATACAGACCCGGATTGACTCCAGTTTATGCCATACATTATTGATTATACCTGCTACTAACCGTGTGTCCAGGGTGGCTTCGCCCCCCTACGGTAGGCGCGAGAATTCATACCGATATTTGCATGTGTACGGAAGGTGTTGTTTTTGGACCGGGTGCCTAACAGTGACCCCTGAATGGCATTATTTACTCGGTTTCTTCACTCTTCTTTGGACCGACCACACAATGGTTGGTGGGAAAAAATGAACCAACCGATCACTTCGTGCAAAGCGTGCCAGGGCAGGTAGGGACTGAGACAGAAGATGCAGGTCCGCGGGAATTTTTGACAGAGTTGCAAAACTTTTTACAGAGTGAAAAAAACAGGTTGCAGCTTTTGGGGTGTGTAACCTTAGGTAACTTTAGGTAACCTTAGGTAACCCCACAAAACCCGCACCCTGTTTTTTCCACCAAGGAGAAAAAATCACAATAGGTGCACAAGGGAATTTTTGACAGAGTTACAAAACTTTTTACAGAGTGAAAAAAACAGATTGCGGCTTTTCGGTGTGTAGCCTTAGGTAACTTTAGGTAACTTTAGGTAACCCCACAAAACCCGCACCCTGTTTTTTCCACCCAATGAGAAAAAATCACAATAGGTGCACAAGGGAATTTTTGACAGAGTTACAAAACTTTTTACAGAGTGAAAAAAACACGTTGCGGCTTTTCGGTGTGTAACCTTGGGTAACCTTAGGTAACTTTAGGTAATCCCACAAAACCCGCACCCTGTTTTTTCCACCCAAGGAGAAAAAATCACAATAGGTGCAGAAGGGAATTTTTGACAGAGTTACAAAACTTTTTACAGAGTGAAAAAAACAGGTTGTGGCTTTTCGGTGTGTCACCAAGGAGAAAAAATCACAATAGGTGCACAAGGGAATTTTTAACAGAGTTACTAAACTTTTTACAGAGTGAAAAAAACACGTTGCGGCTTTTCGGTGTGTAACCTTAGGTAACTTTAGGTAACTTTAGGTAATCCCACAAAACCCGCACCCTGTTTTTTCCACCCAAGGAGAAAAAATCACAATAGGTGCACAAGGGAACTTTTGACAGAGTTACAAAACTTTTTACAGAGTGAAAAAAACACGTTGCGGCTTTTCGGTGTGTAACCTTAGGTAACTTTAGGTAACCCCACAAAACCCGCACCCTGTTTTTTCCACCAAGGAGAAAAAATCACAATAGGTGCACAAGGGAATTTTTGACAGAGTTACTAAACTTTTTACAGAGTGAAAAAAACACGTTGCGGCTTTTCGGTGTGTAACCTTAGGTAACTTTAGGTAACCTTAGGTAACCCCACAAAACCCGCACCCTGTTTTTTCCACACAAGGAGAAAAAATCACAATAGGTGCACAAGGGAATTTTTGACAGAGTTACAAAACTTTTTACAGAGTGAAAAAAACACGTTGCGGCTTTTCGGTGTGTAACCTTAGGTAACTTTAGGTAACCTTAGGTAACCCCACAAAACCCGCACCCTGTTTTTTCCACCCAAGGAGAAAAAATCACAATAGGTGCACAAGGGAATTTTTGACAGAGTTACTAAACTTTTTACAGAGTGAAAAAAACACGTTGCGGCTTTTCGGTGTGTAACCTTAGGTAACTTTAGGTAACTTTAGGTAATCCCACAAAACCCGCACCCTGTTTTTTCCACCCAAGGAGAAAAAATCACAATAGGTGCACAAGGGGATTTTTGACAGAGTTATAAAACTTTTTACAGAGTGAAAAAAACAGATTGCGGCTTTTCGGTGTGTAACCTTAGGTAACTTTAGGTAACTTTAGGTAATCCCACAAAACCCGCACCCTGTTTTTTCCACCCAAGGAGAAAAAATCACAATAGGTGCACAAGGGAATTTTTGACAGAGTTACAAAACTTTTTACAGATTGAAAAAAACAGGTTGTGGCTTTTCGGTGTGTAACCTTAGGTAACTTTAGATAACCTTAGGTAACTTTAGGTAACTTTAGGTAACCCCACAAAACCCGCACCCTGTTTTTTCCACCAAGGAGAAAAAATCACAATAGGTGCACAAGGGAATTTTTGACAGAGTTACTAAACTTTTTACAGAGTGAAAAAAACAGGTTGCGGCTTTTCGGTGTGTAACCTTAGGTAACTTTAGGTAACTTTAGGTAATCCCACAAAACCCGCACCCTGTTTTTTCCACCCAAGGAGAAAAAATCACAATAGGTGCACAAGGGAATTTTTGACAGAGTTACAAAACTTTTTACAGAGTGAAAAAAACAGGTTGTGGCTTTTCGGTGTGTAACCTTAGGTAACTTTAGGTAACTTTAGGTAATCCCACAAAACCCGCACCCTGTTTTTTCCACCCAAGGAGAAAAAATCACAATAGGTGCACAAGGGAATTTTTGACAGAGTTACAAAACTTTTTACAGAGTGAAAAAAACAGGTTGTGGCTTTTCGGTGTGTAACCTTAGGTAACTTTAGATAACCTTAGGTAACTTTAGGTAACTTTAGGTAACCCCACAAAACCCGCACCCTGTTTTTTCCACCAAGGAGAAAAAATCACAATAGGTGCACAAGGGAATTTTTGACAGAGTTACTAAACTTTTTACAGAGTGAAAAAAACACGTTGCGGCTTTTCGGTGTGTAACCTTAGGTAACTTTAGGTAACTTTAGGTAATCCCACAAAACCCGCACCCTGTTTTTTCCACCCAAGGAGAAAAAATCACAATAGGTGCACAAGGGAATTTTTGACAGAGTTACAAAACTTTTTACAGAGTGAAAAAAACAGGTTGTGGCTTTTCGGTGTGTAACCTTAGGTAACTTTAGGTAACTTTAGGTAATCCCACAAAACCCGCACCCTGTTTTTTCCACCCAAGGAGAAAAAATCACAATAGGTGCACAAGGGAATTTTTGACAGAGTTACAAAACTTTTTACAGAGTGAAAAAAACAGGTTGTGGCTTTTCGGTGTGTAACCTTAGGTAACTTTAGATAACCTTAGGTAACTTTAGGTAACTTTAGGTAACCCCACAAAACCCGCACCCTGTTTTTTCCACCAAGGAGAAAAAATCACAATAGGTGCACAAGGGAATTTTTGACAGAGTTACTAAACTTTTTACAGAGTGAAAAAAACACGTTGCGGCTTTTCGGTGTGTAACCTTAGGTAACTTTAGGTAACTTTAGGTAATCCCACAAAACCCGCACCCTGTTTTTTCCACCCAAGGAGAAAAAATCACAATAGGTGCACAAGGGAATTTTTGACAGAGTTACAAAACTTTTTACAGAGTGAAAAAAACACGTTGCGGCTTTTCGGTGTGTAACCTTAGGTAACTTTAGGTAACTTTAGGTAACCCCACAAAACCCGCACCCTGTTTTTTCCACCCAAGGAGAAAAAATCACAATAGGTGCACAAGGGAATTTTTGACAGAGTTACAAAACTTTTTACAGAGTGAAAAAAAAACAGATTGCGGCTTTTCGGTGTGTAGCCTTAGGTAACTTTAGGTAACTTTAGGTAACCCCACAAAACCCGCACCCTGTTTTTTCCACCCAATGAGAAAAAATCACAATAGGTGCACAAGGGAATTTTTGACAGAGTTACAAAACTTTTTACAGAGTGAAAAAAACACGTTGCGGCTTTTCGGTGTGTAACCTTAGGTAACTTTAGGTAACCCCACAAAACCCGCACCCTGTTTTTTCCACCCAAGGAGAAAAAATCACAATAGGTGCACAAGGGAATTTTTGACAGAGTTACTAAACTTTTTACAGAGTGAAAAAAACAGGTTGTGGCTTTTCGGTGTGTAACCTTAGGTAACTTTAGGTAACTTTAGGTAATCCCACAAAACCCGCACCCTGTTTTTTCCACCCAAGGAGAAAAAATCACAATAGGTGCACAAGGGAATTTTTGACAGAGTTACAAAACTTTTTACAGAGTGAAAAAAACAGGTTGTGGCTTTTCGGTGTGTAACCTTAGGTAACTTTAGATAACCTTAGGTAACTTTAGGTAACCCCACAAAGCCCGCACACTGTTTTTTCCACCCAAGGAGAAAAAATCACCATAGGTACACAAGGGAATTTTTGACAGAGTTACTAAACTTTTTACAGAGTGAAAAAAACACGTTGCGGCTTTTCGGTGTGTAACCTTAGGTAACTTTAGGTAACTTTAGGTAACCCCACAAAACCCGCACCCTGTTTTTTCCACCAAGGAGAAAAAATCACAATAGGAGCACAAGGGAATTTTTGACAGAGTTACAAAACTTTTTACAGAGTGAAAAAAACACGTTGCGGCTTTTCGGTGTGTAACCTTAGGTAACCTTAGGTAACTTTAGGTAATCCCACAAAACCCGCACCCAAGGAGAAAAAATCACAATAGGTGCACAAGGAAATTTTTGACAGAGTTACAAAACTTTTTACAGAGTGAAAAAAACAGGTTGTGGCTTTTCGGTGTGTAACCTTAGGTAACTTTAGGTAACCTTAGGTAACTTTAAGTAACCCCACAAAACCCGCACCCTGTTTTTTCCACCCAAGGAGAAAAAATCACAATAGGTGCACAAGGGAATTTTTGACACAGTTACAAAACTTTTTACAGAGTGAAAAAAACACGTTGCGGCTTTTCGGTGTGTAACCTTAGGTAACTTTAGGTAACCTTAGGTAACTTTAGGTAACCCCACAAAACCCGCACCCTGTTTTTTCCACCCAAGGAGAAAAAATCACAATAGGTGCACAAGGGGATTTTTGACAGAGTTACTAAACTTTTTACAGAGTGAAAAAAACAGGTTGTGGCTTTTCGGTGTGTAACCTTAGGTAACTTTAGGTAACTTTAGGTAATCCCACAAAACCCGCACCCTGTTTTTTCCACCCAAGGAGAAAAAATCACAATAGGTGCACAAGGGAATTTTTGACAGAGTTACAAAACTTTTTACAGAGTGAAAAAAACAGGTTGTGGCTTTTCGGTGTGTAACCTTAGGTAACTTTAGATAACCTTAGGTAACTTTAGGTAACTTTAGGTAACCCCACAAAACCCGCACCCTGTTTTTTCCACCAAGGAGAAAAAATCACAATAGGTGCACAAGGGAATTTTTGACAGAGTTACTAAACTTTTTACAGAGTGAAAAAAACACGTTGCGGCTTTTCGGTGTGTAACCTTAGGTAACTTTAGGTAACTTTAGGTAATCCCACAAAACCCGCACCCTGTTTTTTCCACCCAAGGAGAAAAAATCACAATAGGTGCACAAGGGAATTTTTGACAGAGTTACAAAACTTTTTACAGAGTGAAAAAAACACGTTGCGGCTTTTCGGTGTGTAACCTTAGGTAACTTTAGGTAACTTTAGGTAACCCCACAAAACCCGCACCCTGTTTTTTCCACCCAAGGAGAAAAAATCACAATAGGTGCACAAGGGAATTTTTGACAGAGTTACAAAACTTTTTACAGAGTGAAAAAAAAACAGATTGCGGCTTTTCGGTGTGTAGCCTTAGGTAACTTTAGGGAACTTTGGGTAACCCCACAAAACCCGCACCCTGTTTTTTCCACCCAATGAGAAAAAATCACAATAGGTGCACAAGGGAATTTTTGACAGAGTTACAAAACTTTTTACAGAGTGAAAAAAACACGTTGCGGCTTTTCGGTGTGTAACCTTAGGTAACTTTAGGTAACCCCACAAAACCCGCACCCTGTTTTTTCCACCCAAGGAGAAAAAATCACAATAGGTGCACAAGGGAATTTTTGACAGAGTTACTAAACTTTTTACAGAGTGAAAAAAACAGGTTGTGGCTTTTCGGTGTGTAACCTTAGGTAACTTTAGGTAACTTTAGGTAATCCCACAAAACCCGCACCCTGTTTTTTCCACCCAAGGAGAAAAAATCACAATAGGTGCACAAGGGAATTTTTGACAGAGTTACAAAACTTTTTACAGAGTGAAAAAAACAGGTTGTGGCTTTTCGGTGTGTAACCTTAGGTAACTTTAGATAACCTTAGGTAACTTTAGGTAACTTTAGGTAACCCCACAAAACCCGCACCCTGTTTTTTCCACCAAGGAGAAAAAATCACAATAGGTGCACAAGGGAATTTTTGACAGAGTTACTAAACTTTTTACAGAGTGAAAAAAACACGTTGCGGCTTTTCGGTGTGTAACCTTAGGTAACTTTAGGTAACTTTAGGTAACCCCACAAAACCCGCACCCTGTTTTTTCCACCCAAGGAGAAAAAATCACAATAGGTGCACAAGGGAATTTTTGACAGAGTTGGAAAACTTTTTACAGAGTGAAAAAAACAGGTTGTGGCTTTTCGGTTTGTAACCTTACCTAACTTTAGATAACCTTAGGTAACTTTAGGTAACTTTAGGTAACCCCACAAAACCCGCACCCTGTTTTTTCCACCAAGGAGAAAAAATCACAATAGGTGCACAAGGGAATTTTTGACAGAGTTACAAAACTTTTTACAGAGTGAAAAAAACACGTTGCGGCTTTTCGGTGTGTAACCTTAGGTAACTTTAGGTAACCTTAGGTAACTTTAGGTAACCCCACAAAACCCGCACCCTGTTTTTTCCACCAAAGGAGAAAAAATCACAATAGGTGCACAAGGGAATTTTTGACAGAGTTACTAAACTTTTTACAGAGTGAAAAAAACACGTTGCGGCTTTTTGGTGTGTAACCTTAGGTAACTTTAGGTAACTTTAGGTAATCCCACAAAACCCGCACCCTGTTTTTTCCACCCAAGGAGAAAAAATCACAATAGGTGCACAAGGGAATTTTTGACAGAGTTACAAAACTTTTTACAGAGTGAAAAAAAAACAGATTGCGGCTTTTCGGTGTGTAGCCTTAGGTAACTTTAGGTAACCCCAGAAAACCCGCACCCTGTTTTTTCCACCCAATGAGAAAAAATCACAATAGGTGCACAAGGGAATTTTTGACAGAGTTACAAAACTTTTTACAGAGTGAAAAAAACAGGTTGCGGCTTTTCGGTGTGTAACCTTAGGTAACTTTAGGTAACGTTAGGTAACTTTAGGTAACCCCACAAAACCCGCACCCTGTTTTTTCCACCCAAGGAGAAAAAATCACAATAGGTGCACAAGGGAATTTTTGACAGAGTTACAAAACTTTTTACAGAGTGAAAAAAACACGTTGCGGCTTTTCGGTGTGTAACCTTAGGTAACTTTAGGTAACTTTAGGTAATCCCACAAAACCCGCACCCTGTTTTTTCCACCCAATGAGAAAAAATCACAATAGGTGCACAAGGGAATTTTTGACAGAGTTACAAAACTTTTTACAGAGTGAAAAAAACACGTTGCGGCTTTTCGGTGTGTAACCTTAGGTAACTTTAGGTAACGTTAGGTAACTTTAGGTAACCCCACAAAACCCGCACCCTGTTTTTTCCACCCAAGGAGAAAAAATCACAATAGGTGCACAAGGGAATTTTTGACAGAGTTATAAAACTTTTTACAGAGTGAAAAAAACACGTTGCGGCTTTTCGGTGTGTAACCTTAGGTAACTTTAGGTAACCTTAGGTAACTTTAGGTAACCCCACAAAACCCGCACCCTGTTTTTTCCACCCAAGGAGAAAAAATCACAATAGGTGCACAAGGGAATTTTTGACAGAGTTACAAAACTTTTTACAGAGTGAAAAAAACAGGTTGTGGCTTTTCGGTGTGTAACCTTAGGTAACTTTAGGTAACCTTAGGTAACTTTAGGTAACCCCACAAAACCCGCACCCTGTTTTTTCCACCAAGGAGAAAAAATCACAATAGGTGCACAAGGGAATTTTTGACAGAGTTATAAAACTTTTTACAGAGTGAAAAAAACACGTTGCGGCTTTTCGGTGTGTAACCTTAGGTAACTTTAGGTAACCTTAGGTAACTTTAGGTAACCCCACAAAACCCGCACCCTGTTTTTTCCACCCAAGGAGAAAAAATCACAATAGGTACACAAGGGAATTTTTGACAGAGTTACTAAACTTTTTACAGAGTGAAAAAAACACGTTGCGGCTTTTTGGTGTGTAACCTTAGGTAACTTTAGGTAACTTTAGGTAATCCCACAAAACCCGCACCCTGTTTTTTCCACCCAAGGAGAAAAAATCACAATAGGTGCACAAGGGAATTTTTGACAGAGTTACAAAACTTTTTACAGAGTGAAAAAAAAAACAGATTGCGGCTTTTCGGTGTGTAGCCTTAGGTAACTTTAGGTAACTTTAGGTAACCCCACAAAACCCGCACCCTGTTTTTTCCACCCAATGAGAAAAAATCACAATAGGTGCACAAGGGAATTTTTGACAGAGTTACAAAACTTTTTACAGAGTGAAAAAAACACGTTGCGGCTTTTCGGTGTGTAACCTTAGGTAACTTTAGGAAACCTTAGGTAACTTTAGGTAACCCCACAAAACCCGCACCCTGTTTTTTCCACCCAAGGAGAAAAAATCACAATAGGTGCACAAGGGAATTTTTGACAGAGTTACTAAACTTTTTACAGAGTGAAAAAAACACGTTGCGGCTTTTCGGTGTGTAACCTTAGGTAACTTTAGGTAACTTTAGGTAATCCCACAAAACCCGCACCCTGTTTTTTCCACCCAAGGAGAAAAAATCACAATAGGTGCACAAGGGAATTTTTGACAGAGTTACAAAACTTTTTACAGAGTGAAAAAAACAGGTTGTGGCTTTTCGGTGTGTAACCTTTGGTAACTTTAGATAACCTTAGGTAACTTTAGGTAACTTTAGGTAACCCCACAAAACCCGCACCCTGTTTTTTCCACCAAGGAGAAAAAATCACAATAGGTGCACAAGGGAATTTTTGACAGAGTTACAAAACTTTTTACAGAGTGAAAAAAACACGTTGCAGCTTTTCGGTGTGTACCCTTAGGTAACTTTAGGTAACCCCACAAAACCCGCACACTGTTTTTTCCACCCAAGGAGAAAAAATCACAATAGGTACACAAGGGAATTTTTGACAGAGTTACTAAACTTTTTACAGAGTGAAAAAAACACGTTGCGGCTTTTCGGTGTGTAACCTTAGGTAACTTTAGGTAACTTTAGGTAATCCCACAAAACCCGCACCCTGTTTTTTCCACCAAGGAGAAAAAATCACAATAGGTGCACAAGGGAATTTTTGACAGAGTTACAAAACTTTTTACAGAGTGAAAAAAACACGTTGCGGCTTTTCGGTGTGTAACCTTAGGTAACTTTAGGTAACCTTAGGTAACTTTAGGTAACCCCACAAAACCCGCACACTGTTTTTTCCACCCAAGGAGAAAAAATCACAATAGGTACACAAGGGAATTTTTGACAGAGTTACTAAACTTTTTACAGAGTGAAAAAAACACGTTGCGGCTTTTCGGTGTGTAACCTTAGGTAACTTTAGGTAACTTTAGGTAATCCCACAAAACCCGCACCCTGTTTTCTCCACCCAAGGAGAAAAAATCACAATAGGTGCACAAGGGAATTTTTGACAGAGTTACAAAACTTTTTACAGAGTGAAAAAAAAACAGATTGCGGCTTTTCGGTGTGTAACCTTAGGTAACTTTAGGTAACCTTAGGTAATTTTAGGTAACCCCACAAAACCCGCACCCTGTTTTTTCCACCCAAGGAGAAAAAATCACAATAGGTGCACAAGGGAATTTTTGACAGAGTTACTAAACCTTTTACAGAGTGAAAAAAACACGTTGCGGCTTTTCGGTGTGTAGTCTTAGGTAACTTTAGGTAACTTTAGGTAACCCCACAAAACCCGCACCCTGTTTTTTCCACCAAGGAGAAAAAATCACAATAGGTGCACAAGGGAATTTTTGACAGAGTTACAAAACTTTTTACAGAGTGAAAAAAAAACAGATTGCGGCTTTTCGGTGTGTAACCTTAGGTAACTTTAGATAACCTTAGGTAACTTTAGGTAACTTTAGGTAACCCCACAAAACCCGCACCCTATTTTTTCCACCAAGGAGAAAAAATCACAATAGGTGCACAAGGGAATTTTTGACAGAGTTACAAAACTTTTTACAGAGTGAAAAAAACACGTTGCGGCTTTTCGGTGTGTAACCTTAGGTAACTTTAGGTAACCTTAGGTAACTTTAGGTAACCCCACAAAACCCGCACACTGTTTTTTCCACCCAAGGAGAAAAAATCACAATAGGTACACAAGGGAATTTTTGACAGAGTTACTAAACTTTTTACAGAGTGAAAAAAACACGTTGCGGCTTTTCGGTGTGTAACCTTAGGTAACTTTAGGTAACTTTAGGTAACCCCACAAAACCCGCACCCTGTTTTTTCCACCAAGGAGAAAAAATCACAATAGGTGCACAAGGGAATTTTTGACAGAGTTACAAAACTTTTTACAGAGTGAAAAAAACACGTTGCGGCTTTTCGGTGTGTAACCTTAGGTAACTTTAGGTAACCCCACAAAACCCGCACACTGTTTTTTCCACCCAAGGAGAAAAAATCACAATAGGTACACAAGGGAATTTTTGACAGAGTTACAAAACTTTTTACAGAGTGAAAAAAACACGTTGCGGCTTTTCGGTGTGTAACCTTAGGTAACTTTAGGTAACTTTAGGTAATCCCACAAAACCCGCACCCTGTTTTTTCCACCCAAGGAGAAAAAATCACAATAGGTGCACAAGGGAATTTTTGACAGAGTTACAAAACTTTTTACAGAGTGAAAAAAAAACAGATTGCGGCTTTTCGGTGTGTAACCTTAGGTAACTTTAGGTAACCTTAGGTAATTTTAGGTAACCCCACAAAACCCGCACCCTGTTTTTTCCACCCAAGGAGAAAAAATCACAATAGGTGCACAAGGGAATTTTTGACAGAGTTACTAAACCTTTTACAGAGTGAAAAAAACAGGTTGCGGCTTTTCGGTGTGTAGTCTTAGGTAACTTTAGGTAACTTTAGGTAACCCCACAAAACCCGCACCCTGTTTTTTCCACCAAGGAGAAAAAATCACAATAGGTGCACAAGGGAATTTTTGACAGAGTTACTAAACTTTTTACAGAGTGAAAAAAACAGATTGCGGCTTTTCGGTGTGTAGCCTTAGGTAACTTTAGGTAACTTTAGGTAACCCCACAAAACCCGCACCCTGTTTTTTCCACCCAAGGAGAAAAAATCACAATAGGTGCACAAGGGAATTTTTGACAGAGTTACAAAACCTTTTACAGAGTGGAAAAAACAGGTTGTGGCTTTTCGGTGTGTAACCTCATGTAACTTTAGGTAACTTTAGGTAACCTTAAGTAACTTGCCTTCACACATGCCATTCGTCACACGTCCGTTCTTCGGGTGGTCACTGGTGTGGTTACGGACGACGACGTAGATCACTGTCCGTTTCATTGTTGGTTTTTTTTTGTTGGGGTGGGGTGGGGGTTAGGGTTAGGGTTAGGGTTAGGCCAATACCAACGCGTTCCTTCCCTGTAAGCAAGCGAAACACAGAATAGATGATAGATGATCCGATCAACGTGTTCGTCCTGTGTTGACGTACGTCGTGTCCCGTTGACACACGACGGGACAAACGAATATCTTAGAAGACCAAATGCGGCCGTGTATAGCAATGACAGCAGACAGATGAAAGGAAAACAGTGTACACCGACGGCATTCTCGCCGGGTCATGTGGCTTTAGCGCCGCACGTGACGTAGGGGGAACGGCCACTTGAAAACACCATCTGGGGGTGAGTCTGGGGATGGTCCACGCGTCTCCGTTTGGGTTTTGGTGACAACAGGGCCAGTCCATCGCTGACCGTTTCGTAACGCTTACCGAGGAAATTTGCACACTCGAAGTCGTACAGGTACCGCATATACAGGGTGGACAACTGCCTGGTCGCCGACGCAGTTTGGTTGATGTGATCGGGAATGATGTGATGATACCAGTCGTTTGCCGATACGGTGGACCAACCCCCCAGCTGTGTCACAGAGTTATATATACCCCAACAGTTCACCACCTTACCACGAATGGTGCCATGCAGGACGGCTGGTCTGATGCTACTGATCGTGTTCACCCACCACTCCGTGTAAGCGGTCTCGAAGTCACTGCCCGTGAAGCAGGAAGCCAATTTGGGATTCCAGGTGTTCTCCTTGCATGTCCAATTCTGACTGGGGGATAAATCGACAACAGGTGATTCCACCGTCACCCACCGGTGACAATCGTCACATCGGACCCACTGAATCGTATACCCCGGTGGTGACCCAACGGGCACCACGTTGCGCAATCCCGGGGGCTTGTGCTTTGAAACCGATACACCCCAAAGGGATATCCCGCCGCAGCGGCCCTCGAGCGCGTAACGGCCGGGGGTGGGTCGTCATCTGGTTCTTCTTCTGTTTCGTCGTCTGCCATCGCCGCTTCATCTGGTGTAGTTTTGGGTTCGTTGCCATCTGGGACGGTGGAGGGAATGGGTGTAGTGCACGCGATATCTTCCGCCTCACCATCTCGCACAGATTGTGGGTCGCCATCCGCCACCACTGCTTCATCTGGTGTGTTTTTGGATTCGTTGTCGCCACCACCTGAAACGGAACAACACAGCGGAAGGGGTGAGTGGGTGGGGTGTGTGCACGCGCCGTCGCCACAAGAAGAAGCCACATACACACACCCAAGGATTCTTCTGCTGTCGCTTCATCACCACCACCTACAACACATACTGGTGTGGTGGTTTTGTGTTCATGGGAGTCCGGGGCGTCGGTTGCTTCTTCTGTAATCCGCTTTGTGCAGCGTACGCAGCGGGGCCTCGTGTAAAGGTTCTGGTAGCCACAGTGCCGACATGGCACGAACTCATCCGTGGTCGCCAGGGGTGCTGGTGGTGGTAGCGCCAGGGGATCCGGTACAGTAAACGACGGATGCAGCCCGCTCCATTTGATCAGGCCGAGTGTCGTCGTCCCGAACACGCGGATCACTTCCTGTGTGTACGTGCACGGCGTGTGCGTGTGCGTGTGCGTGGACGTGCATACACCACGAATGCGACGACGGACATCACAACCTGTATGGTCAACCAGTGATCCACAATAACGCCGCAGTCGTACAGGATGTAGAAGAATGCGTGTGTGTCGATGTGGCACCCAGAGTCTACGCTCTTGCTCTCCAGACGACGGCGCAGCTCCGATAAGCGCGGCTCGGTCATACCCGAGAGCAGACTGTTGACGCTCTGCATACTCAATGTAAGAAAGTGACACTGCGCATATAGCAAACAGCAAAATCACCGAGCGCGACAAAAACAACACCTTTCTTGCCCATCATACGCAGAGTAGAATGATGTTCTGTGTAACCACCCAGTCCACAACAACAACAACAACAAAAAAAATCAAGGGGGTCACCACTTCGCTTTCTTTTTTTCTTCGTTTGGTTGTTCGTTTGTTTTGTTGTTTATATTCGTGCATTTCTTCCGGGCCCCTGTATTATATGATACATATCACGTGATACCAGTTTATGTTGTCCATTTCCAGTGTACTACGTATTGTGTACGTCACCCCGTGTCGCGTGCACCGGTCACGGGTGGAGTGGGGTCGCGCGCGCGCATCGGACCCGGTGGTGACGTGTTACGCGTTTTCGCGTGGAAACGGTAGGCCGTATAGGGTACACACATTGTCGTCATGTGTCCGACACGAAAAATCCGCGTGATTGCGGTCCAGTTCGTATGTTCGTATGCCGCCTGCCACCACCTACAGTCCCTGAGCGTCACCACGCCGTCGTGCTGGGTCGTCATTTCGTGCCCGACACCGAGGATCTCCTCCATGACGCGGTATCGGATTCCGATTCGGATATCTTCATCGACGAACCGATGCCATCGGACGCAGCCAGTACCGTGACCACCATTATGACCATTTCAGGTACAGAGACACACTCCGACCGAAGGGTACGTACACGGAAGGGAACAGGATCCCCCGTGTATCTATAGCGAAAAGTCGTATCAATGGCTGTCGCCCGTCATGTAGGGTCAATAAAAAGGTTGTCGTGTGCGTGTGCGACCGACTAGAAGCTGTACCCCTCTAAGGGTTTCACCGGTAAGTTCCTTGCCCTTGGTTCGTAGCGCAACCGCCCCGCGTCGTAGTCAACTTTCAGCTTTCGCCTTGTCTGCGTGAAGGCATCAATGTCGCTGTTCATGTGTATACCCAGGTTGTTTGATGCACCCGGTTTGAAATCGATGCTGGTGTAGAAGGTACACGTGGGGCTCAGTGCACCCTGTACCGCTGGGCAAGCGGCCTGTATGTATTTGTGCGGGTACCCTTCCCTGCTTTTCAACCGCAAGTAGTGTAGGATTGCCCCTATCACGCGCCGTCCGTAACCAGCTCCCCTTGTGACAACCAGAATGTTGAGCAGGTATGCTATGCGCCCACCCACGGGTAATACGACTTGTGTCTGTTGTGCACCGTCTGTCATGGTGACAATCTCACCATCTTCATCGAAAACGTGGAAAATCACCATCGGACGATCATCGACTGATGTGTGAATAATCCCAACTTTCAGACCATCGTGTGGAAAGGTTTCATTCGTTTCCGTTGGATGACATGCCACGTATTCTCCCTCTGACCCCTGGTAGGGTGTACGGATGGTGTCTGTGTGTGAAAGTTCTTGATGTCATTTATTTATTTACAGACAGAATCACAAGGGAAAACTTTCACATCACACCCTCGTTCTTCACTTGCCGTTTCCGTCTCGCAAACACGGGTGTTTTTTATTCTGTCAACCAGATCCTCACATCACCGTCACCGGTCGATGTACAAGAGTTTGTCGCAATCCGGGGACAAGTGGCATACAGGCGTCTGGCAATTACCAATTACTGCAAATACTTCTGATTCGACGGACAACAACATCGACCCCTCGACCCACTTCCCATGTCAGGTGACGATGGGTTGGACAGAAAATGCCTAGATCGGTTCTCCGGTAAACCAGAGTGTCCAATCACACTGGGTATAACCACGCCTAATGTAAAAACGGGTATCGTAGATTGAACTGGCACAACTACAAGTACCCTGCACCCAAAGTAAACCGCAATAAGGCAACGCACACCAGCGGCGCCCAGCAAAGGGGCTGAACGACCCAACAAATAAGCAGAAGGAAAGATTACACAAAGAAAATTTTATGAATCTGCTTCAGTGACCTTCAGTGACCAGTCAATCCATCAAAGTCATCCGCGTACAAGGATACAGATGAATGACATAATATCAAACCATCCCTGCGTATATTAAGCTGGTAACATCCACCATCCCTCCACGACGGCGTTCTGCAGGTACATCTCTGCGTCACACCGGGCGGCGAACACAAGGTCATCAGGCACCTCATAGCACCACCTGTCTGTTCCGTATTCAACCCAGGTGTGACCAGGTGCAGAATGATTCAGACCAGCGGGGTACTTACCACGCAGGACACCCATACACACCCCTGTACCGGTGGTGGTGGTACGAAGATCGCCATGGGGTATGAAGACACAGGATCCAACTCTTGGCTTACCCCTGGCACTCGAAAGCTCGTGGATTAAATTCCAGCCATCAATAGGCAATGCCCTGAGAGGCAGCATATTTCTCAATTCCCGAAGCACACAAACCACCTGCAAACGGTCTGTTGCATTTGCAACTAACAAACGAGGAATGTCAGACAAAAAAATGGTATTTTTGAAACCTATACTGTGGCGCAAGGCCCAACGTATGCGCATGGAACCGCGGCCAAGGCCCGTCATGCAGATTTGGAATTCCGGCACAATTACCTCTGAACACTGACACATGTCCATGACGCGTGGCCACTGCCCGGAGACAAACGACGGCAAGGCTGGCAGTGTGATATCACGACCACCAGAGCTGTGCAACCAGTGTAGTAACGAGGGGCTCTGGGGCGGGCGTGGAATTCTCGCGATACATGAGGTTGAAACAGACTGTGCAATCGAATGGTTACCGGGGCCGGTTATACGATCCAGACCATCCCACGTGACAACAAAGGGCACGTACAGTGCAGGTTGCTGGCGTGCCAATGCGCGACAAAGGCCAATGGCGTCTCCGGGGTGTGCACAGAACAAGTCGTACAATTGCCGCACATCAAATAGTCGTTTGCGATGTCCTGAACGCAATTCAAGCAGACAATGGCCCATCGGGTGAACCAGAATTCTCTCGACGTTGCACTGCGTTACAGTAGTGTTCGACGTCAGGTACCGCATGTGCACTGATGGATCCAATATGGGCCCCGCTGGTGTGGTTGTGTAAGGATAGACCGCGGGTGAGGATGTAAACGGTGACGGAAGCTGGGGGATTGACAATACAGGTGGACGCCCCTCTGTAACATCCAGAATGGGATCCGCAAAGTCTGATACATCAGCAAAGAAGGACATGGCGCCTGAGGGGAAAGAGAAATAGATACACCCTTACTTGGCACACTTATATGTGTTGGTATTGTCATGCACGTGCGTATGTGTCTATATTTGCGTTGTTTGAGTGACGTGTGTACGTCGCGCGCGCGGCCGGGGCAGACCCAGTAGTCCGTCGGGCGGGTATAGCCCCACCGGTACCCGTGGATAAATACGCAGGTGGTTTTCGCGGCGTCGAGCCCGGTCGTGACGCCGCCCAGTGCGACCGCAAGGACGAGGCACACTATTATTGTACACCGTTGCAGCATATTGCTCTGGATGGGTTTATTCTTACGGGGCGGGGGTTGGGTGCACCTCATTTGATGCTACAGTTAAATAAATTTTCTTGCCAGCACAGCGCTGCACACGCGACACGCGCATATCGATATTTGCCCGCAAATCCACCGCGACTGTGCTTTTTCGGTTGTCGGTAACGGTCAGCTGGTCCCACATTTATCTTGTTTATCACACCAGCGGTACCCAGTCGCAAACCGCCACCATAGCTGTTGGGCAGTGAAGCCAGCAGTGACCACAGTATGAAAAATGGAGATGCTGGTGGAACCTGTATGGGCGCCCATGCAGCAGCGCCGCATCAAGGGAATGTACATGCTGTGTAGTTGGTGGATCTGTCCATTTACTTGTTTTCTGTTCCATTATTGCGAGGCCTCCCATTTCGATTTGTGAACCTATACCCTTTGCGCATATTTCGAAATGGAATGCGAGGCCTCGCATTCGAAAATGAATGTTATCCGAAATTGCTGCTGCAGAATACTCAAGATGGTCATTTTAATTGGATCTGTCGGTGGATGCACGACAAACAACAAAAAACACGTAAGGCTAGCTACTACCACTCAGTCACTTGATCTGTGTTTGTATTGTCATGCACGTGCGTGTGTATGTGTCTATATTTGGTTTGTTTGTGTGACGTGTGTGCCTCGCGTGTGCGCGCGGTCACGCGTCACCGCGCGCGCGCGACCGGGGCAGACCGACATAGGTTACATTGAAGGACAATGTGCAATATTCGTCTGCTGTCAACCCCCCCCCTCTTTGCTGATTTCGACAGGATCAGGTCATCCATCTATTCTGTGTTTCATTTGCGGGGATTGCAGCTATATTAAAAAAACATCCCAAAACCCCACCGATCAGAAGCGACCCAAACACCATGAATCAGAACCATCACGAGTTCGATGGACAAATGCTAGTATCGAAACGGGTGCCCATCGGGTACAAGTATGTCATCCCAAAGGGCACGAGGGTTTGGAACGGTGGGACGTCCTACTTCTCACAGCAAATCCGACTGGAAGCAAGCGGTGGTCGCTGGTTTGGTGATCGGGACACGGCCAGGAGATACTGTAAACGGGCGTTGATAGCCCGGTACATCGAAAATAACAACAGACACATTAGTTTCAAGTCACAGGGTTTAAACGACCCTAACCCAAAACACCCACCCAACAACGACCCGATGTTATACGAATTCGAATTCACCGATGATTGTCATCTATGGGCGCTTGACCACTGTGACACAATCGAACACCTGCTATACCTTTCGTCCATCGTGCTACAGGAGCCTTTGCGGGGTAAGTTCCAAACCGCAGTACTGAACGCGTTCGAGTGCGCGGATGTTGGAACAGGTGAACTACTGCGTAACAGTGTAACAGTAACCGACAGAATAATGACGAGTGGTCTCTGTGCACTTGATAACACTGGTACCATGGCGGGTTATGCAAATAGACCTATGAGGGTCCAGGACGGTGGCCTGTTTCATGCAGAACTTTTCCTGTGTAACCCCCTAGTGGTATTAAAGTCAACAGGTAAGTTCGAGGTCACAAACGGCATCCGAAAACAGGCAAGGCGAGAATGGCACAAAATGAAACACACGCGGCGCGAGATAAAAAATCAAAAACGGGCCAGGGATGCAGTAGACAACATGCGTGATAAAAGGAGGCGTGTCTTCGTGCAGGAGGAGGAGGAGGAAGAGGGTGTCATGGGGGGGTTCCCGGTCGATCTATTGCGCTAGGTAACGCGGACACTGTTCATATCGACGGGAGACGGATGTCGGTGGCACGATTGTTTTGTTTTTTTTTTGTATGTCCCATTGATATCAGCTTTGGATCGTTTCACCAGCCATAGCCTGCATATGGGGCATCCACTGACGTAAACTGGGCCATGTGATGTGGATGTGGTGTGCAAAACCTTTACTAGGCCAACGGCGGTGTTGATTTGGTGTCAATTCACCATTTCAATGGATCGAGGGACCACCGCTTGTTGCCAGATGCGGCTGCAGCGGCTGGTGCTTGGGTGTAAATGGGGGTTGATGATGATGGCATGCTGGTTGTTTATATCCGGTCATGCGTCATACGCGGCCGGGGCAGACCGACACAGGCGAGGGGCTCGGTTAGGTGGTACAGGAGATCGGCCATCAGCGGGGCGAACCACATCCGGCGGTGCCATTGCAGCTCGAGTAGCGACAGGCACAACCCCGCGACCATCGGGACGTCGATGTGGACGTCGACCCACGGTTTCTCCCAGCCCTGCACCGCGTGTTCGTAGCGGAAGTACCAGACCTTGAGACCCCAGAAGGCCGCGACGAGTAGGACGAAGGGCGCCGGTGGCGCCGTCGCCCCGTGGTAGTAGAGCACGAGCGTAAGCCAAATGGCGCCCAGAAGGGCGTTCATCGCGGGGAAGACCGTCCACCGCCAGAAGTCGTCCTTGTGGCAGCGCGGGGGCTCGTGCAGTAGCCGGGGCACGTGTACCGTGGTGGCAACCGCCATCAACCCGGCCCCCAACAACCCGGTTGTCGTCCGGGTCGCTGCCGCCCGCCGCAGCAACAGAACGCCCGTCGTCGTGGTGTAGGCCAGCAGCGTGGCCTCGTACCACGCGGCGGCATTCGGGGGTGGCATTGGGGTTGGTGGGTCTGTCTGTTTCTTAGTATGATAAATCAATAGTTGACACGGCTATGAGGGGTAGAAGCAGGACAAAGCCGATGACCAGAAGGGTAGTGTAGACGAAAGTCTTCCTCTCGTAGTCGAGACATTTCTGGTCATCGTCATTGCAGTAGACCGTCTTACTCTCGCGCAGCGCCATCGAGTGCTTGTAGGTATACCACCAAGTGCCGATGCCGCCCACCACCGCCAACAGAAACCCGATGACCGAGGCGAAGGCCCACACAACGTATCGCTTTTCGCCCATGTGAATATGTACGATGAATAGTCGCCCCTCTATTTTACATTTACAGGTGCCTGCCTACGCGCTTCGCTTCAGCACCACCGACGCGAGGACGGAGGAGGTGACCAGCAGGGACGAGAGCCCCAGGTGGCGGAGAACCCCCCCGCCGCCGTACGAAGTACCAGACCTTGAGACCCCAGAAGGCCGCGACGAGTAGGACAAAGGGCGCCGGTGGCGCCGTCGCCCCATGGTAGTAGAGCACGAGCATCAACCAAATGGCGCCCAGAAGGGCGTTCATCGCGGGGAAGACCGTCCACCGCCAGAAGTCGTCCCCGTGGCCGCGCGGGGGCTCGTGCAGTAGCAGGGGCACGTGTACGGCGGTGGCAACCGCCATCAACCCGGCCCCCAACAACCCGGTTGTCGTCCGGGTCGCTGCCGCCCGCCGCAGTAACAGAACGCTCGTCGCCGTTGTGTAGGCCAGCAGCATGGCCTGGTACCACGCGGCGGCATTCGGGGTTGGCATTGGGGTCGGTGGGTCTGTCTGTTTCTTAGTATAACAGCATCACCACGGCTATGAGGGGTAGAAGCAGGACAAAGCCGATGACCAGAAGGGTAGTGTAGACGAAAGTCTTCCTCTCGTAGTCGAGACATTTCTGGTCATCGTCATTGCAGTAGACCGTCTTACTCCCGCGCAGCGCCATCGAGTGCTTGGACATATACCACCAACGGCCGATGCCGCCCACAACTGCCAACAGAAACCCGATGACCGAGGCGAAGGCCCACACAACGTATCGCTTTTCGCCCATGTGAATATGTACGATGAATAGTCGCCCCTCTCTTTTCCAATCACAGGTGCCTGCCTACGCGCTTCGCTTCAGCACCACCGACGCGAGGACGGAGGAGGTGACCAGCAGGGACGAGAGCCCCAGGTGGCGGAGAACCCCCCCGCCGCCGTACACCCCGGTGACCACGGTGAGGACGCCACCGACGGCAACCACCACCGCCATCATGAGGTTCGGATGTGCCGATGGCACCGCCAACACCGCCGCGATGAAGACGAGCTGGACGCACACCTTGGAAAGCAACGTCCTGCGAAACAGGTACATGCGTTCCGTGTCGCCTTTGGTGCCGCTGCGCTCCCCCTCGAAAAGGCTGTAACTGTCGCTGATGGGGTCCGTGATCAGTAGGGCCAGCAGGGCCGTGGCGATGTGCCGGCGCGGGGTGCCCGTGACCCACATGGACGCCACCACCGCCACAACGGTCAGGACGCCATTGGACACACCGAACGCGACGGACGGGTCCCAGCCCATGTGTCAGTCGGTCTTTCTTTTCGTCACTGCGTTGAAGACGCGTCACGCCCCCAGGAAGGACTGCAGCGCCACCGGCTCCCTGGCGCTGGGAAAAAACTCCAATGTGACGGCCCGACTGAAGGCGCGGTCGAGTGTCTGGATCGTTTCGGGTGACAGAAACTCGTTGCCGCGGGTCACGGTGATCCGCAGGGGTGTCTCGTTCCACCGGTACATCTCGTACGCGATCAGCACGAGCGCGAACATGTCCCTCGCTGGCATCGCGGGTGCACCGTACAGGACAGAGGTGCAGTAGACGGGTGTGCACGCCTGCTGTCGGTGCCCAACAGGGACCACGGTACCGAAGTCGGATATCTTCGCCAACAGACCCTGGCCATCGTTGTGTAGCAGAATGTTCTCCGGTTTTATGTCACAGTGGACGTGGCGGGCTTGGTTGTGCAGGTACGTGAGGCCCTGGTTCACGCCCTGGATGATCGCCCGGCGCAGGTCGACCCCGGGCTTCTGTGTGTTCGCGATGAATTTGTACAGGTCGCCACTGTTCGCGGCGTCCATTATCAGGTAGGGTCCCTCGAACGTGCACGACTGTGGGTCGTCGACCAGGGTGACCAGGTTGCGACAGGCGTCCTGTGCGTGCACCCGACAGGACTGCAGGATGTTCTTCATGACCTCCAGTTCGTTGCAGTCCTTCGACAGCTTGGTGAAAACGGTGCGCCCCTCGCGCTTCCCGACACACGCGCCCCTGTGCTGCGCCCCGCTCGATATAGGCTTTTCGCACGAGAAGCCCGGTACGCCTCTCCACCCCGGTTGCGCGGCGGGTTGGTGATGGTGCTGCTGGTGATGGTGATGCCTGGCCTGGTAATGGTGATGGTGGTGATGCTTGATTCTGGGTACGCTGTCGTTCCGAGCCGACAGCAAACTGCTGCCTGTTCTCTTTTTGTATGGTGCGTATTTCACAGCGGTGGATGTCCGCTCTCGTGCCATTTTGAAATGTTTCTCGCAAGCATCGGCAATATCTGCATCTTTAGTACGTAGTAGGTGACATTCTGTGCCATCCTGTTTCATTCGACTGAAATCATACATGTGTGCAGGCTGTGAACTCGTGTATGATTTGTATGTGTCTTTTTACATTACGTCACCTGTTCCTCCTCTTCAAGTTTTTGAGGACGTTTACTCGACGATTGCATGTATCTATCCCGCACCTTCGACCACCCCCTATCCGAGAGGCGGTTGTAGTCCGACACCAGTCTCCCCGTCGACGCGCGTCCGGTGTGTTCGCCGGCGCGGCCGCCGCCCTTCTTCGAGAAGTAGTCCACGCAGTATGCGCGCTGACTGGCATCCACCAGCGACGGACAGGAGTCCGCCTTGTATCCAAATCGAGCCCAGTCGATTGGCATTGTTGTCCCTTTGTTTGTTTGTTACATACACACACCACCTACGGGACACGGGATTTCCGCTTCAGCACATTGGAATGCTGGGTCGTATCCTTGTCCGTGAACTGTGACCTGAAACCCGACGAAACCCTCCATCTCCTCAGGAAATCCCGGTGTCTGGGTGGGTCACCCCGGAGGTGGTCGCACCCGTCGCGGTGGTTGTCGGCCGAGGCGCGCTTGGGGTTGTTAGGGTGCCGAGTCGTGTCCACGTCCGTGAACTTGGCCCTGAACCCTGGCGAAGCCTTCCATCTTGCCAGGCATTCCCGGTGTTTGCGCGGGTCGCCCCCTCGCAGGTGATCACACCCGTCACCGCCGCGGTGCCTGTCGGCCGGGGCGCGCTGGAGGTTGTTGGAGTGCTGGGTGGTATCCATGTCCGTGAACTTCGCTCTGAACCCTGGCGAAGCCCTCCATCTTGCCAGGCATTCCTGGTATTTTGCCGGATCGCCTCCTCGCAGGTGATCACACCCGTCAACGCCGCGGTGCCCGTCGGCCGGGGTGCGCTGGAGGTTGTTGGAGTGCTGGGTCGTATCCAGGTCCCTGAACTTCGCTCTGAAACCCGGTGAGGCCCTCCATTTTGCCAGGCATTCCTGGTATTTAGCCGGATCGCCTCCTCGCAGGTGATCACACCCGTCGCGTGATTGGTCGCTGTGGCCGTCGCCCCGAGGCGCGCGCTGGAGGTTGTTTGAGTGCTGGGTTGTATCCACGTCCGTGAAATGCGCCCTGAAGGCCGGTGAGACCCTCCGTTTTTTCAGGCATTTCTGGTATTCGTCGGTGTCGCGTGACCGGAGGTGCTCGCAATCACCGTGTTCCATGGGTGTTTAGTCGTGCACGTGGTGTTTTTCATTTTGACTTATTCTCATTTCATGACACCACGCACCGGGCACACGACAGCGGTTGTTGCGGCGGTGTCGCCGTCGATGGCCAGGTTGACGGAGACGGATGAGTGTGGCATTGGCTGCATGCGCCCCCCGCTGGTGGGCAGGCCCAGATCCAACGGAGACCCCTCGTCGTCGGTGATCACCACGTCGGGCAGCTGCGGCGCTGACCCTCCCCGCGGGGAGCTGAGGTCGCACACCACCCGAGACGCCCGATCCCCGGGGATGGACAGGAACGTGGAAAACCGGGCGGAGGCCATGCTGGCGCGGGACGTGCGGACCACAAACCGTACGGCGGCGGAACCCCCACACCACTCCGGCAGGTCCCTGGTCCTGATGCCGCGGACGTCGTCGCCGTAGGTGGTCTGGTTGGCGTGTGTGCACCCCGGTATGCGGATGAAGACCCACAGGTAGGGCACGTGGAACACGGAGGTGTACCGGGGCGTCAACCTGGCGACGCGGATGGGTACGTCGATCTGCATCAGATCGACGACGCACCGGTTACCCTCGAACCGCGGGAGCCTGCACGGTCTGGCGTTCGGTGGCGTGTAGGGGCGAAGGACCTGCAGATACGGCAGCCGTGTCCCCGCAGGTATGCCGTGTGGTGCCTGTAGCCTCAAATGCACGACAGGTCGCCCGCTTGCGGCATCTGCGCCCCGTGATGTCCCCGTGATGCGCTGGACGACGACGGCACCGTCGCCACCGACGGCGCCGGCGCGGGTGCCGCACACGGCGAGGTACTGCAGGGCAGGATTGCTCATTGCCGCGTCCTCCGCGTGGGATGCCCCCAGGGTGTTGTCGATGGAGACGGTGACGGTGGTTTCGTCGCGGGCCTCCAGAATCTGGGCCGGGTCGCCACCGTCCACGGTCAGGTAGGGGTACTCACCGTACGCCACCAGCGAGCAGCGTTCGGCGGCAGGGGACGACAGCATTGCGGCGGGACCCGTCACGTCCAGCATCGTGCGTAAGAGGCGGTCCTCGTTGGTGACCGGTGTATCCCCGGTTGCGATCGCGCGGTGTGTGCGCTGTGACGCGTTGTCGACGTGGATCGTGACATCGATGGGCAGAAACGCCACCGGCACCGCCTGGTCAAGCATAAGTGTGTACTCGCCCGGTGTACCACTCGTGCTGGGTGTCATGGTCCCCACCGCGGTGAAGATCGGGTGCTGCTTCGTCCTCGATCGTCCCTTGAGGTGGGATGTGTTCATGTCCATCACACCCACGGGGTCCACGTACGGGGTGTACGCGGTTGTCAAGTTGAAAAACACGGTGTTGTTCATGCTATGCCGTCTGTCCTTTTATTTTCTTTCCCCTCCCCCTCCCTCGCTTACACCCCAATGGTAGCGATTGGCGATGACGGGAGGGCGCTGTGCCATGTTGCACCAAACGCCCCTACACGGGTCTTCAGTCTAGACACCCACGGCGTCCACGAAGTGCTACAGGACGTTGGGGTAAGCAACGAATGTACACCCATACCATCGACATTGTCCGTTTCTTTTTCTTATGAGGCTCGCGTGAACGATGCCCGGTGAACGTAAGAAACAGCACTATCATGCCACCCCAAATGCCACCGCGCGGTACGAATCCATGCTGTTGGCCTACACCACAACAACGGGTAGCCTGTTGCTCAGGGGGGTGGTTGCGACAAAGACAACGACCGGGCTATTCACGACCGGGCTGATTCTAGTGGCAACAGTGGTGCATATACCCAGGCTACTCAAAGAAGCACCGCTCTGGCCACACAACGATGACGATCGGCGATGGACGTTCTTGCCGGTGATGAACGCCCTTTTGGGTACCACGTGACTGGCATTGGTGTGTCACTACCGTGAGTGGCCAGTCGACGGAACCCATCGACATCAACAGAGGGAAGAACCCCTTTCCTCTTCCTCGTCGTGGCCTTTTGGGGGGCTCATGTTTTGGTACTTCCGCTACGAACACGTGGTGCAGGGATGGGAAAAACCATGGGTCGATGCCCACATCGACATTCCAATGGTACTGGGGTTGTGTGTGTCGCTACTCGAGCTGCACTGGCACCAGAAGATGCCGCTGTGGTTCGCCCCATTGATGGCCGATCTGCTGTACCATACAGCTGAGCCATTGGCCCATGTCGGTCTATAGGCTCACCAAGTCACAGAATTCACGAATGATCATCTGGGTACCCTCACTCATACACGGTCTTTTCGCATGGATGTGCACCGCCGGCAAACCCTGCATTTTTGAACAACATGTACAAAAGTCCACGTTCAACACTTACATCAACAGCAATCTCCGAATTTCGACATTGCCTGAACAGTTTTCGCAGCAGCAGACGTTTTGGCTCGGAGAATATTTTCACATGCGCCACGGTGGAGTTCGTACACTTACGGCCGCTCGCATGGTACACTTACGGCCGCTCGCATGGTACAGACGCGATACACAGCGCGACAAACTGCTGCCACTCTATCGCTGCCTTCGCACACAGGCGCCACATAGCAGTTACGTCATTCGCCGACGGGACCTTTTGGATGTACAAATGGCATCGCTTGTATATACCATCGAGTGCCTGAATTGTGTCGCGTTCGATATTGGCATGTGGTACCAGCACCCGGTGCTGCCGTTCCATCACGCGGAAGAAAACGTCCGGTTTGATGGTGCCGGTTTCCCCTGGTCCTGCCGTCCGGTCGGGTAGCCCTGCCTTGCAGATCTGAATTTCGGCGACGCACAGCGTCTCGATAGTCCTCATGATCGCCTCGACGGCCTTCGGTTGCTGCACCCACCCGACCATGTTACGCTGTGCCAGCATCGAATCAACGACGTGTGTGCATACCTTGACGTTATAGCGTTCCGCGGCACACCCAACGGGCGATCTCACGACCGTGGTTATGTACTCGAGGGAGTCAGTGACGTCGAGGATCGCGTCCCGCAACACATCTTGCATCCTCTCGTTCTCGGCGTCGACGGGGCCGCGACGCCGTTGTCCCTCGTCGTGATGATCATCGATGCGATTCCAGTAGTCCCTTGCGAAGATATCATCGGCGATTCCCATCGTGCGTGGCCCCTTTTGTATATACGAGTCTTACAGTGCTGTAGGCGGAGGTGCGAAAAGTCCTCCCGGCAATGCGGCCACATGTGTATCCGAGTCGAAGAGGCGCAGTAGGACGGCGGACTGCTGGTCACCACCACCCGCCTTCGACGGAACCACCAGATACAGTCTTCTGTGGGTGAATACGTGGGGGTCGTGCTCCTCGGTCTGCTCGCCCTCGTCCGCTTGGTAGCAGCAGCAGCCGGAAATCCGATTTGATAGGGATACACAGAGTCCCGGCATCAACACGAAAACAAATCAAAACCACCAAATCCGTGTGTGTTTTTTTTTGTATTTATTTTTGGTTCAAATTGGTTGCATCGCGTCATTTCATTCTTGTGGTTTCTGCTGGAGGAACTGGGGTTGGTCCAGGGGCTGGTACACCCGAGCATGTGGAGGCTGGTCAAGGCCAAAGAGAAGGCAACCAAAGGAAGAAGAAATATGGCATGGGGATCCATCCAGTGCCTGGAGACATTTGCACAAAGGGCAACACTATGGGAGGAACTAGCAGCAGTGGCACTGGCCATATTGTCAATGGTATACTGCTGGAGGGCATCAGAGGCTGGATCAATCAAGATGGATGAAACCCTCAGAGAGGGGCACAGCATATGGTTTTATGATGAAAAAAGAGCAAACATGGAGTTATCAAGGCCAGCCACACCGGCGGTCAAAGTGGTCACAAGGTTTTTGTTCATCACAGGCAAGAACATGGGCCGCACCCAGGGGCAAATCTTGGTCAAGCCCAAGCAGCTCAACAGGCACATGCCAGAGCTGCTCCAGGGGACACCATATGACAAACACAGGTGGCACTGCTGGCGCAGAGCAGGGGCCACTCTGCTGGCAAGGTGGGGGCTTACCCTCGCAGAGATCATGGCATGGGGCAGATGGGAGAGCCCCAAATCGGCCAGGTTGTACATTGGCAACTCAGAGGAGTTGTGCATGGCGCCCCCACATGTGGTACCCTGGCCTGTCAGAGAAGGCAGGGTGTGGAAATGGGCAACCAAGCAAATGGATCCCAGGAGGCTGTGGCCTGCAGCCATGTTTGGATCACACAAGGAGTGGCAGGCCACATTGGATGCAAGCCTCCTGGACTCATGCCAGGACGCCACACAAGCACACAGCCGGCCAAGAGGGATAGAGAATATCCCATCGATGAGGAGGACTGCAACAAGGCTCCCAAGGTGGGGCTTGAGCCTGAGGCAGAACAGCAGGAGGATGAGGACAGTGGGGAGGAGTCCTCCTCTCCATCCAGCAGCACATCAACAAGCGCATCCTCAGCCTCACAGGAGTCAGGAGAAACAGTACACTCCTCAGGGTCAGAGAGGGTCTGACCGGTTGGGTGGCAAGGCGGTATGGCGGTCCAAGGTATGGAGAGCCTTGAAGAAGGTACAGCCACCAAGTTACATGCCTAAGAGAGATCTGTGGGTGGCTGTGGGTGGTGTGCTGGCATTATACTGGGAGGTGGCAGTGGGCAGTGTGCAGGCAGTTGGCAGGTATTTACTGACCCAATTTGTGACCACAGTGGCTGCTTTGCAGCAAGCTGATTGGTCATCTTTCACCAAGGCACTGTCCCCTTCACCCATACTGCAAGCAGGGACAGACAATGCAGGAGAGGTCCCAGTGGAACTGGCTGCAAAGGGGGTGGGGAAGGCAGGCATGGTCCCCATCCCGAAGAGTCTGTGGAACAAACATGAGCCTCCAGTGGACCAGAAAGCAATGAAGGAGGTGGAGGTTATTCCAAGGAGACCAACACCCCAGGTGGATGCAATGGTCCAGGCACTAGCCCAAGAACAACTTTTGGTACCGGGGGCGTTGGGGCCAAGTGCTGACTTGTTTGTCATGTCCCAAGAGAAGTGCTCCCTCATTTTCCATGGGGTACCAGTGAATAAAGCCACAGACTCAACCCCCCCCCCCCATGCACCTGCCAACATTATACACCCTCAGACACAGGCTGCAGCAAGCATGCAACAAAGGCAGCCTGAGACAACAGGGCCTGTATGCAGTGACCATAGACTTCTCAAACTGCTTCTGGTCCTGCAGGATCCCAGAACATGCCATTGGCACGTTCAGGGTGTTTTGCATGGGGCAGGTTTGGTCCCTTGTATCCATCCCCTTTGGATGGAAAGGCTCACCATCCTTGAATCAGGAGTTTGTGGGTGCCCTGCTGACACAGGCACTTAGAGAGTTCAGGGACATGGTGGGGGGGGGGATAGTCATAGCAGACCCAGACCACTACGTTGATGATGTGTTGTTCCTGCATGAGGACCCAGCTGTGTTGAGGCACTGTGGCCGGTTTGTTGTGGAACGGTGTGAAAGGGCAGGCTTTCTGATAAGTCCAAAGTCTGTAACAGAACCCACAGCAGAGGTGAAGTGGTTGGGGAAGTGGATAGATCTAAAAAGGTTAACCATAACCAACATGCAGCCACTGAGAACCAGGATAGTGGCCACGCTGTGTATGATATGCAACAGACCCCTGACCAGTAAGACTCTGCAAAAGGTTTTGGGGGTGATACAATGGGCAGCAGCACCCAAAAAGGGGCACCAGCCCTTCCTAAGGGGGGCATATGCCCAGGTATCATGGGGCAAACGCCTGTGGAAGACACCACCCAGACTATGGAGGTCACTGACTATGGCACCTGCCCTGGCATCCCTCTGTTTTGAACCAAGGGTGGTGGGGGAGGAAAGCATGGTATGGACCACCCCCATATGGGCTGTGGATGCAGCCTTTTGTGACACACTGGGCAGACATTGTGTGGGCATTTTGGATCACAATGGGGTGGCCAGGTTCTTTGTGTGCCCAAGTTGGATCACCACACAACAGACGGCTGAGCTCTATGGGATATGGATGGTGATCAAACTGGTGGTAAGGATGGGACTGAGTGTTGTTACCCTCTTGGAGGATAGTGTGGCAGTTATATGGCAGGTATTGAAACTTTCAGCCAGGGCAGCATGCACTGCCCAAGCAAGAATCCTAAGGGCCTTGGTACACTGGATAAGGTCCACTGACCTGGTGGTGCATGTGGTATATGTCCCAACAGACATCCAACCAGCTGACCCAATATCCAGAATGCATAGAGACTGGGGGGGGTCATTGGCCCTGGCTGAACAGCAGGCAAATCTGATCTACACTCAGATGTTGAAGTCCAAAGGAAGGACCAAGTACAAGGGGTGCATATACATATGACAGAGGGGGCTGAGCTGGGGAGGGGGGGGAATACCTAGGGCAAAAGGGCAAGAGTGAGCAGCACAGAATTCCCAAAGTGATTCAGTGTTTTGGTGTCTGTCTTGTGGGAACAGATAGGGAGGACCAAAATGAGAAATTCTGCCTGCAAGGCAGAATTTCGAGTTTTGGGGGGGGGGGGGGCATGAGCTCATGTTGCATGCTGCAGTGTAAACAGCAGAGCCTTGACTCTCCCTGACCCTGTCACATAGATTATTCATTTTTGTGTGCTTAGCACCAGTTGCTGATTTGGCCCGCCCGCCCATCCCAGCACGCCACAACCCTAGACCTGTACTCACACTCACCAGGGGGCAAGAGTCAGCAGCACAGCATTCCCAAAGTGATTCAGTGTTTTGGTGTCTGTCTTGTTGGAACAGGTAGGGAGGACCAAAACAGGTGATTACGGGGCATAGAGGGTCCAATAAGTGGTCTAAACATGTTTTTCTATCACATTAGATGGTTAGAAAGTCAAAGAAATCGATTTCAGATTTTTCGATTTTTGATGCCTTGAACCTATTTTCCCCACCCCCGGCATAGCCCAAAGTCGCCTTCGGGCTATCGCCACCACAAATGACCCACCGGCCCGCCTCCGGGGGTCAAAACAGGTGATTACGGGGCATAGAGGGTCCGATAAGTGGTCTAAACATGATTTTCTATCACATTAGATGGTTAGAATGTGAAAAAATTCGATTTCGGATTTTCGATTTTTGACCCCCCAGACCGATTTTCTCCAAGTCCCCTTGGGGCTATCCCCAGCACAAATGAACCACCGGCCCCCCTCCGAGGGTCAAAACGGGTGATTACGGGGCATAGAGGGTCCAATAAGTGGTCTAAACATGATTTTCTATCACATTTGATGGTTAGAAAGTCAAAAAAAATCGATTTTAGATTTTTCGATTTTTGACCCCCCCGGATTGATTTTCTCTAAGTCCCCTTCGGGCTATCCCCAGCACAAATGACCCACCGGCCCCCCTCCGGGGGTCAAAACAGGTGATTACGGGGCATAGAGGGTCCAATAAGTGGTCTAAACATGATTTTCTATCACATTAGATGGTTAGAAAGTCAAAGAAATGGATTTCAGATTTTTCGATTTTTGATGCCTTGAACCTATTTTCCCCACCCCCGGCATAGCCAAAAGTCGCCTTCGGGCTATCCCCACCACAAATGACCCACCAGCCCGCCTCCGGGGGTCAAAACAGGTGATTACGGGGCATAGAGGGTCCAATAAGTGGTCTAAACATGTTTTTCTATCACATTAGATGGTTAGAATGTGAAAAAAATCGATTTCAGATTTTTCGATTTTTGATGCCTTGAACCTATTTTCCCCACCCCCGGCATAGCCCAAAGTCGCCTTTGGGCTATCGCCACCACAAATGACCCACCAGCCCGCCTCCGGGGGTCAAAACGGGTGATTGCGGGGCATAGAGGGTCCAATAAGTGGTCTAAACATGATTTTCAATCACATTTGATGTTTAGAAATTCAAAAACTTCGATTTCAGATTTTTCGATTTTTGACCCCCCGCACCGATTTTCTCTAAGTCCCCTTCGGGCTATCCCCAGCACAAATGACCCACCGGCCCCCCTCCGGGGGTCAAAACAGGTGATTACGGGGCATAGAGGGTCCAATAAGTGGTCTAAACATGATTTTCTATCACATTAGATGGTTAGAAAGTCAAAGAAATCGATTTCAGATTTTTCGATTTTTGATGCCTTGAAACTATTTTCCCCACCCCCGGCATAGCCCGAAGTCCCCTTCGGGCTATCCCCACCACAAATGACCCACCGGCCCCACACCGGGGGTCAAAACGGGTGATTACGGGGCATAGAGGGTCCAATAAGTGGTCTAAACATGTTTTTCTATCACATTAGATGGTTAGAAAGTCAAAAAAATTGATTTCAGATTTTTCGATTTTTGACCCCCCGGACCGATTTTCTCTAAGTCCCCTTCGGGCTATCCCCAGCACAAATGAACCACCGGCCCCCCTCCGGGGGTCAAAACGGGTGATTACGGGGCATAGAGGGTCCAATAAGTGGTCTAAACATGTTTTTCTATCACATTAGATGGTTAGAAAGTCAAAGAAATCGATTTCAGATTTTTCGATTTTTGATGCCTTGAACCTATTTTCCCCACCCCCGGCATAGCCCAAAGCGGCCTTTGGGCTATCCCCACCACAAATGACCCACCGGCCCGCCTCCGGGGGTCAAAACGAGCGATTACGGGGCATAGGGGGTCCGATAAGTGGTCTAAAGCCCTTCCTAAGGGGGGCATATGCCCAGGTATCATGGGGCAAACGCCTGTGGAAGACACCACCCAGACTATGGAGGTCACTGACTATGGCACCTGCCCTGTTTTGAACCAAGGGTGGTGGGGGAGGAAAGCATGGTATGGACCACCCCCATATGGGCTGTGGATGCAGCCTTTTGTGACACACTGGGCAGACATTGTGTGGGCATTTTCGATCACAATGGGGTGGCCAGGTTCTTTGTGTGCCCAAGCTGGATCACCACACAACAGACGGCTGAGCTCTATGGGATATGGATGGTGATCAAACTGGTGGTAAGGATGGGACTGAGTGTTGTTACCCTCTTGGAGGATAATGTGGCAGTTATATGGCAGGTATTGAAACTTTCAGTCAGGGCAGCATGCACTGCCCAAGCAAGAATCCTAAGGGCCTTGGTACACTGGATAAGGTCCACTGACCTGGTGGTGCATGTGGTATATGTCCCAACAGACATCCAACCAGCTGACCCAATATCCAGAATGCATAGAGACTGGGGGGGGTCATTGGCCCTGGCTGAACAGCAGGCAAATCTGATCTACACTCAGATGTTGAAGTCCAAAGGAAGGACCAAGTACAAGGGGTGCATATACATATGACAGAGGGGGCTGAGCTGGGGAGGGGGGGGAATACCTAGGGCAAAAGGGCAAGAGTGAGCAGCACAGAATTCCCAAAGTGATTCAGTGTTTTGGTGTCTGTCTTGTGGGAACAGGTAGGGAGGACCAAAATGAGAAATTCTGCCTGCAAGGCAGAATTTCGAGTTTTGGGGGGGGGGGACATGAGCTCATGTTGCATGCTGCAGTGTAAACAGCAGAGCCTTGACTCTCCCTGACCCTGTCACATAGATTATTCATTTTTGTGTGCTTAGCACCAGTTGCTGATTTGGCCCGCCCGCCCATCCCAGCACGCCACAACCCTAGACCTGTACTCACACTCACCAGGGGGCAAGAATGAGCAGCACTGAATTCCCAAAGTGATTCAGTGTTTTGGTGTCTGTCTTGTCCGAACAGGTAGGGAGGACCAAAACAGGTGATTACGGGGCATAGAGGGTCCAATAAGTGGTCTAAACATGTTTTTCTATCACATTAGATGGTTAGAAAGTCAAAGAAATCGATTTCAGATTTTTCGATTTTTGATACCTTGAACCTATTTTCCCCACCCCCGGCATAGCCCAAAGTCGCCTTCGGGCTATCGCCACCACAAATGACCCACCGGCCCGCCTCCGGGGGTCAAAGCGGGTGATTACGGGGCATAGGAGGTCCGATAAGTGGTCTAAACATGATTTTCTATCACATTAGATGGTTAGAATGTGAAAAAATTCGATTTCAGATTTTCGATTTTTGACCCCCCAGACCGATTTTCTCTAAGTCCCCTTGGGGCTATCTCCAGCACAAATGAACCACCGGCCCCCCTCCGAGGGTCAAAACGGGTGATTACGGGGCATAGAGGGTCCAATTAGTGGTCTAAACATGTTTTTCTATCACATTAGATGGTTAGAAAGTCAAAGAAATCAATTTCAGATTTTTCGATTTTTGATGCCTTGAACCTATTTTCCCCACCCCCGGCATAGCCCGAAGTCCCCTTCGGGCTATCCCCACCACAAATGACCCACCGGCCCGCCTCCGGGGGTCAAAGCGGGTGATTACGGGGCATAGGAGGTCCGATAAGTGGTCTAAACATGATTTTCCATCACATTTGATGGTTAGAAATTCAAAAACTTCGATTTCAGATTTTTGGATTTTTGACCCCCCGGACCGATTTTCTCTAAGTCCCCTTTGGGCTATCCCCAGCACAAATGACCCACCGGCCCCCCTCCGGGGGTCAAAACGGGAGATTACGGGGCATAGAGGGTCCAATAAGTGGTCTAAACGTGTTTTTCTATCACATTAGATGGTTAGAAAGTCAAAGAAATCGATTTCAGATTTTTCGATTTTTGATGCTTTGAACCTATTTTCCCCACCCCCGGCATAGCCCGAAGTCCCCTTCGGGCTATCCCCACCACAAATGACCCACCGGCCCCACACCGGGGGTCAAAACGGGTGATTACGGGGCATAGAGGGTCCAATAAGTGGTTCAAACATGTTTTTCTATCACATTAGATGGTTAGAAAGTCAAAAAAATCGATTTCAGATTTTTCGTTTTTTGACCCCCCGCACCGATTTTCTCTAAGTTCCCTTCGGGCTATCCCCAGCACAAATGACCCACCGGCCCCCCTCCGGGGGTCAAAAACGGGAGATTACGGGGCATAGAGGGTCCAATAAGTGGTCTAAACATGTTTTTCTATCACATTAGATGGTTAGAAAGTCAAAGAAATCGATTTCAGATTTTTCGATTTTTGATGCCTTGAACCTATTTTCCCCACCCGCGGCATAGCCCAAAGCCGCCTCCGGGCTATCCCCACCACAAATGACCCACTGGCCCGCCTCCGGGGGTCAAAACGAGCGATTACGGGGCATAGGGGGTCCGATAAGTGGTCTAAAGATGTTTTTCCATCACATTAGATGGTTAGAATGTGAAAAAATCGATTTCAGACTTTCGATTTTCGACCCCCCGGGCCGATTTTCTCTAAGTCCCCTTCGGGCTATCCCCAGCACAAATGACCCACCGGCCCCCCTCCGGGGGTCAAAACGGGTGATTACGGGGCATAGAGGGTCCGATAAGCAGTCTAAACATGATTTTCTATCACATTTGATGGTTAGAAAGTCAAAAAATTCGATTTCAGATCTTTCGAGTTTTGACCCCCCGGACCGATTTTCTCTAAGTCCCCTGCGGGCTATCCCCAGCACAAATGACCCACCGGCCCCTTTCCGGGGGTCAAAACAGGTGATTACGGGGCATAGAGGGTCCAATAAGTGGTCTAAACATGATTTTCTATCACATTAGATGGTTAGAAAGTCAAAGAAATCGATTTCAGATTTTTCAATTTTTGATGCCTTGAACCTATTTTCCCCACCCCCGGCATAGCCCAAAGTTGCCTTCGGGCTATCCCCACCACAAATGACCCACCGGCCCGCCTCCGGGGGTCAAAACGGGTGATTACGGGGCATAGGGGGTCCGATAAGTGGTCTAAACATGTTTTTCCATCACATTAGATGGTTAGAATGTGAAAAAATCGATTTCAGATTTTTGATTTTTGACCCCCCAGACCGATTTTCTCTAAGTCCCCTTCGGGCTATCCCCAGCACAAATGACCCACCGGCCCGCCTCCGGGGGTCAAAACGGGTGATTGCGGGGCATAGAGGGTGCAATAAGTGGTCTAAACATGATTTTCTATCACATTAGATGGTTAGAAAGTCAAAGAAATCGATTTCAGATTTTTCGAGTTTTGACCCCCCGGACCGATTTTCTCTAAGTCCCCTGCGGGCTATCCCCAGCACAAATAACCCACCGGCCCGCCTCCGGGCATCAAAACGGGTGATTACGGGGCATAGAGGGTCCAATAAGTGGTCTAAACATGATTTCCTATCACATTAGATGGTTAGAAAGTCAAAGAAATCGATTTCAGATTTTTCGATTTTTGATGCCTTGAACCTATTTTCCCCACCCCCGGCATAGCCCGAAGTCCCCTTCGGGCTATCCCCAGCACAAATGAACCACCGGCCCCACTCCGGGGGTCAAATTGGGTGATTACGGGGCATAGAGGGTCCAATAAGTGGTCTAAACATGTTTTTCTATCACATTAGATGGATAGAATGTGAAAAAAATCGATTTCAGATTTTTCGAGTTTTGACCCCCCGGACCGATTTTCTCTAAGTCCCCTTCGGGCTATCCCCAGCACAAATGACCCACCGGCCCCCCTCCGGGGGTCAAAACGGGTGATTACGGGGCATAGAGGGTCGAAAGAGTGGTCTAAACATGATTTTCTATCACATTAGATGGTTAGAATGTGAAAAAAATCGATTTCAGATTTTTCGATTTTTGACCCCCCGGACCGATGTTCTCTAAGTCCCCTTCGGGCTATCCCCAGCACAAATGACCCACAGGCCCGCCTCCAGGGGTCAAAACGGGTGATTGCGGGGCATAGAGGGTCCGATAAGTGGTCTAAACATGTTTTTTCATCACATTAGATGGTTAGAATGTGAAAAAAATCGATTTCAGATTTTTCGATTTTTGATGCCTTGAACCTATTTTCCCCACCCCCGGCATAGCGCAAAGTCGCCTTCGGGCTATCGCCACCAGAAATGACTCACCGACCCGCCTCCGGGGGTCAAAACGGGTGATTACGGGGCATAGAGGGTCCAATAAGTGGTCTAAACATGATTTTCCATCACATTTGATGGTTAGAAAGTCAAAAAAATCGATTTCAGATTTTTCGATTTTTGACCCCCCGGACCGATTTTCTCTAAGTCTCCTTTGGGCTATCCCCAGCACAAATGACCCACCGGCCCCCCTCCGGGGGTCAAAACGGGTGATTACGGGGCATAGAGGGTCCGATAAGCGGTCTAAACATGATTTTCTATCACATTTGATGGTTAGAAAGTCAAAAAATTGGATGTCAGATTTTTCGAGTTTTGACCCCCCGGACCGATTTTCTCTAAGTCCCCTTCGGGCTATCCCCAGCACAAATGACCCACCGGCCCGCCTCCGGGCGTCAAAACGGGTGATTACGGGGCATAGAGGGTCCAATAAGTGGTCTAAACATGTTTTTCCATCACATTAGATGGTTAGAATGTGAAAAAAATCGATTTCAGATTTTTCGATTTTTGATGCCTTGAACCTATTTTCCCCACCCCCGGCATAGCGCAAAGTCGCCTTCGGGCTATCGCCACCAGAAATGACCCACCGACCCGCCTCCGGGGGTCAAAACGGGTGATTACGGGGCATAGAGGGTCCAATAAGTGGTCTAAACATGATTTTCCATCACATTTGATGGTTAGAAAGTCAAAAAAATCGATTTCAGATTTTTCGATTTTTGACCCCCCGGACCGATTTTCTCTAAGTCCCCTTCGGGCTATCCCCAGCACAAATGACCCACCGCCCCCCCTCTCGGGGGTCAAAACAGGTGATTACGGGGCATAGAGGGTCCAATAAGTGGTCTAAACATGATTTTCTATCACATTAGATGGTTAGAAAGTCAAAGAAATCGATTTCAGATTTTTCGATTTTTGATGCCTTGAACCTATTTTCCCCACCCCCGGCATAGCCCAAAGTCCCCTTCGGGCTATCCCCAGCACAAATGACCCACCGGCCCGCCTCCGGGGGTCAAAACGGGTGATTACGGGGCATAGAGGGTCCAATAAGTGGTCTAAACATGTTTTTCTATCACATTTGATGGTTAGAAAGTCAAAAAAATCGATTTTAGATTTTTCGATTTTTGACCCCCCGGACCGATTTTCTCTAAGTCCCCTTCGGGCTATCCCCAGCACAAATGACCCACCGGCCCCCCTCCGGGGGTCAAAACAGGTGATTACGGGGCATAGAGTGTGCAATCAGTGGTCTAAACATGATTTTCTATCACATTAGATGGGTAGAATGTGAAAAAAATCGATTTCAGATTTTTCGATTTTTGATGCCTTGAACCTATTTTCCCCACCCCCGGCATAGCCCAAAGTCGCCTTCGGGCTATCCCCACCACAAATGACCCACCGGCCTGCCTCCGGGGGTCAAAACGGGTATTTACGGGGCATAGGGGGTCGGATAAGTGGTCTAAACATGTTTTTCCATCACATTAGATGGTTAGAATGTGAAAAAATCGATTTCAGATTTTCGATTTTTGACCCCCGGACCGATTTTCTCTAAGTCCCCTTCGCGCTATCCCCAGCACAAATGAATTACCGGCCCCCCTCCGGGGGTCAAAACGGGTGATTACGGGGCATAGAGGGTCCGATAAGCGGTCTAAACATGATTTTCCATCACATTTGATGGTTAGAAAGTCAAAAAATTCGATTTCAGATTTTTCGAGTTTTGACCCCCCGGACCGATTTTCTCTAAGTCCCCTGCGGGCTATCCCCAGCACAAATGACCCACCGGCCCCCCTCTCAGGGTCAAAACGGGTGATTACGGGGCATAGAGGGTCGAAAAAATGGTCTAAACATGATTTTCTATCACATTAGATAGTTAGAATGTGAAAAAAATCGATTTCAGATTTTTCGATTTTTGACCCCCCGGACCGATATTCTCTAAGTCCCCTTCGGGCTATCCCCAGCACAAATGACCCACCGGCCCGCCTCCGGGGGTCAAAACGGGTGATTACGGGGCATAGAGGGTCCAATAAGTGGTCTAAACATGTTTTTCTATCACATTTGATGGTTAGAAAGTCAAAAAATTCGATTTCAGATTTTTCGAGTTTTGACCCCCCGGACCGATTTTCTCTAAGTCCCCTGCCGGCTATCCCCAGCACAAATGACCCACCGGCCCCCCTCCGGGGGTCAAAACAGGTGATTACGGGGCATAGAGGGTGCAATAAGTGGTCTAAACATGATTTTTTATCACATTAGATGGTTAGAAAGTCAAAGAAATCGATTTCAGATTTTTCGATTTTTGATGCCTTGAACCTATTTTCCCCACCCCCGGCATAGCCCGAAGTCCCCTTCGGGCTATCCCCAGCACAAATGACCCACCGGCCCCACTCCGGGGGTCAAAGTGGGTGATTACGGGGCATAGAGGGTCCAATAAGTGGTCTAAACATGTTTTTCTATCACATTAGATGGTTAGAAGGTCAAAGAAATCGATTTCAGATTTTTCGATTTTTGATGCCTTGAACCTATTTTCCCCACCCCCGGCATAGCCCAAAGTCGCCTTCGGGCTATCCCCAGCACAAATGACCCACCGGCCCGCCTCCGGGGGTCAAAACGGGTGATTGCGGGGCATAGAGGGTCCAATAAGTGGTCTGAACATGATTTTCTATCACATTAGATGGATAGAAAGTCAAAAAATTCGATTTCAGATTTTTCGAGTTTTGACCCCCCGGACCGATTTTCTCTAAGTCCCCTGCGGGCTATCCCCAGCACAAATGACCCACCGGCCCCCGTCTCAGGGTCAAAACGGGTGATTACGGGGCATAGAGGGTCGAAAAAGTGGTCTACACATGATTTTCTATCACATTAGATAGTTAGAATGTGAAAAAAATCGATTTCAGATTTTTCGATTTTTGACCCCCCGGACCGATATTCTCTAAGTCCCCTTCGGGCTATCCCCAGCACAAATGACCCACCGGCCCGCCTCCGGGGGTCAGAACGGGTGATTGCGGGGCATAGAGGGTGCAATAAGTGGTCGAAACATGTTTTTCTATCACATTTGATGGTTAGAAAGTCAAAAAATTCGATTTCAGATTTTTCGAGTTTTGACCCCCCGGACCGATTTTCTCTAAGTCCCCTGCGGCCTATCCCCAGCACAAATGACCCACCGGCCCCCCTCCGGGGGTCAAAACAGGTGATTACGGGGCATAGAGGGTGCAATAAGTGGTCTAAACATGATTTTTTATCACATTAGATGGTTAGAAAGTCAAAGAAATCGATTTCAGATTTTTCGATTTTTGATGCCTTGAACCTATTTTCCCCACCCCCGGCATAGCCCGAAGTCCCCTTCGGGCTATCCCCAGCACAAATGACCCACCGGCCCCACTCCGGGGGTCAAAGTGGGTGATTACGGGGCATAGAGGGTCCAATAAGTGGTCTAAACATGTTTTTCTATCACATTAGATGGTTAGAAGGTCAAAGAAATCGATTTCAGATTTTTCGATTTTTGATGCCTTGAACCTATTTTCCCCACCCCCGGCATAGCCCAAAGTCGCCTTCGGGCTATCCCCAGCACAAATGACCCACCGGCCCGCCTCCGGGGGTCAAAACGGGTGATTGCGGGGCATAGAGGGTCCAATAAGTGGTCTGAACATGATTTTCTATCACATTAGATGGATAGAAAGTCAAAAAATTCGATTTCAGATTTTTCGAGTTTTGACCCCCCGGACCGATTTTCTCTAAGTCCCCTGCGGGCTATCCCCAGCACAAATGACCCACCGGCCCCCGTCTCAGGGTCAAAACGGGTGATTACGGGGCATAGAGGGTCGAAAAAGTGGTCTACACATGATTTTCTATCACATTAGATAGTTAGAATGTGAAAAAAATCGATTTCAGATTTTTCGATTTTTGACCCCCCGGACCGATATTCTCTAAGTCCCCTTCGGGCTATCCCCAGCACAAATGACCCACCGGCCCGCCTCCGGGGGTCAGAACGGGTGATTGCGGGGCATAGAGGGTGCAATAAGTGGTCGAAACATGTTTTTCTATCACATTTGATGGTTAGAAAGTCAAAAAATTCGATTTCAGATTTTTCGAGTTTTGACCCCCCGGACCGATTTTCTCTAAGTCCCCTGCGGCCTATCCCCAGCACAAATGACCCACCGGCCCCCCTCCGGGGGTCAAAACAGGTGATTACGGGGCATAGAGGGTCCAATAAGCGGTCTAAACATGATTTTCTATCACATTAGATGGTTAGAAAGTCAAAGAAATCGATTTCGGATTTTTCGATTTTTGATGCCTTGAACCTATTTTCCCCACCCCCGGCATAGCCCGAAGTCCCCTTCGGGCTATCCCCAGCACAAATGACCCACCGGCCCCACACCGGGGGTCAAAACGGGTGATTACGGGGCATAGAGGGTCCAATAAGTGGTCTAAACATGTTTTTCTATCACATTAGATGGTTAGAATGTGAAAAAAATCGATTTCAGATTTTTCGAGTTTTGACCCCCCAGACCGATTTTCTCTAAGTCCCCTTCGGGCTATTCCCACCACAAATGACCCACGGGCCCCCCTCCGGGGGTCAAAACAGGTGATTACGGGGCATATAGGGTTGAAAAAGTGGTCCAAACATGATTTTCTATCACATTGGATTGTTAGAATGTGAAAAAAATCGATTTCAGATTTTTCGATTTTTGACCCCCCGGACCGATGTTCTCTAAGTCCCCTTCGGGCTATCCCCAGCACAAATGACCCACGGGCCCCCCTCCGGGTGTCGAAACGGGTGATTGCGGGGCACAGAGGGTCCGATAAGTGGTCTAAACATGATTTTTCATCACATTAGATGGTTAGAATGTGAAAAAAATCGATTTCAGATTTTTCGAGTTTTGACCCCCCGGACCGATATTCTCTAAGTTTCCTTCGGGCTATCCCCACCACAAATGACCCACCGGCCCGCTTCCGGGGGTCAAAACGGGTGATTGCGGGGCATAGAGGGTCCAATAAGTGGTCTAAACATGTTTTTCTATCACATTAGATGGTTAGAAAGTCAAAAAATTCGATTTCAGATTTTTCGATTTTTGACCCCCCGACCGATTTTCTCTAAGTCCCCTTCGGGCTATCCCCAGCACAAATGACCCACCGGCCCCCCTCTCAGGGTCAAAACAGGTCATTACGGGGCATAGGGGGTCCAATAAGTGGTCTAAACATGTTTTTCTATCACATTTGATGGCTGGAAAGTCATAAAAATCGATTTTAGATTTTTCGATTTTTGACCCCCCGATCCGATTTTCTTTAAGTCCCATTCTCCTAAGGAATACAGATAGGGATTATGGCAGTTCCAAAGGATCGGCCACTTTGCGATCGCTTAAAACCCACCCTCGAGGGGGCAAATGGCGCCGCCAATGGATATGTGCATTGCCCAAACACCCTACTTCGGGTGTGCAACATTACCTGACCCCAACCAGCCAGTCCCAAGGTACTGTAAAGGCTGGAAAACGCCTTTCAGCACAATTTGCAGGTTTTCCCAAGGACAACAGATAGGGATTATGGCAGTTCTGAAAGATTGGCCATTTTGCGGTCGACCGAAACGCACCCTCGAGGGACCGAATCGCGCCGCCAACCGACATGCGCCTCGTCCAAGCACCCTACTTTGGGTGTACAACGTTACCGGACCCCAACCGAACGCTCCAAGGGTACCGTAAAGGGCGCAAAACGGCCGACAGCGCGTTTTGCCCTATTTTTAGCCCCCGGCAGGCCCGAAAAATCACTAAGTCCCCTCCAGTCACCGCCTCACGCTCGGGGGTCCCAAGAAAAAAAAGTGCTCAAAATCGAAAACGGACGCGATTTTTGGAGTTTCGGGGTCAAAAAAAGGGGGGTCATTTTTTCGGCGACTTTTGCCCCCCCCCCCCCCCATGGCAGCTCTGAAAGATCGGTCACTTTGCGGTGGCCTAAAACGCACCCCCGAGGGACCGAATCGGGCCGCGCACGGACATGCGCATCGTCCAAGAACCCTACCTCGGGTTTACAACCTTACTAGACCCCAACCGGAGGCTCTCAAGGTACTGTAAAGGCTGGAAAACGCCGTTCGGCACAAACTGCCTAAGGAAAACAGATAGGGATTATGGCAGTTCTGAAAGATCGGCCACTTTGCGATCGCCTAAAACGGACCCTCGAGTGACCGAATCGCGCCGCGAACGGACGTGCGCCTCGTCCAAGCACCCTACTTTGTTACAATGTTACCGGACCCCAACCGAACGCTCCAAGGGTACCGTAAAGGGCGCAAAACGGCCGACGGTGCATTTCACCCTGTTTTCGGCCCCCGGCGGGCCCAAAAAATCACTAAGTCCCCTCCAGCCACCGCCTCACGTTCAGGGGTCCCGAGAAAAAAAAGTGCTCAAAATCGAAAACGGACGCAATTTTTGGAGTTTCAGGGTCAAAAAAGTGGGGGGCCGTTTTTGTCCCCCCCCCCCCCTCCCCCCCGGGGAAACCCCCAAACAGTGACCCCCGGCCGACCCACCCTACGGGGGCCAAAAAAAAAGTTCATTGGGGGATATCATTTTTGGCCCAAAAGAGGACTTTACACCCCCTTAGATGGCCGGTACCACCCCTCACCAAGCTGGGTCTCCCAGTTGAGGTTTTACAACTATTTTTTAGGTCCAGTAGGTAAGCTATGTATTTTGGCAAGCAGCAACCAACCAGCAGCAAGCAAGCAAGCAAGCAAGCAGCAGACGGGTCAAACTTATTTTTCCGAAAACCGTGGCTCAAAATTTTGGATCTCAATAGCTCACAACAACCACAGAGCCATTACGCATCGCCTGAAACAAGTTTTGTGCGCTTTTGAGCTGTCTAGTTCGTTTTATGGTCAATATACTGCCCGGGTTGGCCGAAATCAGCCTCAGGCAACCGGAAATCAGCCCCAGAATGCAGAAACTTGCAATTTCCTGGTGCTGCATCCATTTTTGGCCAAACCATCCGGCAACATAAAAGCTAAAGAATCAAATTCCGCATCCAATGCAACAGGTTTCATCCAATTTTGAGCGATGTGGTGCGTTTTGTGGGCAATTTAGTGCCCAAAACAGCCTTGGGGATCCTAACAGGTGGATGAAAAATCAAAATTACCGAAAGTGGAATCTTTCCCAGAATCCCCCAACTCCCCTTCCAATCCTCATACCCCCTACGGACTCAGAAGAAATGGCCTGAATCCAAAGCCCGAACTAAAGTGCAGCCGGGCCTGGGCATCAGAGCTCCCCAGCCCACAAAGTTGTCCCCCATGTTGACAGCCTTTACTTGCTGTGATTCGGCCACCTCCTTCCCTTTGCAGCTATGCAATGATACCCAGCAGATCAGCAGAGGCCCATCTTTGGCCTCACAGGAACAGGTCACTGGTTGCATCTAGCTGGATTTGCCCGGTTGACATGGTGAAGGGAGCCTACATTCGCCCAATCCTCTCCACCCATTGTGCACCGCTGTCAAAGGAGTGCACACCATTACTCATATCCGGTCCATAGGGTTTTCAAAGCAGGTCCCTCAGGCAAGCAAGACATGGCGGCCTGCAGTGGCTAGGGACCTCTTGGAGGTTCTGATTCTGTGGCAGCCGAAGCCCAGGCACCCCCAGGGGGTTGTTCACATCTGCTATGTATGACCCAGGCACTGCCACAATGTATCCCCCTCTGTCATAGTATCGTGCACACATACGCACATGCACCTCCTCCCTGTTTCCCAGCTCCTCCCAGGGCGCAGGGCAGAGCTCCTCCTTCTCCCCCGGGCCTGGAACTAGCACCCCCCCACCCAAAGGGTTTGGGCCCTGTGATTCTGCGGGAGGGGGTTGGGGGAGTTGCAGCGAACCCGGGAATCCCGGGAGTCAGCCGTACAACTCACACCCTCAATCCCACCTACACAGGAAGCAAAGCCAGATGCGTCGAGCTCCTTCTCTAGCACCTATTCCAGTTGCAATAGCCAATCCCTAAACCACAGGGGGCCAAGTCTGCCAGCATTTTGGGGAAGATTGTTGCTGTGGCTGATGACGAGCTGCCTGGTCTGGCATCCCTCCCGGCGGGAACTGCTTGCCAGGCCATGGATGTTGTTGGCATTCCCCGAGTATGGGCTGGGGGTGCTTGTTGGCTTGGTTTCCCTGTAATTCTGCGGCATCTTGACGTTCTCTTCAAAGCAGTATTCACTGTTCAGGGTTGGGCGAGCGTTGAAGATTTGCCGTGGCACTCGTACGCATTGGTAAAGGAATTTTGCGAAATAGGGTCAAGGGGCAAGAGATCGGTTGCGTGCAAAGCTGTGCTGTCAAGGTGCAGCGAATGTGAGCAGAAAAAATAATTTTAACCAATTCCATGCGGCCGTATAAACTTTCCGGTTTTTCCACACCAGATACTCGTACTAGCTGACGGTTTAAATAGGCACAGTTTTGTACACATTTGGGTAACCCTAACCCTAACCGTTGGTCCGCGGCGAGTTCAGTGCGCCGCAAATGTTCCATTTTTTGACCAGTGGCCCCGCGAGCCGAGACCCTATTTTCGGATCTGTTATGTTCCCCCGGTCGTGGAATGGGGTTTTTTTTGGCCTAACTCCCCGTCGAGCCCGTTTGGCGGCCATTTTTCTGAATGGGGTTCAAATGCCATTTTGGGGCGATTTCTGGTCCCGGGGCGCCCTGCCGCGCCCAAACCAGTGCCATTTGCATTCTTAGAAAACATTTAAATGACATTGGTGTGCAATACAACTCATTATCCTGCTGCCATCATCACCAAACGCTTCACGTTATTTTTTTAAGGCCTTCGGTTTCTTTTTTTAACTGCTTCGTTTTTTTTAAAACTGCCTTACAGTTTTTTTTTCCAAAAGCGCTGTTTAATTCCGCACTTGTACTACTCCAGATTCGGCTAAAAACAACCAATTTTGTATAAATTTGCTTATTGCGCCGCCATTGTGTAGAGTTTTGTACTAAGCTTTTTTCCTAGAATGTTCTATGGGACGTAGGCTTCGCATTGGTACTAGCGTACGGTTTAAATAGTAACAGTTGTGTCTTAAACGGGTCATAACGAGGGCCTATCAATGAGTTTTGTGGTACTTTTTTTTTTAAATATCATCTATTGGAACCCATTTCGAAATTGGTAAAATCAGATTTGGAAACTGAGTTGACATGTTGGCGCTAGGCCCCAGAAACGAAGGGGATCTCAAGGGTCCCAGAATGGGCAGTTCCGGTTAATTAGTAACAGATTCTGTGCGGGTGTCTTAAAATGGCAATTGAAGGTGCCTAAGGGGGTACCAGGGGGTATTTAAGTGGCCAAAAATGTTCTTTGGGTGATTTGCTAGAGGATGTACCTCTTGTTCGGATACATTGGTGTCGGTGTGACATGGCTACAAGCCTCCGAACTGTAGCAATTCACAGTTTTGCAGGGTTTTTTTTCACAGTGCTAGTTTTGTACGCTACGGTACTATTCAATTGTCCAATTAGTTACGTCTACTGAACATTTCACTAAAAACCAATTTGTTTTTTGGAATCTGTGACCTCAAAAAAGGGGGAGAGGTGATCAGGTGCTGGTGAATGGCGAACTTGGTGTACAATTCAGGGTTTTGGTTGTTATGGTTAACTAGAAAAAAACAGCACAATTTTTTGTTTGTGGATTTGACTAATGACTAGAAAAAAACGGCACAGTTTTTTGTTTGCGGATTTGAACAATGACATCATTAATTACCAATACGAAGCAAAACCTGGGTGTGAGTCAGTGGTTTTAGCTGGTTCTAGGGTCGGCCGCCCCCTGGAAGAAGAAACAGATGCCTACAAAAGGCCCTGCACACCAAGCAACAAGGCAGCAATAAACAACATCAAACTGAAAACTATTTATATCACTTATCAGCTCTCCATCACCTGCGGGGCGTTGCAGCTCGCCGTGCAGCTCGTTCACCTTTCTGTTGTCGATCCACAGGCTGCGTCAAATTGTCAAACGTCTCAAATTGTCAAACATCTCAAATTGTCAAACATCTCAAATTGTCACACGATCTGTGGAAAGACGACAAGATCCAGAGTTCGAGACAGCGAGACCCAGAGTTTTGAGAAACGCCACCTGCAGTTGACTATACCATACCAGTGAACTGCAGGAGTGACTGCAGCAGCAGGGTGCAAAGCCACAGTCACAGTCGAAGACGAGAATCACAATCTTGCATCTTGCATTCTGTTCAACTGAAAAGGCATGTGCGAAACGCCCCCCCCCCCCCAACGTAGGAAACAGCCACCAGGCCACGAGCAGAAGCCAGAAAAATAGTGCACTAGCAAGCAGGCATAAACAGCTTGCAGTGTAAAGAAATCTAGCACCAAACGGCAGCAGCAGCCGCAAGATCTGTCTCTCCCTCCTAGCTGCAGTGCGCGATGCGCGTACGTACAATTTTGCTGCCTCTGCAGCACTGTCTTAAAACGCTGTTTTCTTGCGCCTAACTGCAAGATTTCACAAAAGAAATATACCAGCTTGTAGCTGGCACTCCCCTCTCTGTTTTGGTCCAGTCAGATCCTGTTTTCGTGCCCTCAGGCCAACAGAATTCCTATTTTAAGACAGTGGGGTCTCTAAAAAAGACCGCTCGCCCCCACTTCTCTGAACCCAAAAATGGCAGTTAAATGCGAATATGAAAAAAATCTGACACTGCCATGATGGAAAGCATAAAAAATTGGCCCGGAATGCACTCTTACTTTCCGCTTATCTCTGCGGCGTACTAGCGCTTTCTTGAAAATGAGACACTTTGTTACTACTTACGCGCGTGTTACTCTTTAACGCGCGCGCTTGTAAAAGAATTTTGCAAAACGAGGTCAACGTGCAAGAGCTAGCTTCCGCGCAAAGTAGTGCAGTCAGGGTGTAGAATTTTGGGCAAAGATTTAATTTCAACCAGTTCCATGGGGTCGTATAATTTTGGGGTTTTCTCATGCTAGATAGCTCAATTAATGGCAACCCAGAGTGGTCCACGGTTGATATACAAAAATGTGATATGTCGGAGAAACGAGGGCAACAAGTTCGGGCTCCCAAGGCATTTCCTTAGGATTTGCCAACTTGGATCGGCCATAACTTGGGTACCGCGGCCCGTACGGGCACCAGTGAGGCTGTTTTGGGTAGCCCTTGGGAAGTAGAACAACTTTGCAAGAACGGGCTCCGGGACCCCCGACCCGCCCCGAGACCCCCCGTGGGTGCCAAGTGGCCAAAAACGCGAATTCCAGGCCACCCGGCACGCCGTTTGGGGCTCAAAATGACCCCAAGATGGGTACTGGAGCGTGATACTGGACCCTACAGGCTCGCATCCGGTCTTAACTCACCGCCAAATGACCTCCATTCATCCCCTAGGCCTCCCAGAGTGGTCCACGGTTGATATACAAAAATGCGATATGTCGGAGAAACGAGGGCAACAAGTTCGGACTCCCAAGGCATTTCCTTAGGATTGGCCAACTTGGATCGGCCATAACTTGGGTACCGCGGCCCGTACGGGCACCAGTGAGGCTCTTCTGGGTAGCCCTTGGGGAGTAGAACAACTTTGCAAGAAAGGGTTCCGGGACCCCCGACCCGCCCCGGGACCCCCCCGTGGGTGCCAAGTGGCAAAAAACGCATTTCTGAAGGATCGGCCACCTTGCGGTCGCCTAAAATGCACCCTCAAGGGTCCGGATCGCGCCACAAACTGACATGCGCGCCCTCTAAGCACCCTACTTTGGCCGTACAACCCTACTAGACCCCAACCGCACGGTCCGGGGGCACTGTAAAGGGCGCAAAACGGCCGCGAGAGCGTTTTCGCCTGTTTTCGGCCCCCGGCGGGCCCGAAAAAATGCTCAGTCCCCTCCTAAGGCCGTAGGCTGTTTGGGGTGTCCCAAAAAAAAAAGTGCCCAAAATCGAAAACAGACGCGATTTTTGGGGTTTCGGGGTCAAAAAAAGGGGGGGTCATTTTTTCGGCCGATTTTGTCCCCCCCCCCCTGGGCGTTTACTGAAGGTGCGGCCACTTTGCGGTGGCCTAAAACGCACCCCCGAGGGACCCAATCGCACCGAGAAGGGACATGCACACCGCCTAAGTACCGTGCTTTGGGTGTGCAACCATAAATAACCCCAACCGAATGGTCCCAAGGCACCACAAGGGCCGGAAAACGCCGTTCGGCGCAAACTGCCTAAGGAAGACACATAGGGAAAATGGCAGTCCTGAAGGATCGGCCACTTTGCGGTTGCCCAAAACGCACCCTCGAGGGTCCGAATCGCGCCGCAAACTGATATGCGCGCCCTCCAAGCACCCCACTTTGGGTGTACAACCCTACTAGACCCCAATCGCACTGTCCCAGGGCACTGTAAAGGGCGCAAAACGGCCGCGAGAGCGTTTTCGCCTGTTTTCGCCTGGCGGGCCCGAAAAAATCCTAAGTCCCCTCCGCCCTAAGTCCCCTAAGGTTCGGGGAATCCCGAAAAAAAAATCGCTCAAAACCGAAAACGGACGCGATTTTTGGAGTTTCGGGTTCAAAAAATGGGGGGGCCGTTTTTTGCACCCCCCCCCCCCCCAAAATCACCCCCCGGCCGACCCCACCTACGGGGCCCGAAAAAAAAAAGTTCATTGGGGGATATCATTTTTGGCCCAAAAGAGGATTTTACAACCCCTTGGATGGCCGGTACCACCCCTGGAGGTACAAAACGCGAATTACCCCGAAACGGGGGGTATACGACGTTCCACCCTTGCGCACACCTGCCCGGTTTTGGTCTAACAACCTCTAGCGAGGTGATTCATTGCTTTTTCTACCCCACAGGGGGATGGTGGCCTCAATTCATTGGTTTTTCTACCCCACAGGGGGGTGGCAGCACCAAGTCATCGCTTTTTCTACCCCACAGGGGGATGTCGACCTCAAGTCATCGCTTTTTCTATTCCACAGGGGGATGGCAGCCTCAAGTCGTCAGTTTTTCTGCCCCACAGGGGGATGACAGCCTCAAGTCATTGCTTTTTTCCTACCCCACAGGGGGATGGCAGCCTCAAGTCATTGCTTTTTCTGCCCCACAGGGGGATGGCAGCACCACATCATCGCTTTTTCTACCCCACAGGGGGGATGGCAGCCTCGACTCATTGCCTTTTCTGCCCCACAGGGGGGATGGCAGCCTCCAGTCATTGCCCTTTCTACCCCACAGGGGGATGGCAGCATCAAGTCATTGCTTTTTCTACCCCACAGGGGGATGGCAGCACCAAGTCATCCCTTTTTTCTGCCCCACAGGGGGATGGCAGCCTCAAGTCATTGCTTCTTCTGCCCCACAGGGGGATGGCAGCCTCAAGTCATTGCTTTTTCTGCCCCGCAGGGGGATGGCAGCACCAAATCATCGCTTTTTCTACCCCACAGGGGGGATAGCAGCCTCGAGTCATTGCTTTTTCTACCCCACAGGGGGGATGGCAGCCTCCAGTCATTGCCCTTTCTACCCCACAGGGGGATGGCAGCATCAAGTCATTGCTTTTTCTACCCCACAGGGGGATGGCAGCGCCAAGTCATCACTTTTTCTACCCCACAGGGGGATGGCTGCCTCAAGTCATCACTTTTTCTACCCCACAGGGGGATGGCAGCCTCAAGTCATTGCCTTTTCTACCCCACAGGGGGATGGCAACCTCAAGTCATCGCTTTTTCTACCCCTCAGGGGGGTGGCAGCCTCAAGTCATCGCTTTTTCTACCCCACACGGGGATGTCAGCCTCAAGTCATCGTCTTTTCTACCCCACAGTCTTAATGAAAGTGCTGCCCTGGGTCGTTGTGGGTGCCGGAGGGCTCGGGGCCGGCAAGACCAGTGGGGCAGGCACGCGAGGAGTCTTCCTGGATGTTGTTATTGGGGGTAGAACCAGAGACACGGACACCAACGGAGGCGAGAGCAGCGACAACAGAAGCAAGGTCCATGCTGATTGTGGTCCGGCAGAAAATCCCAGTCTATGAAGAAAATTGAGGGGAATTATTCTAAATACATCTGAGTGTCCAAAACTGTCTGAAAAGATTGAAATAATCCATTTATGTAAAAATGTTTGGCCGATCTGGCCCGCGAGCTCGCGTCAGCGGCAAATGGCGATTCCAGCTAAAATAGCGGAATGCGGCGGATCTACGGGAAATGGACCGCGGAATCAAATCCGGCATCTCAGAAATATATAGGAAATATCCTGTGACTGAGCTGCGAGGCGGCAATTCCGCCGAAGCAAAGAAAATGACCAAAATGTAGCCAATCTGGGCAGAATGTCTGAAAATCCGAGCAGATGGGGCTAGCCGCACTTACACTCCCCCTCCAAAAACACACTGGGGTGTGTCGCTACGTCAAAGAAGAACGTAGTGCGGGTAAGTCCCAGAAAAACATAGAAATGTAGCCTCGATGGGGCGAAATCTGCTTGATCTGACCTGATTTGGGCTGAATTGGCACTGAATCAGGGTGGATGAACCTGAAATGAGACAGAATGAGAAGTGACGAACAGTCCTCCGTGCAGTAAAACATTAGGTCACGGGCTAAAAAGCATGTAAACGTATCGAGAATCGATACCAAACCATGCATTGGTTGAGAATGAGGTAGATTATTGATGGATTGAGTGGGGGGATCAAGAATTGGAGTGACATCTCAGTGCTCTGGCACAGTTTCGCTTTCGCGGGCACGCTACGGTGTCCTCGCCGAACTCTACATCGTGTTATCCCGCTTTTGTCGTTCTGAAAAGTACAGCATGTGGCTCAGATTTGGCGCATCTGTGGATGATCACAAGATTCAGCAAAATTGAGAATGAATTTGGGCAGAGATTGAGGGGATTAAGCAATCACCGAGAGGTGAAACAAATACACATGTAGTCTACAGACCCTAAGTGAACCACCGAAGGTAGAGATATTCTTCTGTTCACTTAGATCTAAACAGATCTTCGAGGAATGATGGGAGATGACAAGGTAATCAATCTAAATTGTCCTAACATGAGTAAATTCCCTGAGATGAAGGTGAAATGAAGCGGAATGTGTACAACTGAAACTACCAACACCTTCGTTTAGACTAAAGTTAATATATATTGTCGTTTATTCAGCTCAATTGTGCTTTCCGGCACGTTGGTTCGCGAGCATCCAACAGATTCCATCAAAATGTGGATCATGTGATGATGCATCATGATGGGACATGCTGACCCTGGATCCTTGGCATGTAACGCGCCGAAGGTTCACTGAAGGCGCTTTACTGACAGTATATAACTGAGAGACACCGAATTTACAGTGGCGGCGGTGTCAATCGACTTGGACAAGGCCAGTCTTTCGATGAAGTCCCACAAGACACTTGGATTCACCATTTTCGACAGTTTCAGGTCGGATTGAGCTCACATTGGCGTGTGCCAAAAATACAACGAAGCTTACGGACTTCAGAGGTTGCTGTTAGAAGTCTCTAGAGCTCCTATCTGAAGATTGTCTGAACAATTGACGTCTGGGTTTCGTACAACAGTGGCAGAATGATGGACAAACTTGAGAAATTCAAGGTAAATTTGAGGATCCTGGATCTGAATCTGGACTTTGGCGTCAGCATCACAGCAAATGAAGGTGAGATCTGAGTCCCTGGCGTCGCATCTGGTGCAGCCAGTACTACAGGGGGTGCCTGTAGGGGTGAATGTCGCCGGCCGGCGTTGACACTATGTACATTTGCTTCCATCTGCACGAGTAGCCAAATTCCAAAGATGCACAGACCAACAGAGACAAGATTTCCCCGAATCTGCCTGAATTAAGCCTGAGTTTGGCTTTTTCTGAACACGGCAGCACACTCCGTCAGCGTATCTACGCCTTGTCTGCCGAACGGAGACCAAAGAAAAGTTGATTGACGTCAAATTATCAAACATTCGCAGTTCTCCACATCATGACATAAACAGAAAGAATGAACAGTAGATTGAGCAGAATGTGGTAGGATGGCTTCCTCAATTCGGCCAAGCACGAATACATGTGACCACCAACCTGTCTGGCCTGGCCCTCGTACGGCTTGGGCGCTGCAAATCAGCGGCCGAACTTGAAGCTTGGTCCTCATTTGGCTCCTGGGCTGGCCTGACCGCAGGAGGGGGGATCGACGGATCAGCCCTGGAATGTGGCTGCTGAGGGCCGTAAAAGGCTGGATCTCGATTCACCACAGGTCGTTTTCCGTCGCTCTCCACTTGTCTGTCTGGTTTCGACAAACAATCTGTCAGGAGTACTCCAATTTCGGGGTGCTTCTTGAGGAAGTCAATGAACCCCTTGGTGTACCCATGGACAAAAGATTGGGCTGGTTCCCAGTTGTTGTGACTGGAATCAAAACCCCTCCACTCACACAGAAATTCCCATTCGCCCTTGGCGTCACGTCTTGCTTCAACAATCCTCTTGAGTTCGTACTTTCCCCCTTCGATGACCCGATCAGACAAGTGTTTCGCAGTCCAAAAAAGGGGTTTAACCCGATCCTTGGGAGAGGGGATCTCTCTCTTGAGGCGATCGCCCGAAACGTCAATTTCCCTGCTGACATCCACACGAATCCTCCACCTGTTCTCACCAAGACGCGCTGTAACAGCGAATGGCCCCTCCCACAAGGGGAGAAGCTTGTCATCTCCGTCCAGGGTGGTTTCGGATTTTCGAAGCCAAACTCGATCATCGACTTCAAAATTGTGGGGGTTTTTTCGGCCTTGATTTTGAACCCAAAGCCAGTCAGCTTGATGCTTCTCGATTAATTTCGACACAGTCTTCTCTGCTCGTTGGACTTCGTCCAAAAACAGCGAAGCATCTTTACAGGGGCGAGGATTATTCAACGGCATGTTCCACCAACACTTCTTTCGTCCAAAGACAATTTCATTTGGAGAGAGGCCATGATACAAAGGCGTGTTGTGGTAACGGCGAAGCATGGCGAACAGAATCTCAAGCCAATGGAAATCCTTTTCACTCGCGAGCTCCTTACGAAGTATATTTATAAGTGAGCGGCCGGCTCTTTCGCCAGGCAGCGCTCGATGCGAGTGGATTTCACATCGCAGGTGGTGGATTCCAAGGCGAGTACACAATTCTCTCCACCATTCGGAGGTGTACTCTTTGCCTGAATCCGTCACCACCTCGGATGGGACGTCCCAGCCTCCCATCCAGGTCTGCGCGCACCATTTGGCGGCAGCCTTACCAGTCATCGACTCAATGTTGCAAGGCAACACTTGAATGTAGCCGGAATGACGGCACTGAATAAGGAGCACACCATTGACTTTTTTATTAGTCCAATGGCACTCTTCGTCATCGAGCTCACCGAGATAGAAAAAATCACTGGTGACTCTGTTAAAGAGGCGCTCCGGAATAGGATGAGGCCTCAGATGGCTGTGCTTCTTCGCGCTGGGGGGCGTCGAGACAGCACATTGGGCGCATCCGGCGGCTACTTTCATGCAGTGAGTATATAGCCGTGAGCCAAACAACCTATGTTTAATCATCGACCACAGTCGACGGCCATGTGCGTGGGGGGACTCCCATTTATGCCACCAGTTTAACACTCGGGGGGCTAGGGCGTCTGGCACACACAATTTACCCTCCATCCACAGCTTCCCCCCATCCAACGAGTACTCAGCAAAAATCCCATCCTTGTGAGCATCTTTGGATTGGAGATTTCCAAAGACCTCTTTAAACATGGGATCCTGCAGGTAATCGGACGTCCAGTCACGGATTATCAGGGAATCTTTAGGCAGGGGTGGAGTTTTGGCCGGATCTCGACGCTTAATGCCCTCGATCAACCGAAATCGACTTACTTGTCGGGTATAGTCAAACCGTTTCACACTCCCTGAGGAGGGATCGGTGACTTTTTCCACGACTTTCAGCGTTTTGGTGCAGATCTCGTGAGCATGCGCCGGATCTGTGATGGCCGTGATGTCGTGACACGGCAATGCGTGCTGTTTAACAGCGCACTGCATGCATGCACGTCGAATGAGTTTCTTTTCTTCCTGATCCCATTCGATGATGACATGGCGGTCCTGCTCCGTACCATGGATGTTGGTACTTTGCAGCCCCTCTGAGGCGGGGTAAGCCCATCGGCTCAGAGCATCCGCTACCGTGTTGTGTTTTCCAGGCAGATACGACACATGGAGGTCAAACAGAGAGAGAAATTTGTGCCATCTGGCCCGTCGACCAGCTGGGCTCGCGACAGTATCAATGTGTTCAGTGGCCCAATACTCCAGAGATCGATGATCCGTCAGGACCTCGACTCGATTGGTGCCAACCCACGATTGGTACTTTTTTAAAGCACAGATGATGGCATACGTCTCTTGCTCACGCGGCGACCATTGCATTTGGCGTGGGGCTAGCTTCCGAGACCAAAATGCAAGAGGGTAATGATCGCCGGTGGCTTCATCAACCTGTTCAAGGACAGCTCCGATCGCGTACCTAGATGCGTCGGTTCTAATGTAGAAAGGTCGGTCAAATTTCGGCACATGCAACGTGGCGACTTCGCAGAGGGCCGCCTTCAAGTGATGGAAAGCCTCCTCGCACTCGTCAGTCCACTTGACACGAACCTTTGAACCTGCCTTGCCTGCATCTCTCCCTACCTTCAATAATTCAGTGAGGGGGGCAGCAAATTTGGCATAATTCGGCACAAAAGTGTGGTAAAAATTGCAACAACCCAGGAATCCTCTCAACTCCGTGATCGTCTCAGGGCGCTTCTACTTCTGAATAGCGACGAGCTTCCCTGGACTGGGTCGTCGGGTGCCATTCTCTAGGAGAGAACCACAAAATTCGACTGATTTTAAAAATAATTTTCCCTTCTTTGGCCCACAAATCAGCTGATTGGCGTCAAGAATGTCCAAAACTTGGTTCAGCTGCTTCTCATGTAGGGCCACCAGCTCGGCTTCGGTCAGTCCCTCCCCTTCCGTCGCGATGATTATGTCATCTATGTACACACTCACGAAGGCACGGAGCTCAGGATGGGTTGTGAACAGCACATCCTCCATCATTCTTTGAAAAAATGAGGGGGTGTTCTTCAGCGCCATGGGCATGACGGTCCATTGGACTGGGCCACATGGCGTGCACATACAGGTGAGAGGTCGGCTGTCCTTCCTCAACGGCATTTGGTGAAAGCCGTGACGGAGATCCAGCACAGAGAACAAACGACCTCTCGCCCTCTTGGCGATTTCCTCCTCAATGAGGGGCAGGGGGTGTGAATCCGCCTTGGTTTCGGCGTTGAGGTTGCGAAAATCAACAACCATTCGCCAACCATCAATGGTGTTCTGGTCTGCAGGCGGTGGCTTCGGGACTGTGAAGGGTGAACAGCACCATTCGCTGGTCATACAACCCTCAAGCCAACCAAATTCCCTGAGATTTCTCTCGATGATTTTTCTGAGTATCTCATGTTTGTGTCCATGATTTTCATAAGGGCGCTGTTTTTTTGCCTTGTACCCTTCAGGAAGCTCGATGAAGGCTTCACCGAACTGCCCACGGACAGGGGGGTCCTTGATCAACTTTCCTGAAAGGGTTGTATCCTTCCGTTCCTCAAAAATCTTTTCTCTTGACTTTGAACACAATTCGGTGTCCACCTGATCGCCAGGAATTACTGTCGAAAAAACTTTGGCGACTTCTTCGGCTTTGGCAGGAAGAATCTTCTTACGGATGTCCCTAAACAGATCCGTATCAACTGCCTCTTGAAGATAGGTGGGTCGTGTGTCGAAATCCCAGAGATTCTCTTCGCGATCCAGCTCCTCGAAAGGATCCATGAAAGCTTCCACAGGGGGTTTTTCATAAAAAACTCTGAATTTGCGGCGCGATTGGAGATTTTTCCTCGCCCGTGCACTGAAGATTCTTTTCGATGTCAACCGTATTGGGGAAGAGGGAGACGAGGCGGATCCATTGGACGTTGAATCACCTTGGGTATCTGACGGACAAAAATCAGAAAAAATAGATTCATCATCAGTACCACGCTCAACCTCAGATTCAGACCCAACACAGGAATCTGTACTAGAATCAGCAGAATTAGAGTCAGAAAGCTTTCCATCCACCAGGAATGCAAGCGAACTCCAGGACCGCTGTGGCAGGGGACCTGTGTCGTCCCTGGCATACAGCTTAATCTTCCTGGGAAGTTCGATGTAATCTACACAAATGTCCTGTAATTCCTGAAACCAAGGCTTGTCGTCCCACAAGGGCACAACCAAAATTGCCTGGGTTTTATCTTGCTTGATTTTGTGGATGACCTGCTGGAGTAAGTGAAACGGAGGATTAATTGACAACTTCTTGTCCCATTTGTGGGTCCAAGCGTCGCTGAAGTGCTTGTCAAAGCGCTTGTTCATACGGTTAGCAAAGGCATCATACTGGGGCCAAAAGGAATGATGTTCATGAAAGTATTCACAAATTGCATCGCGCCATTTGTCGACAACTCTGTAGGATGAAGAGTGCCAGCGCGAAGGGCGTCGTGGCTGGGAGTCCCTACGAAGACATTCTAACTCTTGGGAGTAATCGGCACTCCCATTCACCTCTGCAATGGTGACATCTTCACCAAATTTTGGTGTCACCTTTTGCTTCAAAAATTCTTCTGCACTTTTAAACCCTGCGTGCAAAAAACGAAATTCAGGACGCTCCAAGGGACCTGACTCCAGCAAAAAACAACGACGATGACCTACGGGCGCTACCCTGTTCTTGCGAAGCCAAGGATGGCCCAAATAAAGGTCATACTTTATGTCAGCACGATAGAAGTAGTCATCCTTAAGGACAGCTTCTTCCACATTTTGCTCTTCCCAAAGGTCTTGAGCGACCAAATGAGTTGATATATAACAACCGCGTTGCCCACCTGCGAGAGAATGTCCAGAAACTCCCTCGAGGGTAACAGGATGAGGCGATTCAAACACGCAGTCGTCGGGTAAGAATGCATTGGATTGGAGATTTACCTCTGATCCATTGTCACACAAACAAGTGGCGAGGTGGAAATTTCCCTTGCAATCAGAGACCCACAGCTTTGTGACAAACTGACGAGCCCTGTGCTTGGACTGTACACCAACCTCGTCCACTACAACAGAAGGATCCGCTGCCGGATCCAGGGGAGAGGAGACAAGCGACCCTACATCAAGTAATGGTCGATCAGGAATCTGGGGATCATGCCTGAAATCGCCTGGGGAGGGGCGATTTTCGTGGCTCCCCTAGGCGTTCTGACCTCCAGCGGCTGCGTTAACATTGTGAACACAGCCTGATTCGTCGATCCACTCATCTTGGAACGGATCATCCGCTGGATTCAGGGCATTTTCGACATAATCTCGATCCGCATCAGACACCTGGTCTGCACCTGAGACCTGATCCACACGATGATTGCCCTTTCCGCGTCCACGGCCACGGCCGCCGGATGATGGGCCACCACCGTCGCCACGCCCTCTGCCCTTACCAGAGAAAGGGGTTCCTGAAGGATTTCCCTTACCCTTACCCTGTGATCCTGGAGCATTTCCTTTGTTTGTACCGGATTGAGGGGTTTGGCCTGGATTTCGATTTCCGCCTCCGGCGTTGCCATTAGGACTTGTCTGGCCGTTCGGCTGTCCACCGGAACCGGATGGAGTCCGATTTCCTTTGCCTTGGGACCCGCCAGGGCCTCCGGTATTTTTGTTTCCACCGGAGGGGGTCGGATTACCCTTTCCCCCCTTAGCACCATGCACCTGTCTGTCATTCCTGTCTGAATTCTGCGAATTACTGACATTTTCACCAATCACCTTGTGATCGTAAGCAGACCATCGGTGATTAGCAGTAGAATGCGTCTTAGCTCGGTTCGTAGAACCTAAAAGCAGGCAGATGCTACAATGATCCTGAACATTCCGGGTGTCATTCACCTTTTTGTTGCCCTTTTGGGCCCCATTTTGGGTGTTTTGCTGGGTATTCTTGTTTCCCCCAAGACCCTCATGGAAATTTTGATTGGCGGCGTCAGCGAGCCGCTCAACCTCTTCCCACAGTTCCTGCGGGGTGAACGAAAACACCCAGTTCCTGGCCTTCAGGCGATTGCCATGGAAACTTACTCCCCTATTGAGGACTTGGACAAACAAGTCCCGATCCTCGTGTTCATTAAACTTAATTTTCCACGTGTTTTCAGTGAATTTCACCTTGGTAAACGACGTGGGGGAGCACTTTTGAAGTGCCTCCCTGACCGTAAACCTGTTTGCCGAGGCGTCGAAGCCATCGACTTCCGCCCACCAGGTCTTGACCTTTTCTTCGGACTGTTTATTCCGAAGGGTGGCGGCGGTTTCTGAGGGGATCTTGTCAAAAATCAGATTTTTCAGCTCGGCACTAGAAAATTTTTCGCCTGAATGTTCAGATTCTTCTACGAGATTCCAGAAGCGCTGTCTCTTGTCCTGCACTTCGTGCAAGATTAATCGAGAGAATGAAGGAAAATTCTTCAACATCTGGTGGTAATGGTCCTCAGGCAGCCGGGATCCACGTACCTCCAACTGTTCCCACACCTCATCAAAGGTAAGGGGGGAACTTGAATCTTCACGATCACTCCAGGTCCTGAGCCAAGTGTTGGCCGGCGCTCCCTCAAGGCAGTCCAGGAGGGCCATCAGGAACTGATCATCCTGGAGCTTTTGAGTCTTAACCCACAGTTTAAATTCCCGTTGGAACTGAGGCCAACGTCTGGGGTTTCCATTATACTTCGGTTGCTTGGCAACCTGACGAAGTCGCAATGAAGTAGGATTTAGGAGTGAATCCAGCCCAACACCGGCCGTAATGGCAGACACCTTGGCGGCATCATTAGCCACACCAGCTCCGGCGAGGGTCTGGGCGAGCAACATCTGGGCAATTGCATTGGAATCAACAGCAGGAAGGGTAGTACGGGAGGCAGTTCGTTTGGCATTCTGCACCTCAGTCCTAGCCTTCGCCGATCTACTCTGAGATCGAGAGATTGTAACCCTTTCCTTTAGCTTAGTCCTGCTGATCCTTGCGTCGGTGGTCTTAGAGTCCACCGAAGGAGCAATCGAAAAAATTTCTGTCGCCTCCTCTGACGGTTCTGTTGTTTGTTCCACCGATGATGCGCCCTCAGACCTCATGTGGGTCTTGAAAAGATCTTTAATTCCCAGCGTCTGAATGATGAGTTGCATTTGATCCTTGAGCAATTGGAGCTCAGTATCTCGCTGTAATCTGCAAGAGCAGTCGGCAGGACAGTACATACCGTGTCCTGAAGGGCCTGAGCAGGCTGTCGGACCGCTAATCTCAGTGGTTCGCAGCCAGGAGTCCACTTGGGGAGCTCCTTCAGTCCTAATTTCCAGGCTTGCCTGCCTAGCTGCCTCTAAAATTCCTTCCTCAACCGCGGCGGCTAGATCGTCGCGGATGGAAACAGAGGGATGAGGGGCGGAGGGCCCGGCAACAGGTGCCTTGGTCTTCTCCTTCGGGAAGGGACTTGCCTCCCAAATCTGCACAAAAATGGCAAAAGATTCATCTTCTTGAGAACACCACCACATCCTGGTATTAATTTCTTCTTGAAGAAGGAAAAAATATTCAAATAAAAAATCAGAGGCGATTCTTTCTTGACCTATCAGCTTAGACGTGGCTAATAGACAAAGGGCCTCAAGCGCCTCAAGGTTACGGGTCACTTCTGAAGACAAATGGTTGTCCCATTGTGCCCATGAGGCTGGTCGATTATAGGTAAGTACCTCACCTGGACCACCCATCTCAATGTCGTCAATGTCGGCGTCGATTGTCTCAAAATGTGGACATTGGTAAGGAGTATTGGTACCTGCCAAGTCCGTAAGCTCCACCGGAGCGTTGCCATTAGCGTAAGCTGGGAGATTCCAGCTGCTTGATGGCCAATTTCGACTGGGATCTTGATTGTAATCTGGGCCTCCACAGCTGCTGATTTGTGCCCTTCTTGGGCAATTTGGGCTTGCGCAAGGCAGTCCTCTCAAGGCCTCGTTCGCACAGCACCACGGGAGCGTGATCGTTACGTCTCCGGAGGTGGCGGAGTCTACGGGGCCTTACTGAGGGGCTAGCTGTGGTTGGGACACCAAAGGAACAACATTCAGGTAGCCTCTGCTACCATGAAAGTGCTGCCCTGGGTCGTTGTGGGTGCCGGAGGGCTCGGGGCCGGCAAGACCAGTGGGGCAGGCACGCGAGGAGTCTTCCTGGATGTTGTTATTGGGGGTAGAACCAGAGACACGGACACCAACGGAGGCGAGAGCAGCGACAACAGAAGCAAGGTCCATGCTGATTGTGGTCCGGCAGAAAATCCCAGTCTATGAAGAAAATTGAGGGGAATTATTCTAAATACATCTGAGTGTCCAAAACTGTCTGAAAAGATTTAAATAATCCATTTATGTAAAAATGTTTGGCCGATCTGGCCCGCGAGCTCGCGTCAGCGGCAAATGGCGATTCCAGCTAAAATAGCGGAATGCGGCGGATCTACGGGAAATGGACCGCGGAATCAAATCCGGCATCTCAGAAATATATAGGAAATATCCTGTGACTGAGCTGCGAGGCGGCAATTCCGCCGAAGCAAAGAAAAAGACCAAAATGTAGCCAATCTGGGCAGAATGTCTGAAAATCTGAGCAGATGGGGCTAGCCGCACTTACACTTAAACCCCCCGGTCTTAAATCACCGCCAAATGACCTCCATTCATCCCCTAGGCCTCCCAGAGTGGTCCACGGTTGATATACAAAAATGCGATATGTCGGAGAAACGAGGGCAACAAGTTCGGGCTCCCAAGGCATTTCCTTAGGATTTGCCAACTTGGATCGGCCATAACTTGGGTACCGCGGCCCGTACGGGCGCCGTTGAGGCGGTTTTGGGTAGCCCTTCGGAAGCAGAACAACTTTGCAAGAACGGGTACCGGGACCCCCGACCCGCCCCGAGACCCCCTGGGGGTGCCAGGTGGCCAAAAAGGCGAATTCCAGGCCACCCGGCACGCCGTTTGGGGCTCAAAATGACCCCAAGATGGGTATTGGAGCGTGACACTGGACCCTACAGGCTCGCATCTGGTCTTAACTCACCTCCAAATGACCTCCATTCATCCCCTAGGCCTCCCAGAGTGGTCCACGGTTGATATACAAAAATGCGATATGTCGGAGAAACGAGGGCAACAAGTTCGGGCTCCCAAGGCATTTCCTTAGGATTTGCCAACTTGGATCGGCCATAACTTGGGTACCGCGGCCCGTACGGGCACCAGTGAGGCTGTTTTGGGTAGCCCTTGGGAAGTAGAACAACTTTGCAAGAACGGGTTCCGGGACCCCCGACCCGCCCCGGGACCCCCCGTGGGTGCCAAGTGGCAAAAAACGCATTTCTGAAGGATCGGCCACTTTGCGGTGGCCTAAAACGCACCCTCAAGGGACCCAATCGCACCGACAACGGACATGCGCGCCACCTAAGCACCCTACTCCTGGTGTGCAAACATACTGGATCCCAACCGAACGGTCCCAAGGCACTGTAAGGGCCGGAAACCGCCGTTCGGCACAAACTGCCCAAGGAAAACACATAGGGAAAATGGCAGTTCTGAAGGATCGGCCACTTTGCGGTCGCCTAAAACGCCCCCTCGATGGTCTGAATCGCGCCGCAAACTGACATGCGCGCCCTCCAAGCACCCTACTTTGGGTGTACAATCCTACTAGACCCCAACCGCACGGCCCCAGGGCACTGTAAAGGGCGCAAAACGGCCGCGAGAGCGTTTTCGCCTGTTTCCAACCCCCAGCGGGCCCGAGAAAATGCTAAGTCCCCTCCTAAGGCCGTAGGCTGTTTGGGGGGTCCCGAAAAAAAAAGTGCTCAAAATCGAAAACGGACGCGATTTTTGGGGTTTCGGGGTAAAAAAAAGGGGGGGTCATTTTTTCGGCCGATTTTGTCCCCCCCCCCCCCTGGGCGTTCCTGAAGGATCGGCCACTTTGCGGTGGCCTAAAACGCACCCTCGAGGGACCCAATCGCACCGACAAGGGACATGCACACCGTCTAAGTACCCTACTTCGGGTGTGCAACCATAAATAATCCCAACCGAATGGTCCCCAGGCACCACAAGGGCCGGAAAACGCCGTTCGGCACAAACTGCCTAAGGAAAACAAATAGGGAAAATGGCAGTCCTGAAGGATCGGCCACTTTGCGGTTGCCCAAAACGCACCCTTGAGGGTCCGAATCGCGCCGCAAACTGATATGCGCGCCCTCCAAGCACCCTACTTTGGGTGTACAACCCTACTAGACCCCAACCGCACGGTCCCGGGGCACTGTAAAGGGCGCAAAACGGCCGCGAGAGCGTTTTCGCCTGTTTTCGCTCGGCGGGCCCGAAAACATCCTAAGTCCCCTCCGCCCTAAGTCCCCTAAGGTTCGGGGGGTCCCGAAAAAAAAATCGCTCAAAATTGAAAACGGACGCGATTTTTGGAGTTTCGGGGTCAAAAAATGGGGGGGCCGTCTTTTGCACCCCCCCCCCTCCCCCCAAGCCCCCCCAAAATCACCCCCCGGCCGACCCCACCTACGGGGCCCGAAAAAAAAAAGTTCATTGGGGGATATCATTTTTTGCCCAAAAGAGGATTTTACAACCCCTTGGATGGTCGGTACCACCCCCGGAGGTACAAAACGCGAATTACCCCAAAATGGGGGGTATACGACGTTCCACCCTTGCGCACACCTGCCCGGTTCTGGTCTAACAACCTCTAGCGAGGTGATTCCCCTTACCCAAGCATCCCTTCCACGCCTTCCCTTATGTCATTTTGAACCTTGCACGGCAGAACCCTTTTTTAGTCCCCCCCCCCCCTCAGACGTACGCACATTCTAGGACAAGCCTGACCAAGTGCAAAATGAACAATGAAAGTCTCCCTACTCATCACCACCAGGAATGCCTATCAACACCCCTATCTGAAGACAAATCGCTCAGTGACAGCAATTTAGGTGAAACGCCCATCTCACACCCAACATTCCCATTGCAAGTCCTCTTCTGCTTGGAGTCATCCAACTGCTACCAAATCCACAAGGAACAGGAATTTGACAATGTCCTGATCAACATGCTCCACAAGCAAGCAAATGACCGCGTCACCATGATAGCTACCATCAAAGCCTTTCAAAGGAGATCAAAAAAAGCATCGAGAACATGGTCTGCCTTCACTGAACAAAACAGCACCAAGAAGGACCCAGCCACCAACCCCAGCTCACTTCTAAGAAGCTTCCTTGTTGCAGCAAAGCTTCCCATGCCCCCAGCATTGACAAATCCAACATAGATGGAAGCAAAATTGCCCAGAAGACGTGGCTCTCAACAGCTTGACAACAAGTCCAACTCCAGTACAACCTCTAACTCTTCCTCACCGAAATCAGGCCCAACAATGGATCATGAATGGGAGGTTATCCTCACTGATGCATACCCAACCATCCAATCAGCAAAAGACATCATCCAGGACATGCATGACCAGCTCCACACCCCAGACCTGGAGAGCAGAAGCAGCTCAAGCACTGATAAACCCTCTGGCAGATTCTGGGCTGATGAAACCGCATGGGCAGAAGAAGAAGAAGACCTGGAAGACCTAACTTAATTGCTGCACTTGATTTGTCACACTCAGCAGTCAGCCCCATGACTGATTGCACAGCCGGTTGCTTAGTTTCCCCTTAAATTGCCTACAGGCATGTCTTGCATACTCAGGACTTTCCTGAACCTCCAATAACTAACTCCAGCACTTCAAGCCAATACTAAATGGTTTACTGTTCCACCACATAGCATCACCAGTGACCTCCACCACTGATTACTTTGATGCTTTGACTCTTGCACTAATTGGAGTCTGGTTGCCACAGTCAGATTTGCAGGGATGTTCAATTATTGATATATGTTTCTGATTTTCTGTGAGTGTGACAACTGACATGGCAAAGCAAACTACCTGCCCCCAGCACTGATTTGCTTGATTAGTGGCATGTATGTAAGGAGTAAACTACCTGCCTCCAGCTCTGATTTGCATGTTTTTGTTCCCACACTCTGATTAGTTTGATTTAGGTAAGCCTTATACTTGTTGACACAAAGACCAACACCAGGATCTTGTGCAAAACTGATTGCCTATGGTGCATTAATTGCAGGGATTAGCTTCCCCATCAGCTTGCACTAAGCAAGTAGCTACTTAACAGTGGTTTTCACCATTGGCTATTCAAATGAGTATTGTACAATACAGTCAGGCCCTGTGTGAAACAGGTGTTGAACCCAGTCCTGACCTGGAAATGTACATGAGTGCACCCCACCCAAAAACCGGTGAACAACCATGCCAAAAAAAAACAATTTGTTGTTGTTGTTATTGTTGATGAACAATCCCGTAAGGCGTATTGCCGGATCGTCGACTTCTGCTCTGTCTGTCTTGTGCTAGACTCAAACTCCAATACTGACTCAACAGAGGCACTCCCAGCTAGGGCACAATCGCTGTTGCGTGATTGCCTGTGGGGCTGTCGCCCGCACTGGCCGTCTGAAGTATAGAGAAACTGTCTAACGTTGCGTCTAGGTGCCCCTCCCACTATCCATGGGCCAAGACGTGCTATGGCAAGCCTGTCCCTCTGGCTGCCCAGGGCCACCTCCTCCTCAGCCGGGAGGGGGTCCACAAAGGGGATCCTCTTGGCTCAGCCTACTACCGTGTTGGGATCCAGGACATGGTTGAGCAGCTGGCCACCGCCATGGGCCTCTATTGGGATGTCTATTATGTTGACAATGGGTATCTGGTGGGTGAGCCAGCCAAGGTGGCCCAGGCTCTGCAGTACCTGCGCTCTATGGGCCCCAAGAGGGGCTCCTGCATCAACTACTCCAAGACCTTTGTGTTTGGGCCCGGGGCCCAGGACTTCCTGAGTCAGTTCCCTGTGGATGACCCCTTCCAGGACCTCAAGATACTCCCCTGGGGCCCTGGGGCTGGGGTGGACATACTGGGGACTCCAGTCCATGCGCCACATGACAACTCCTTTGCCACCCAGTTCCTGGGGAAGAAGGTTGGGGCCCAGAAGGGGATGTGCAAGATCCTTGCCCAGGTGCCTGATGCCCAAGTGCAGCACTCCATCCTGAGGTTCTGCCTGGACACCTGCCGCATAAACCACCTCCTCAGGGCCATGGACACGGTTGCCCCCAGCCAGCTGGCCATACTGGCTCAGTCGTCATGTGCCCTGAGGGACACTTTGGATGCCATCCTGGGGGTCACCATGGAGCAGTACCAGTGGGCCCAGGCCTCTCTCCCCCTGTCCCTGGGGGGTCTGGGTGTGACGTGCCCTCTGGCTGTCAGGGAGTCTACCAGGCTGTCAGCTGTCCTCAACTTCATGCAGGCTGGGCACTCTGTCCTTGCTCTCCCCCCTCAGTTGTGCTCACCCCCCCCCCCCCAGGGGTTAGGGGGGTCATCAAGGGCCTCACACAGTCCCTTGGCATGCATATGGAGCCCCTCAAGGGCCTGAGGGACAACGGCCTGGCCCTCCATGCTGCCCCACAACCCTCCTGGTCAGAGAGGTTCTAGACAAAGAAGGTGGCAGGGCAGTTGAGGGCTCAGTTACCTGGCCAGGCTACCCTGAGGGATGCGGCTAGGCTCCAGGTGCAGGACTATGCCTCCTCTGGGGCCTGGATGATGGCCAGCCCTCATGTCATTCAGGCAGCCACTGATGCCCATTTTGATTCTGTGACCTATAAGCTCTCCCTAAAGTGGTGGCTGGGGCTCCCCCTCATTGGGGGGAGGTATGTTGGTGCTCCCTGCCCCTTGTGTCAGGAACCTTTGGATTCCTATGGTGACCACCTGTTGTGCTGCAAACATAACCAACCCATTAAGCGGCATGATCAGCTGGTTAAGGTAGTGATGTCCATCTGTGAGGAGGCATATATATCCCTGTGAGGGCTGAGGTCCCTGCTCCTGACCTGTCCACACCTGCTGACATCCTCCTCACAAGGTGGGGGCCTAAGCCTATGGCTGTGGACTTTGTTTGCTCCCACCCCCTGTCCCCTGGTTCTTACCCTATATCCTTGCAGGCGGCCTCGACTCACCTGGCTCAGGTTGAGAGGGGCAAGTTTGACAAGCATAATCAGGCCTGCAGGGCTGCTGGGTGGGACTTTATCCCCTTTGCTGTTCGGCCTTGGGGTGGGATGGGTAAGCCTGCTGCCTCTATATTCAAGAAGATCTTGCACAAGGCTACAGACCACATGGATCCCATGGCTAGGGCCCTGCGCAAGGCTGAGTTGTCTGGGCTAGTGGGGATGGTCCTTATGGCCCAGGTGGCCAGGCAGCTTAAGGCTGTCTTTGATGTACCCCTGCCTGAGCTGCCCCCCCCCCCCCTGCCTGAGCATGATTTGTGGCCGGGGGGTGTGAGGGCTGAGATGGTGGACCCCTATGGGAACCTCATCCTCCTCCCTGCTGGGCAGGAATAAGTGCTACTGCCCCCCCCTGGGGGGGGGGCTGGGAGGGCTTGCTCACCCCCCCCCCTTCTGCTGCTGCTGTTGGCCTTGCCTGGCATGCCTCTGCCACTGCTATTGGCCTTGCATGGCATGCTTCTAACCCGACCCCCCCCCCTCCAGTGAGTCCAGCACAGTCCCTTGCCCTGTCTCATGATCCTGTGGATGGACTTGCCTGCCTCCTGGGGGACTGGGCCTGCACTGCGGTCTGCACTGTGGCCCTGACCTGGCCTGGGTCTGCTCAGGTCCTGTATGTGATGTGGTGGAGCACGGGGGGGGGGGGGGTCCTGGAACATGTCATGCTTCTGCTGGGGGTGGTGGCGTTGTGTTGTACTGTGGGGGGGGGGGGTGCCTGGGCTACTGGTGCCCCTTTACCTTTGCATGGCCTCTTTGCTGCCTGTCCCCACTGGCCCAGCCCTGTGGCCCTCATGCTCCTATTTGTGGCACTCCAATCCTTGCCTAGAGCACCTTGCCTACCCTCCTGAGCCGATGCCCAGCCCTGGGGTGTGATGCCCTGTGGGTCAGCACTTTCTGTGTGTGGAGGGGGTGTGATGCCCCACAAAAGGGGCCCTGAGAAGATGGTGAATGGGAGTCCCCCACACCCACTGAGCCCCATGGGTCCAGGGCTGAAGAAGTTGTTGTTGTTGAAGTATAGAGACTTGTTCAACGTGATGAGGTGAAAAGGAGGGGGGTCCAGGTCTGTGTCTTGCTGCTGCAGGGGGTGGTGGTACTGTGTTGTACAGGGTGGGGGGGTGGCTTGGCTACAGGTGCCCCTTTCCTTTGCATGGCCAGCTGGCTGCCTGACCCCACTGGCCCTGCCCAGTGACCCACTTGCCTCTATTGGTGGCACCCCATTCCTTGCCTAGAGCACCTTACCTACCCTCCTGAGCCGATGCCCAACCCTGGGGTGTGATGCCCTGTGGGTCAGCACTTTCTGTGTGAGGAGGGGGTGTGATGCCCCACAAAAGAGGCCCTGAGGAGATGTGTGATGAGGTATAGTGTAAATGTATAAATTATATTATAAAGTATAGTAGAGTGTTAGATTGTAGCGTAAGGTAGTGTGAACGGGGCCGCCGAGTGTGTCGCACGTGTTCTGGTGTGTGCGCGCGCGCCCCGGGTATTGCGTAGTAGGGCGTAAGCACGATTCGGTAGCTTTTAGCTACAGATCGCTACGGGCACGGGTTAGGTAGTTTTGCGGTGTTACAATCTGTACAATCCTACTCCTTGAACAGATTGTTAGTCTACATGTGATTTGACTGTTTCTCGGACTTGGAGATGTGTCGCGCTGAGTGCTGATCAAGTTAAAGCCGGCTGCATTTCCTGGAGAGAATAGATGCTCAAGTCAAGTCCAAAAAGGAACTGTACAATTACAGACTAACAATCGAAGTCCATGGTTATGCTGCAGTAACGGCGAGCGGCGAGCGGCGAGCGGCAGCAGCAGTGTGGTTAAGTTCTGAAGTTCTGGAGTGCACCAGCAGTGCGGTGAAGTTCTTGACTGAAGCGAAGCAGCAGCAGTGCGGTGAAGCGGGGCAAAGCGAAGTACAGCGTTTACCTGGTCCTGGCAGGGCCCAATATGGGATTGGAGTGGGCAGGCCTGGCGGACAGGCTTGTATCAAGCGTGTCGTGTGCGGCAGTAGTGCCCCGGCATGCAGGGCCCAAGCCTAGGAGATCTCGTCAATGAGGAGGCATAGATGCCATGGCAATTTGCTACGTGAAGCGGCAGTGGTGCCCCGGTATGCAGTGAGCTCTTTGCTTGGAGGCAACAGCATGAAGAAGACGATAATGAACATGTGAAGGTGACCTACAAAACCGGGCAGTGAGGAAGTCCAGTCCTGGCTGGCAGTGGAATGATGGTCTGGAGGATCATCGGGTCATGAGGAAGTTGGCCTACAAAAATCCAGGCGAAGCGGAAGTCCAGTCCTGGCTGGCTTACCATGACATAGGCCCTTCAGTTGCAGCAGGTTGAACATTGAGGTGCCCTCAAGGGTAGTTGTCCATCTCCAGGCATGCCCATCCTTGTCCCTGAGGTCCCCCTGCCAAGTTCAAGGTTTTGAAAGGTTTGGACAATCAAGTTGTGTGAGTATGAATCAGAATGGAACAAAGAAGTAAAGCAAGTTGAAGCAAAAGTGGTGTGCTGAGTTGACCTGCACAACTGAGATCAGGTGAACTGCACAAACTGGGTTGATTCTGCACCTTGGCAAGTGTGCTGCCTGTGTGCTGCCCGGGTATTGGTTTGTGCTGCCTCTGCCACTGCATCAATCCAAGATGATGATAAACAACTCCTCAATTCAAGTCAATTCAAGAGAACAATTCAGTGGATGCAATTCCAAGTTCAAATCAATTCAAGAAGTGAATTCAATGGGTGCAATTCCAAGTCAATTCAGTGGATGCGGTTCCAAGTTCAAGTTGATTCCAGAAGTAACTTCAATGGATGCCAATCAAGTGAGTCAACAAGAGATGGTGATAAGCAGTGAACTGGCAATGAACGTTGGCCCACTCTAACCACTCTTCTTACCTCAACCTTACACTAACTCCAACACTCACCCACCTTCAATCCTTTCCTCCTTCTTCTTTGTGCCTTGTTTGTATGTTTCATGTTTGTGTTTTGAAACACAATCCCTTTGTGTCTATTTTCTTTTTGGAGTCCTTGCTAGTTGACGAAAATGAATAAACAATTTTTATGAAATGTCCCCAAAATTAAAGACACTGACAAAACTGTTTCAGTGGATTGTTTTGATACCCAAGTTAAAAGCAAATGTTTGTTTATCCCCTGACTTGCCTACACTTGACAAAATGAGTGATTTATTGGAGTGCCTGATGCAGTCCAATAATCTAGTATGCTAAAGCACGCCAAGTGAATGCAAGGTAAAGGAAGAGGCGAATTGGCACCCAAGAACAAGGCAATGAGCTCAAAGATGACCACAAACCACAACCTCCACTTGATATTGTTCTTCAAGAACTTAATAGACCCAGAATGGGGCCTTAAAGAACTCCTCACGCCCTAGAGCCGAGTATCTCGAGGCTCAGGGTGAGGCACGGGACATAAGCTTCGAAATTTATAATGAAATGTCCCTAGAGACAAAGGGGGACATTCATGTGACACAAATAAAATCATATCTCACTGAATTGGGTCTTAATGACCCTCCATGGCATGATGCATGCACACTTGTAATCAAGAACATGCATCATGACACATCAAACATGACTCAAGTCAACAACACAAGGGCATATGCTCATATATGAACCTAAGTTCCAAATTGCAATTATTACTCCTATGCACAATTGCTAAAATGCACTTACTAGTCAAAATTATATATTAAGAAAAATATATATATTGACAATGTCAACATATATTGCAATTAAGTGTCACATGGCATGTCAACATGCACCACGCATGCTTCCCATATATCTTCCTCATGTCGACATGATTAAATATTAATATGGGAAGCTTGGCATTGTGTATGCACTTTGATTATGCCATGTTTCCCTCCAATTGCACATATGGTGATGCATTTAGTGATCATGGCAATATATGCCATGAAGTGCAATGGGAATGATTATTGCATTTATATGAGCATGATATCTTGCATGTATGAGAATGAAACATGCAAGTTTTGAAATATGCTCAAAGTGGGGGATGTATGTCCCTCCACGCCATGTTGCATGCATGTGTGAGGCATGTGCATGCAAATTACCACATGTGTGACATGATTGTGAATTGGTTTGGACGTCCATGTTGTTAGTTTGGACGTCCAAGGCAATCGTGGCTCAATTCAAAAAATATTCAATAAATGTTGCACCACACGTGCAACATCTGCATTCCTTGTTCATACGATAAAATTCTCCCTCCATTGGAAGGGATGGTACACCATGATAGCGTACTTGGCTCGGAGTATCAAGTAGAGCCAAGTGCATCGGTCAGATCGGCAGGATAAAAAAATGAATGTTTCCCGTCTTGGGAATTTCATTTCTTTCATGGAATCCTCCAAAAAACAGCATTATGCGGGTCCAGAATGTCAAATTCCGGACTCCGCCTCTTGGAGAAAAATCAGGAATTCCGAAGTGCGGGCGGCACCGGGAGTTGCGCCCGCGCACAAGTGCGGCACTTGGCCGGTTCCCGCTGACCAATGGGCAGCGCCGGGCCAAGCAAAATGGCAGTAGAAAAATATAGGATGCTGCCAAATGACAGTGGGCAGCTCGCGATTAGTTTTGGTCGGGGGGCTGCAAGTGCTACAGCAGCACCCCCCTCCCCAAAAATGTTGGCCGGGCCAACATATCGCCCTTGCACCTCGAGAGTAGGGTGCAGTAGCCTTGTAGACCCCAAAATGAGCTGAAATGGAATCATACAGGCCAGTGCTGGGCCTGGGTGACTGATCTGAAGTACCCAGTAAATTCCTGAAAATCTCAGGACTGAAAATTCAGTGAAATTCTGGACCTCAGCACCCTGTGGGGGCTGGGAAATGGCAATTGACGGTTCAAAAAAATCGAAAACAGCCATTTGCAGGAAGTTAGGGTCTCACAGGACCCAGGAAAAATAGAGAAAAATTCCCAAAAAAGCTCGGCAGCTCTCCACAGTCGATGGGGGGAGATGCACAGAAGTTCTGGGGCCGATTCTGGCGCAGTGAACAGGGTCGCAAAAATCGTACAGGGCGCCCCAGAAAATGCAGAAAAAATCAGAGATAGGGTCAGATAGTTCCTGGGGGCTGTGGGTCACACAAAAAAGGCCTCAGTGAACGTTCAAAGTGGGTTCAGGGTTTTGTATCACTGTACTGTACCGTGTTGTAACAATGCTGGGCGACAGCAGGGCCCTGACAAATCTGAATTGCACAGAATGCGATCAAACACACGCACACACACAGCTGCTGACTGCCACTCACTGGCAGTCAGCCACTTACCACCATCCAGGAAGCGATCCAGCAGTGCCCCCGCGATACTGGGCAGTGCTAGACCTCAAGGTAGTTGTCCCCCTGGCAGCCATTGACTGGGCGGCAGCTGCAAGCGGGCACATGATGAACTGCTCGCTGGGTGCCCGCCATACAGGGGAGGCAGGCCGCTGCACGCCACAGACGGCGTGTATAACAATAGGGGCACGTGCCGAGCAATTGGCGAGGCTCGAGGCACGAAAGCTCCGAGCCCCAATGGGCTGTTTGGGGCTTGCTGGGGGAGGATGCGCACCACTTGCACCCACATAGGGCTGCCCGAAGAGGCTGCCCGCAGTTAGTGCTCACCCGAGCAAGATGCCCAAGCTCGACGGTCACGCTAGCGCGTCCGCTAGGGACACGTCTAAGCCCTTGGACTTCAAAAACTCCACAAATGCCTCATTGAATTTCGGCAAAAATGTGGAGGGGGCTTCCCATGTATTATGGGAGCGCCCATACCCCGTCCAGGAGGTCAAATACTCAAAACCGCCGGGAATCCGAGGGTTCTTGCGGCGCTTGAGCACTCTGTCCACCAAGTACTCATCGTCATCGCCCGATGTCGCCATGGGCCTCGTGAACGAGAAGTCGGCGTGCTTGCCTTGCGAGTCCGGCTCTCTCGGCACCAACTGAGTGCCTTGCCGCTTCTTTTGCCCAAATTCTGAGGTTTGGACAAGATAAGTTCCCTTTCGGAGGCGTTTTCGGACAATTCCGGGTGTGTATGAGGTGTGATACCTCATTTGAGAGCCCTTGACCGCTGTGAATGCCTCGGGTCTCTCCACCCAGACATGGTCGCCCGGCCCATATTGATGTGTGGGGCCCTGTTTTTGGCGACTGTTCTGCTTCTCATGCAGTTTGTTTAAGTCCGCACTGACTTTGGCTGCCACTTCGTCGGCTCGCTGAAAGATTTTCTGGGCTGACTGAGCTGCCCCTGGCTGATACCATGGCAGTGTCCTGCTAATTCTGTCCCTAGTGAACAGAATTTGATGCGGTGACAACCCTGAAGGTGTGGGCAGGTCATGGTAGGCCTGCAGGGACCTCCAAAGACCCTTTAACCAATCCAGATTTTCCGTAATGTGGAGGCGACGAAGGCGTTCGAACAGCTGCTTGCCTGCAACTTCAGCGCGGCCCTTGGTCCGGCTTTTATGTGCGACCGTTGTGGCGTGATAAATGCCAAGGTGGTCGCATAGCCCTCGGAACCATTCCCCAACCAGATTTGGGGCTGAATCCGAAGTGATTGTGGCAGGAATGCCAAAAGCTGTGAGCCAGTGCTGGCTCATAATCCCTGCAACTGCTCTGGCATCCAGTCCTTTCTTTAGTGCTGGCACTGCAACCATGTATCCGCTGTGCCTGTCGACGCAGACCACCACACAGTCGTATGTGCCGGTTGCATCCTTCACTGCTGGCATCGAGAAAACATCTAGCGCCACTGACTGCATTGGCTCGTCAGGGACCACAGCCCATTCCTGTTCTCCCTGTCTGCTCCTGTTGGGCCAACTGCAGGCCTGGCAAACTGGGCAGAGAGAGCACGCCTGAGAAATAATTTTTCTGGCTGTCGGAGGCATCAGGAATCTGGACTGCATGTCTCTGTACATCTTGTCCTGCCCCGGGTGCAGTAACTGGATCTCATGCCACTGTGCTGCCAACTGCTCCATCCTGGACTCCGGTACCACTAGTCTGTGGTCCACAAACAGCTTACCTGCTTCGAGTCTGAGGCCTCTGGGCCACTCAGCACTCTTGCCAGCCTCATTCATGGCGATCATGTAGTAGTCTCTGAAATGCTGGGATTTCCTGTAATCAGAATCCCAGTTTTCTGACAGGCAGGACTCAATCACAGAAATTGTCACTGCCTCCTGGTCCAGTTCTGCAATCCTGATTGCTGAAATCAGTTGGTCCCTGTGGTAGACTCCATCTGCCCCACTGGACTGTACGACAAAGCATGTAGCATCTCCATTCTCCAACAGTTCCTCCATACGGATGATCCTCTTTGCTTCCTCCGCTTCCTGCAAGTCTCCACGGCATGACACATCAGCTAATCCCTTACTGGCTAGATATGCCCATCTGCTGAGACAGTCGGCTATGGTGTTAGTTTTCCCTGGTATGTAGACCACTGAGAGGTCAAATTTTGCCAGGGTCTCATCCGATCTTGCCCTTCTGCCTGCCGGGCCAGAGGGGGTGTCCACCAACTCTTTGTGCCAGCTCTGCAATGATTGATGATCCGTGCAGACTGTGACTGGCTGAAGTCCTATGTGTCCTGCCCATTTTCTGAGGGCACAGACAATTGCATAGGCTTCTTTTTCCCTGGGCGTCCAGGTATTTTTCTGACCTGGGGTCAGTACTCTGGACCAGAATGCCACAGGGTGGTGGACAGCCGTGCCATCTTCCTGCAATGTGACCTGCTCCAACACTGCTCCAACCGCAAAATCAGACGAGTCTGTCCTGAGTACAAATGGCTGATCTGGGTTGATGAGATTGAGTGACAGCGGCTTCATTAACTCCTTTTTGAGACTCTGGAAGGACTTGGCTGCCTCTATTGTCCACTGAACTGGCTTCCTGACTCCCTTCTTGCCATCCTGCTTGCCCACCTTCAGTAAGTCATGCAATGGTGCTGCAAGTTGGGCGTACATGGGGAGGTATCCAGAATAATAATTACAGAAGCCCAAGAAGGCCCTGAGTCCAGTAATTGTACTTGGCCTCTCCCAGTGCTCAAAGCAGGCCAGTTTCTTGGCAATTGGCTTTTTCTGGCCATTGCCCACCACATGTCCAGCGAACTCCACTTCAGGCACACACAGCACAGCCTTGTCACCACTGCAAGTGAGCTTGTGCTTCCTGGGTGTGGCCAATACCTTCCTGAACTTGTCCAAATGATCTGCCAGGAGCTCCTCATAGCTCATACTGGCATCCCCAGTGCCGACTATGACGTCATCAACAAAAGGAGCTGCATAATCTTTGTGCTCCTTCAGGATGTAAGTGCGGCTAGCCCCATCTGCTCAGATTTTCAGACATTCTGCCCAGATTGGCTACATTTTGGTCATTTTCTTTGCTTCGGCGGAATTGCCGCCTCGCAGCTCAGTCACAGGATATTTCCTATATATTTCTGATATGCCGGATTTGATTCCGCGGTCCATTTCCCGTAAATCCGCCGCATTCCGCTATTTTAGCTGGAATCGCCATTTGCCGCTGGCGCGCGCTCGCGGGCCTGATCGGCCATACAATTTTACATAAATGGATTATTTAAATTCATTCGGACAGTTTCGGACACTCAGATGTATTTAGAATAATTCCCCTCAATTTTCTTCATAGACTGGGATTTTCTGCCGGACCACAATCAGCATGGACCTTGCTTCTGTTGTCGCTGCTCTCGCCTCCGTTGGTGTTCGTGTATCCGGTTCCAACCCCAATAACAACATCCAGGGAGACTCCTTGCGTGCCTGCCCCACTGGTCTTGCCGGCCCCGAGCCCTCCGGCACCCACAACGACCCAGGGCAGCACTTTCACAGGATGTCCTCAGTCATCCTTTGAAATGCACTGTTTCCATTTTTTACACCCATGGGCATTACTCTCCACCTTAGTGGGCCCAATGGGGTACTCATGGTGGTGCAGTCTCTTGATTCTTCTGCTAGGGGCACCTGGTGGTAGCCATGTTTCAGGTCCAGCACTGAAAACATGCGCCTACTCACCTGCCGTTGCAGCATGGCATCAATCAAAGGGAGGCCATAGCTGTCATACTCCGTCTGGGTGTTTAGATAACGGTAGTCCACCACAAGTCTCCACTCTCCTTGCACCTTTTTTGGCACAACAAATGCTGGGCTGGCCCATTCTGAATTGCTGGGCTCCATCCATCCTCTCTCAATAAATTCCTGCAGCAATTTCTCCATCCCAGCTCTTCTGTCACCCTGCAACTGAAGCTCTCTCTTTCTGACTGGCTTCGGATTTGGAATCAGCTTGATTCTGGCCTCACCATAGTCTCCTCTGACTGGTGGGCACTTGCTGGGTGTCCCACTGAGCACATTAGAAAACTCTGAGAGTATCTGGGCTCTTGCTGTTACAACTTTGGGGTCCTCACTGGCAGTGGCAGCTGCTGCAGGGGGTACTGTAACCACTGATCTGATCAGCTGGATGTACAGCTCAGTGATCTGCTCACTGCTGAGTCCCTGTTGCTGCAAGTGCCATCTGAGTGTGTTGTTCCTTTGCTGCAATGATTGCTGTTGCTGCTGCTGTTGCTGTGGGTACTGTCAGTGAGGCTGGCAGTGCTCAATAACAGAATCAGTGTGTCCCTGAAGTGCCTGCACTGAGTGCTGTGAGGCTGTCTTGTCCACCGCGTATAACGCAAAGCCATCAGGTGTGCACTGTGCATGTGTTCTGGAGTCCAAAACTGTCGAAACATCCACTGCAGATAGTGCTAACACGGTACATGAGTGCTGCAGGTAGTCATCAGAGTTCAGGACTGACACAGCTTGACTCAGTTGTTGCAGTGGTTGATGGTCTTGAATCACAGAAATCAGGGGCTCCCTGCAGGCTGCTGTGGCAGTAGCTTCCTGCTTGATGTGGGGAGATAGAGCTGGTGCCCCAGCCCTACTGGCTGGCAGCTGCCCAATGCACATACTGCTGCAAGTGCTGCTGGGTGATACAGTAGCTGGCTGCTTGGTGATGGTGTTCAGGTCATGGGTCCCAATGCCTGTCCTGGGCAGTTGCAGATGCTTCAGGACTGTTCCGGTTTTCTGTAATAAATCCCAGGGGTCAGGCAATGTAGTGCCCTGCCCATGGCCATCAGCCCTGTGTAGGCAGGGACTGACTTTACTGTCCCAGAAATCTGCTGCCCTGCCAATGGGCTCATCCAGTACTGCCCTGATCAGTTGCTGCTCCACATAGTCTGGTGGATCTGCAGCCCTGAATGCTTCTAAGGTGGTCCTGCTGCCAGTTGCTGACTGGGGACATCCAGCTGGTGTATCCACTGAACCATTTCTGAAAACATCCCCCCATGTGCAGGGGTTGCCACCCCAGGGCTCATCTGAATCAGCCCATCTATCTCTAAGGGCTGTGACCAAATCCTCTACTTTCCTGTGGCCATCCAGGAATATAGGATCCTGGTGCCGTGGCAGATTCTGTTTTCCTGAAGCCAAAGACTTCTTCATTTTGTCCAAGTCGTGCTGAAGGTGAATGTCATGATGCATGTACTTGTCCACCATGGTCCAGTCCTCTTGGGTCATGAAGTCATTGTCTTTGTCTTCAGGGTCTTCCATCAGAATTGGGATGGCCATGACCCTGCAGATGTCCACAGTCATGATAGAATCAGTTGGGTTGCTGAGGGGCAAGTCCACATGGAAAATAGTGAACTGCCACTCATTGGCCAGGGGCCCCAGTGGCTCACCAGTGGCATCCAGAAATGCTGGGGTATGAGCAGGGAGGCTGTGCTCATTGATGGAGTGCTCCCTTAGCTCCTGTAACCAGCTGGGAGTGTCCTCTGAGACACTCCACAGTATGCCCACTAGTGCTCTGGATCTGTCCTTGAAGATCTTCGCCACTGTCCTGCTCCTGTCTGCCTTGGATGGGTGCACCCAAAGCAATACATGGCGTGCTGACCACTTGGTTGACCACTCTGCTGATTCAGGGGACAGTTTGGGGGCAATCTGCCTGCCCATTCCCCTCTGGAAGATCTCATATGCTGGCTTTTCCCCCTCCATGAGGGTGTCCACAGCCAGTTTCAGTGCCTCTCGGCACAACTCATACTTATCCTCCAGCTCCACCAGATCCATGTCCTGCTGCTTGCCCCCAGTGCTGACTGCTGCAATGGCTGCTGTCATTTGGCATCTCTGTGGGGGTGACCAGGATGATCTCAGTGGCATGCCCATGGTTGACAGCCACCAGACTTGGTCTCCATGCTCCTGCATGAGCGCTGCCCTGTGCACGCCGGGATTAGTGGCACCATGTGTCACAAGTTTCAAAATTTTTTGCATAGTGTGCGAGTCAAACTCGCGTACTGTGCAAGTTACTTGCACAACAACTTCAAAACTTGCACACTACGCGAGTTTCACTCGCACACAATACAAGTTTGAGTATTAAATACTCGCACAACATGCAATTTACTCACAAACTGCAAGGAAGAGCCACATAGTCGCCGAACATTTTGCACATTGTGTGAAGCTACAGTTTCTGCATGTTGACTCACCTTGGTTCCTTACAATATCCTACCTGGAGAATGGTTTGTTTTGAAGAATCCCGGGATTAACGGCAACACAGCGTCTCTAGTTTCTAAAATTGTCTCATAATGCGCGAATTGGCACACGCATTGTGCGAACACGCGCATGCATTTTGTAAGTCAATTTGCACACTGCACGAGCTAACCCGCATAAAACCTGCATAGTGCGCACGCAACCTAGCTGCTTTGCATACGCCAATACTTTTTATTCCTTTTTTACCGTGAAGCAGCATAAGTCCAATGCCAAGTATTCAAATACAACCTATGCAAATGACCGTCAAAAGCACCACATACGGATTTGCTTTGTCTAATTTTTCACATGGCAATGTCCGTATTTTGCATTTTGAAATGCTTTTTTAATATCCATCTTTTTCCTTTTTCAAAAACGAAAACCTCTCTCCTTTTTGAGAGCATGACACCTCTTACCTTACATATTATTATATTACAAACCGTGAGGTTATGTTTCTTAGTTCCTCATTACTAAACCACCTTTTTCTTTTGCAAAAGCTTTTTTCATGAAACTGGGATTTGAAATGCAATTCGGTATAGAAAGTACTCCACAGTATTTTCACTAATTCATTAGCATAGATCCAATATTTTTGCAAATCACTGCTTTGCAACCATGAGAATCTTCCAGGATGGGGGCTGAGAATGATTTGTCCAAATTGAAAAATATCTTTTGCAAACAATCAGACATTACTTATACATCACAAGTAAGAAAAACACAGTTGGCGTGAAACAACTTTCATCAATGGTAGGATATTGTGAGGAACCAAGATGAGAGAACATGCAGAAATTGTAACTTCCCACAATGTGCAAAACTTTCGGTCACTATGTGAGTATTCCTTGCAGTTTGTGGGGAAATTGCACAGTATGCAAATATCGAATGCATATTCACTCGCGTAGTGTGCAAGTTGTGAAGCTGCTGTGCAAGTAACTTGCACAGTACGCGAGTTTAACTCGCACACTATGCGAAATATTTTGAAACTTGTGACAAATGGTGCCACTAATCCCGGCGTGTGGGGCATTGGTCCGCACTCATGCTGAAGTAACCAGTCATAGCCCAGAATAATGTCCCAGGGCATATCTGCTACATAGAATTTTCCCTGGAGCTGTACTTCCTGCCCCAAATCAGGCCTGCTCAGCCTGTCATGGCGCACCATATCCATCTCCAACATGACCTCCTCCGTCCCACCATCCATGTATCCACCATTGGCTGCTTTCAGCCTGACTGGCTGGCTGGCACGCTGCAGAAGTTCTGGGCTGATGATGCCTCTCTTAATGAGGGAGACCTGGGCTCCTGTGTCTACCAAGACACTTAGAATGAGGTCCTGGGACTGCCCTGCAACTCTGCACCTGATTTTCAGATGCAGCTGGCGTTGCTGGCACACTTGTCTTACTTCCAGGACATCCAGTTTGGTGGCCCCCAGGAGGATGTCCATGGTTGCTTGATTGAACTTGAATGTCTTGCCACAGTCTGGGCTGATGGACTCATGTGATGGTGATGTGGATGGGGCTGCAGCCAGGGCGACTAACAGCTGCCCATCAGAGACATCAGGATTATTATGCTGTGATGCTGTACTGTGTACAGTTTATATAGTACACTTTGTGTACTATGGATTTGAGTAGACAGAACATTTTTACTGTTCTGGGCTGCCCGGTAGGGATGCCGGCTGTGCACATGCGCTACTGCTGTGGCGGTGCACAGGCGCTACGGTTGCGTAGACATACATCAGAGGTGTACAGTACCCAATCCAGAGTGTGAGACTCTGCGGAACATACACGTTTCTTCTTTGTGTAGGCCTATCTATCGATAACAGACTTATTGTTATTGTTATTACATTATGAGCATTTGAGTTATGCTGCGCTTGCCCGAGAAGGAGTGGATCCAGGAAGGAAGATATAAGTGGTTAAGTTTTGAGCAAAACCATTGGTTGGACTATTGCAAACAACAACTGCGGCAAACAGTATGGTCACATACCACCGAGCATGCACAAAGAACAACTAGCTCCGCTCAAGTATCAACGAGCTCTGCCCAGGTACCAACTAGTTCCTCTCCTCCTCCTTCCACCACGGTACATGGTAGCCGTGCAGAAGATCTAACACCTAGACGTGGAGAAGGCGAGCATCGGAACCAACACGCAGAGAACGGCGGAAGTTTACAACAGCGAGAGACAGGACGGGGGTACTGCAATCATCTAGCCGACCTGCAGCGGACTGTTCCAACGCGAGAGACAGCTTGGGAGTGTCAGAACCGTCAAGCCGACCTTTCACAAGAGACTGTTCAAAAAGGTACGTGCCGTGCAAACGCTCAAAGAGAATCAATAGAAAGAGCAACAAGACAACGGCCGATGCCAAGGCAATACAGTCAATGAATGGTTGAGACTGAGATGACGAAGAAGCCGCTCCGTGCCTCGCAGGACTATAGTCAGCAAGTGGTTGAGACTGAGAAGATGATTACAACGCCCTTTGCCTCGCATCAGAAACACCCGCAAAACAAGGCCGGTGTTGATCCCTTTGCCTGCCCATTCACACGAGAGGTTGAGCCCAAGAGACCAAAGAAACCAAGCCAAAGGAGTTTGAGGAGCTTGAAAGAAGGTGAGGAGTTGAGTGACCAAGACTGTTTTCTGGTCGAAGGATGGAGATTGAAGGAGCTGAAATGGATAATGAGAAGGAGTAGTTGTTCTGCAGCAACAATGGTGGCAACAAAGTTGGGAGACCTACAGAAGGACGGGCTGCGAGAAGAGTGTCCCATGAACGATAGGTCGAAGTGGGTTGGGACACCCCACAGTGTAGACACGCCAGATTGTGGAAAGGAGTGTTGTGTTCAACATCAGCAAGGTGAGAAAGATCCAAATGACACGTTGGTGATTGGTGCATGGCACCAAACAAGAGACAGAATGCAGGAGAAGGTGGTGAGCACCAAGATGGTCCGAAGCAAAAGTGCAAGTACGGAATACTATGAATGGGACCCATACGCCAACTTACACATGGGATTTTATGACCGCCAGCTGATGTGCGCAGTGCACATCAGCACTATAGGTTTGTTGTACTGGATGAACCAGGGTTTTCAGGACCAAGGATATGAGGGCAGTGTGAGAAACTTGCCTATTGATCAGTTGGGAAGATGGTGTCAAGAGATCAGAGAAGGAAGTACTGCTTTATGGAGACAGAAGGTTTGTGAGGAACCAAAGTATGGATGTGAAGGACAAGGAATGCCGGAGATTGATAGCCCCAAGTGTTCACAAGAGAATCAAGAGGTTATGCAGAGAGTGAGAAAGGAGCCTGAGCGACCCCATTGTTGACGTGATGAAAAGAGGGTGATTCAGGAGTTTGGACAACCCCAGTATGGACGTGATGAAAAGAGAGTAATGCAGGATTTTGAACAACCCTATTGTGGACGTGAAGAACAAAGGGTTATGTCAGGAATGATGATGAAACGTACAGAATTTGCTCCTGTTGATATGATGAATATGGACGAGAGAAACTAGTTGGTACCTGGGCAGAGCTCGTTGATACTTGAGCGGAGCTAGTTGTTCTTTGTGCATGCTTGGTGGTATGTGACCATACTGTTTGCCGTGATTGTTGTTTGCAATAGTCCAACCAATGGTTTTGCTCAAAACTTAACCACTTATATCTTCCTTCCTGGATCCACTCCTTCTCGGGCAAGCGCAGCATAACTCAAATGCTCATAATGTAATAACAATAACAATAAGTCTGTTATCGATAGATAGGCCTACACAAAGAAGAAACGTGTAGGTTCCGCAGAGTCTCACACTCTGGATCGGGTACTGTACACCTCTGATGTATGTCTACGCAACCGTAGCGCCTGTGCATCGCCACAGCAGTAGCGCATGTGCACAGCCGGCATCCCTACCGGGCAGCCCAGAACAGTAAAACTGTTCTGTCTACTCAAATCCATAGTACACAAAGTGTACTATATAAACTGTACACAGTACACTCCCCTACCTGGGTTTCAAAAAAGCTGACGTGCTCACAAGCACACAAGCTTTTTTATTTGCTTTTGCATGGGAGTGCCTCAAAAAAATGTTTTTTACAACACATGAAAATTTTACTTTACTTCAACACAATTAAAACAAACAAACCAAAATGTTCCTCCAAATTTTTGAACTATTTATTCCTCACCAATAGTACCAAAATCATATTTTCATTTCAACTTCCACTCCAACAATTCTTTCCTATGTCTGACTTCTGTATCAGTCTCACTCTTTCTCTCACTTGCCGTCCATTTTCAGCACCATTGTGTTGGTCCCAGGCCCAGGAATTACCTGTACCTATTTCCAACACTCAGTCAATACGCCTGGCACTTGGGCTCAGTGCCTACAAAGACACTGTCTGGGTTGGTAAGAGTTAGACTTTGGGAAATCTCAGCAATTCAGTTCTTCTGTTTCCAAACTCAAAAAAAAATCTCTCTCTCACACACAATATCAATTCCAATCTATTTACCAACAACTTGCCAGCTATTTATACAGGAATACAACACCTGTAAAGTTGGACATTCAGGTGCACAAACCTTCCTATTTATGACTTCTTCCATGGTCTACAACTCCATGAGGGTCAGAAACAGGGGTCAGGCTCATGTGAATCAAAACACAATAAATATTCCTGACATTTTTACAACACAATGTCATTCCTTCACAACTGTTTCTTGCAGGAATACAACACCTGCAAAGTTGCAATCAATTGGCATGATAAAAACCTTGAATAGGTTAGGGTGTTCAGACTGCCACAGCAAGACTTTGGCATACATAGGGCTTACTGCCATTTGGGCTTACTGCCTGAACAACACAATTCAAAATTCAAATTTGTTCTCATACCAGCTCCACAATTCCACAACCAAATCTTCTCCAAACTTTTCATCCAAATTCCAATATCTCCATAGATCTATTTACTGTATCCTTTCATTCACGTCCCCACTGCCCTGTCTACAACACAGGTTGGGGCTCTGAATCATGGACTTGAGTCCCCTTCAACTCCCTCCAACTCCTGATGCAATAATACAAAAACTGCATGGATTGGTCAGGGTCAAGCTTTGGGACTTCTCAGCAAATCATTTCACACACCTTTTCTTTACAGTCCCCCTCGGACTGGTCGAATATACTTCCTATGTTTCCAACTCTCTGCTTTCTCACAACACATCACACGCTAGTGTGATCACAATCCAGTATATCCACTCTACTGGATTTTTCCATCTCCAACATGGTTCCAGTGGTCACATCCCACTGGGTTGGTTCCAGTGGTCACATCCCACTGGGTTAGGGGTCATGCCCACAAGGTCCCAGCGGTCACATCCCACTGGGTTTACAAAACACAATTCAGTGCCTTACAGCCCTCCTAGGACTGGTCAATCTTACTTCCTCTCTCTTCAATAATTCATTGGCTCACAGCCCTCCTAGGACTGGTCAATCTTACTTCCTCTCTCTACAATATCTCTCTACACTGCTGTGATCACTTTCAGATTCTAGTGACCACTGCACACTGGTAATCTCTCTCTACAATGTAACTCTCCACAGCTTGTCAACCAGCTTCACCGCGTTAAAAAACACTGTACACTGAATTAACATTAACAAATCATCTCACTCAACAACAATGAATGTGTAAAAAAATAGACACAACTAACATATCATCCTCCATACTCCGATCTCTCACAACATTTCTGGAAGTCCCACCCTACTCTTGCTCCTTTTTCTACCTTTACACTCACTATCCTGGTGGTTGCCCCACCGTCTTCCTAAACTCCTGCATTTTTGGCAGCCAACGGCTACTCGATCAGCAGGTGCACACAAACGGTTTGGGGGGACAGTCACCATAGGTTGTGCGTTCAGCAACATCTCAGGCTTGCAGCCTTGCACTTCATCCCCTTGTTGGCTGCAACAACTGACTGTCTCCTTCAACACATCCTGCTCCACTGCAACTCTTTCAACAACTCTCTCCAACTGCCACGTTCTACTTGACACACTTCTTGATCTTCTCAAGTCATGGTCTTCCACAAATTGCTCCACATACAGCTCCTGTCTTTCATCTCCACCCATCATCTTCCTTGCTTGGTATAACCAATCTGCCAGCTTGTGAATTGGCAGGCCTCTGATTGATCCTCGGTATCCCATCATTCTATAGCCATTCAATACCCAGTAAAGTACTGCAGCAGTACTCAAGTGTACTGCTCTCTTCAGTTGCCGGCTGTATACTGCCATCTGTAGCAATGGATAAACATCCCATTCAAAAAACTCAGCTTCCTCTCCAACTTCTCCTCTCTTCACATAACAAGTGAGTCGTTTTTTGTCCTCTCTTGCCATATGCCATGCTCCCACAATCAAGGTTGTATGTGCAACTTCAGTGTTAATATCAGGTGGTTCCACTCCTTGCAATTTCTTCTTCAGGTCACTCAATGTCTGCTCCAACACGTTATTTGCACTTTCATACTCCAAACCCTGATTCCTCAACAACATCTCCTCCTTCTGTGCAGCCTCCAACTGCTTTATCAATTGATTATTGTGCCCTCGCACTTCCTTCATCATATGTTCATACTCCAGCACTCGCTCTTGCTCAGCCTGTAACTTAGTCGCCAAATTGGTATACTGTCCTTGGTTCTTCTTCAACTTCTCCTCCAATCTGTCGTTTTCAACACGAGCATACTGCAGCTCCTTCCTCAGGCTGATCACCAACAGTTCTTGAGATTTCCTCTTCTCTTTCAATACTTCATTTTCATGAACATACTTTTTTCTCTCAATATCAAACTCCTCCAATAGTGTCTTACACTGCAACAACTCATCTTGAACTTGTCTGTACTTAGCCATCGTCTCCAGGTCTTGAGTGTCTTGATGGTGTGCCCCAATCACCTTCAACCCATCACAGGGGCAGGGGGAAGTAGACAACTTACTAGATGAAGTTAGACAACAGCTATGTTTGGTCAAATGCTCCAAAGCAATTTCAACAAGTTTGGTGTTATATCGAACTTTGCCTTGTTCAACCGCATCAATAAGGGTAAAACAACATCTTTTCCAGTCCACAACAGTTCCTTCAGTATCAACTTGAACCAATCTCTCCTTCATACTTTTTATCCATGGTATTGGTACTGCGATAAAATTCATCGTATCCACCTCGACCCATTGTGGGGAACCTTTGTCAGTAGCGTTTTTGGCTGCATGTGAATGGACATTTGGCCTAGAAATGTGGGTTACACTGCAACAGGGCACCTGGCAGTCAGCTTGATCATTGGCCTCATAGTCGACAGAGTCGTTTGTCGCTGAGCTTTCGTAGTTATGAATTCTTTTGCTCTTTGGACCCGTTTGCTTTCTCCGGCCTCTTGTCTGCTTCTGCCTTGCTCGCCCGGTTGTGGCCCATTGTCGTTCTGGCTCTGTCTCACTCCTTCGCGCCATTGATATACGCCTCTCACCGGTTTGGCTCCCTTGTGGATCTCTCTGGCATCTTGATTCAGCGTCAATAGACTCACTTGAGCGGGTCTTCTCTGCGCAGGATCGTCGTCTGTGATGCTACCATGTACCATTAGAACCTTTCTGCGTCGGAGGTGGCTTGCCCTACTTCCTACTTCGGGTTGGTGATGAAGTTGCTGCTGTGGACTGGCTTGGCTGTTGACACTGTTTCTCCATACTCCTTCTTCCTGCGGCATACTCCTACTCATACTTATACTCTTGGGCTCCTGCAGATTGCACAGCAACGTGCACGGATCAAAGTCAAAGTCAGGGATCTCACGCAAGTCTTGATTGTTTTCTGTAATCACACGATCGCTCCTCCGATCATACAAACATAATAAAACAACTTACATTGTGTTGTTGTGATGGGCCGAAAAAAAAAAGACACTCAGAAAGCCACCACGGTACAGATGGTGATGCAGTTTGGGTCGATAGGGAAGGTGACTCACTGCCTGTGGCGTCACCGGACCTCTGTCCCATTGATGTTGAAGAAAAGGGGGGCTGTACATGAAGTTCTGGTTGGTTTGGAACTGCTGCCCCACACTCCTGGGACACACCAGTGGTCTGGTGTTCCCTGCCACAGGGGCTCCCCTACTTAGTAGAGGGGGTGGCAGGGTTCCCCTCAGATGGTGGCTCCTCCATTGGTGCCATCATCTGTTGCCAGGCTTGCAGCGCCCCTTCCCTTGGCCTTGGCAGTCTTTCTGTCACTCCATCTGTTTTTCCAATGGCTGCATCCCTTGTAGTCATGATGATGTGGACGGTTGGCCTGATAGCAGGTGAAGCAGCCCTGCTTGCCATTTAAACTGTCAATGAAGTCCTTCAACGTCATGTTTGCCTTCAGGGCATTGATATCAGCCCCTGATTGGGCATCCCCAAGGCTCTGCAAGCTTTCCAAGATGGCTGTCAAGTCCTGAATGGCCTTGGCTGTCTTGTCCATACTGCTGTCCTGCTCTGGCACATCCTCATCCAATGCCCTGACTGATGCACTGCCATGATTCCCACCTCTCAGCTTGTCCCTGAGCCCCAGACTATGGGCAAGGCTCATGTTGATCTCATTGGTGAGCCACTCCATGGCCTCATCTGCCGTCATTCTGGCAGGCATCTTCATGAGTTGGATATCCCTGCCCTTGAAAGATCCAGTCTGGAGACTCATGAGGCTCCTGGCCTGAGTCAGGTCATCAGTCTCAACATAGACTGAGTTCTTCTTGGCCTCCATCTTTAGCATGGGGCCCATCTTAGCCACCAATGCTGCCAAAAGTCCCCCCTGATCAGCTCTCTTGATGCTGATCTTCACCGCAGTGGTCAGCCTGCTTCTCCTCCTTGCCTCCTTGCTGACCAATTTGCTCCAGTGCTCAGGCAGCATCCCCAGCACTCTCCCATACTCCTCCTCCTCATCCCAATCCTCCACATGCTCCCTCAACTGCCGGTATAACCGGCAGAACTTCCTCCACTCCTGGCGGTCCAGATCCCCACCCACAAGCTTAAGCCTGTGATCCAGCCACCTCTGTTTCATGAACAGAGGCACGTCCAGATTACACTGCTGGACTAGCCACTGTTCAGCCTCCTTCACTGAATTGATGAGCCCATCCCTCATCAAATCTCTCAGCTCCTTGCCCAGTGAATGCTCCAATCTGCTGGGCAGTATGTTAAATTTCCAGCTATCTGCTTGCTGGACGCTCATATTGATGCAGTGGGCATATGAATATGCATCCCACTCATCAAAAGATTGCTGGAGGTGCAGGGGGTTGTCATTGAAATGGGGCACTTTCACTGCCCCTGCAGCCTCTGCTAGCTCTCTTTCTGCTGTCGAACCAGCCATGACAGTTAGTCCTCCCCTGCTGGGCCAGCTCTTGCCACTGAATCCTCCACCACTGTGACCACTGTGGCCATACCTATTCCCACTGATAGCATTGATGTGTGCCTCAGGGGTCCCAGCAGACATGTCAGTGGCACTGCCTGGGGTATCACCATACCCAGCCACCTCACCTCCCCCAAACAGGATCCTTTGTGGCATGGGGGGGCTCCACTCATCCTCACCTGGCTGCTGATGTGCACGACCCAGGGAGGGAGGCAGTTGACCACTGGCTTGCTGGCGCTTCAAGCTGCCAAGAGGGTCCCTGAAGGCGTCCTCCAGGCCCTCTTTCCTGTTCCTGGTCCAGCTTGGACTGCTCCTCAGCACTGTTAGGTCTGCCACTGGGGTGGTGCCAGGATGAAACTGACTGCCCTGTGCAGGCATGTAGGGCACTACCAACTGGTCTCCCACTGAAGTGCCTTGTGTGGGGGACTGCCCAAACCCCAAGGGTGGCTGGTACTGCTGATGGGAGGGCTGACCATGCCCCATGTGCTGCTGGTACTGCTGCTGGCCCTGCTGCATGTGTTGGTTGTACCCCACAGGTTGATGACACTGCTGCTGGCCTTGCTGCACAGGCTGTCCATGACCCACAGGTGGCTGACATTGCTGCTGACCCTGCTGCATAGGCTGTCCATACCCCACAGGTGGCTGACATTGCTGCTGGCCCTGCTGCATAGGCTGTCCATACCCCACAGGTGGCTGGTGCTGCCGGGCAGATGTCTGAGTGGGGAGTCCACACCCCATAGGCTGTTGCTGCCCAGACTGCTGCTGCCCAGTGGACTGCAGATTTCCTGTCACATGCTGGTTTGGCTGCTCCAGGAGTCCCTGCACTGGCACTGACTGTGGGTTGTGCAACCCTGAGGCAGGGGGTACTAGCAGCTCAGTGTGCTGCCCTTGATATCCAGGGGGATGACATGTAGGTACTGCAGTCTGTGGGTGTTGCTCGAGAGGTCTCTGACATTGCTCCTGAGATGCCTGCCCAGGATGCTGTGTTCCTTGCTGCTGGAGTAGAAGTCCTTGTTCATCTCCCATAGGGTGGTGCTGTGGAAGATGTCCTTGCTGAGACCCCACAGGGTGGTGCTGTGGGAGATGTTCTTGATACCCCACAGGGTGGTGCTGTGGGAGAGGTCCTTGCTGCTGCAGTTGCTGCAACTCCTGCATCCTCTCCACACTCTCCTCAGTGAAGGAGAGGGAGGGTGGAGGCAGGAGGGGGTCCACAGTGCTGCTGGACTGCTTGGGGCAGGCCTGCAGGGCTGTGGTTTGGCCCTGGCACTGCCTCACTGCCACAGAGAGTGTGGTTAGCGCTCTGGTCAGGCTAGCAATCTCTGCTGAGATGCTTTCCTGGGCCTGCAGGCTGTCCCTGAGGCCCTCCTGCACACTTTCCACCTCCTGCTGGCTGGCACAGTCCTCTGCCATGGAAGCCACCATGTGCCCCATGGCAGACATCTCCTCCTCCAGCTGGTGCAGAGCCCTCCTGATCAGGTGGGGCTCCTGCTCCCACACCTGCTGATGGGTGCACCCTGCCACTGCCTGCATGTCCACCACAAAGTTCTCCTCATCCATCGCCATGTTGGCCTCCTGGGATGTGCCCTGCACTTGTCCTAGCAGGCTGGTGTCTCCAGGGTTCCCCACAGCAAGATTACTGACTGGGGCTGCAGCCCTAGTGACCACAGCCGGTCCTGCAGGGACTTCAGGACGCTGCTGATTCACTGTCACTGTTTTGGCTGTGGCTGCAGTGGTTGTGACTGAAGGTGCTGTGACTGAACTGCTGGTCACTGAGGTGGCTGATGCTGAACTTGTTGTCACTGCTCTGGCTGTGGCTGAACTTGTTGTCACTGCTCTGGCTGTGGCTGAACTGCATGCAAAATCGGTCGTCTCGGGCGACCGTCCAGGGTAGGAAACCTTGGCGATTTCGTTGCGCCAAGCCTTGATGCACGACCCTTGATATCGCCTTTGGGGAGAATGACACACAAATGGGGCAGAATGGCAACATACCCCAAATTGGGTGACTCACAACTCTCCCCTCATGAGGAGAGGCCTCATGAGGAAACACCCCATTCGATGCGGGTTTATGTGCCCTCTCCGAATCGCCCTTACTCTTGGTCAAGTGGCGCACGCAACCTTGGGGGTGAAGTCAGCGGGAGAAGGGGTTTGCGGCCATTCTGGGCAAAACGGCCCAAATTCACCCAAAAGTGGTCACTCGAAAAATTGTATCTCCGTATCACAAGAGAAAGGAGCCTCGGGCTTATGCATGGATGCAAACCGAAGCTTTGCTTCCCTTTTGCAACAAGGGTTGAGGTTCAAAGCATAATGGAAACATTTTTAACACCTCAATCCTTGAAGCACACTATTTATGGGAAAAAATGCATATATCGGCGATGTTGGCATGTACATATCTTTGGGACCTTGAGGAGCAAAAATATGAGTAAACATTTTTGGAGTAGGCCCATAGTAGGTGCCTTCAAATATGCCCACTATGGTTAGATTGTCTCCGCCCACTCATGTCATTAGTGCTTGCATATGAGCGCGTGTGCAAAGAGGCAGTATGGCACGCGTGCTCACAAGGCGACATTATATAAAATAGAAGACAAGGTTGTAAAGACCAACCAAGCCATCCACGATGTGCTTCGAGGTCTCTACCTTACATATTGCCTTGGTTCAAGGCTCAACTCCTCATAGGCCCCGAGTACGAGCCTCGGGGGATTGGCCATTTTGGCCTAATTTTCGACCAAAACTTGCCCTTTTTCAAAAGTGGAGTTTTGGTACGCCTTGAATTGCGTGGAGCCATCGTTGAGTTGGCTCGAAAATCAAGAATGGCCTAGGGCTTTTGGTCTTGTGAGCATTGTGTTCGGTTATTAACGCTCATGCTCACAAGGCCACAAAGTTAGCGTTTGCGCACGCAAACGACTTGCGTTTGCGAAGCCCATAGGCTGCCTAAAACATCCCTATTGCCCTCCTCCCTATGCAAAGTGATATGCCCACGTGAAAGGGGCATGGATGAAAGTCATAGGGGGGGAATGTAGGGTTTCTGTCCGAACTCATGGTCCTTGAGAGCCATGAGGTCGAGCGATTGACGGAAAAGCTTGCGCGCTGATTTTCTCTCAGACGCGACGCCGAAAAATTCTCGTGAACACGCCAGATGAAAGTGCAAGAAAAACCCTCTGGATCCAGCACTTAGGTTCCTTTAGAACCTCAAAGGTACTCGAGAAAAATCCATCACAAAACTCGCCATGGCGGAGCGACGAAGGCGCGCGAGCAGGCGACAACAGGCGGCGATTTCACGACAATTAGAAATCGCGGTAGAAATCGGGTATTTCACCGATTTCTGACCGAAAATCGACCAAGACAATAAAACTATGGTAATTCTACATCGATGTAATGGTTAAGGATCGGATTCCAGATCTCGCGGATTAGAGAAGAGAAATATCCCGCTGACGGCCGGTGTCAACGGCTTCCGCACGCGTGTGACGGCTCACAGGCCTCCGGGCCATGGGCCATAGGTTCCGGGTACCGCTTCACCCCCCTCCTTAGAGCAAACCCTGGGGGGGGGCTCGATAACACCCAAGAATGGCAGCGGGTACCCGGGCCCATCCCCATTCAGGCTGGCGTTGGGTCAGGTTGCCCATGACAACTCATGGTAGAACAGGTATGGTGCTGTAGCTGTTAGTAACGTTAGTAACCGTCGGTATAGTATTGAGTATTAAGTCTCGGGTCCTGGCGGCGATGGTTCGGCATCCGAAGGACCCGTTAACCCATACCAGGCGCACCGGGTGCCGGCTGCGACGGTCACTACCACAGTGGCAGTCGCATACACGGCCAACATAGGCGTCACACGACGACCGAGGTGGTCCCACAGGTCGAAAGCGACCACAAGGATCCGTCAGGCTACCCCAGGCTTCCCAAGGCCGCAGGCTGGGGGAGAGTCCCCACGGGTCTTCCCTCGGGCGCACCATGTCCATATCCACGACGCGAGTCCAGAGTGGTAAAGCCGAACGAGCTCCTCCATAAGGGATCGGGCATCAAGGCCGTCTTTTCCCTCGCCCCATTACCACGAAGGCCATGCACGGGGGGGTCCCCCTGCAGTCTGGGCGGAGGCGTCGACTCCTCAAACCACCAGTTTCCCAGGCCGACTGACCGAGGTCAGGACACCGGAGGTCGCCACCCGACTGCAAGTGCGTCTGCGAATCGGTAGGCTCACACTGGGACTGACAGTGGCGGACCGCTGGGAGTGTATTCAGGCAACTGGGCTTTTCGCCTGGCGCCATCAGGATCTCAGCACATCACAGCCACTAGGGCACACGGTGTCACGGGCACTCCAACAGAAAAATCTGTACCTAGGTACCGGTCTGTAATGGGCGCGCATGCCAAGAATGAGTCGTGAGTCCTGTAGCTTAGTGGCGCTGAAAAAGCACTGCCTTTGTGCTTGCAGGCTTGCACTGATATGCAGCCTTGTTTTGGTTTTCAGATTTTGAAGCTAAAAGTCCAGTTTTACACTGGGCTGGTTTGAGCCTTTCTGGCTCACGATAGTGTCTGCTCATAGTAGGATTGGTTTTGCTGACAAGAGGAATATTTTTTCTATGACTTCTGTTTTGGTTCCACTTTCGTTGTTTTGGTGTTGAGTCACAGTGTGACCCGGGTTAACGCCTATTTGGAGGCTCTGGGCTGGCGCGTGGCTGCCCTGCCTCCATTTTTAAGCATAGGGCACAGTACCGCTTCTGTCTTTCATTGGACAGAACATGGTGTATCATCTGATTAGAATTCGGGTGCACTGACGAGTGTACCTATGGTGTTGGAAGGGGGACGCCTTTGTGGTTTGGTAAGCCAGGGTCCTCCTGACACTGCATGCCTTTTGTTTTGTTTGTCTCTGCAGCCTAGGGCTGGCACGTTTTTCGGGTGCAGTGGAAAACCCCCCCACCACAAGATAGGTAATCGCGATGACTCCTTGAGTGCGTGGGTAAGCAGGTTTGTGGGTGACCTGTGTTGGTTTGTACCCTGTAGGTCCCTTGGGTCTGGTGGATTGTACACCCAGCTAGACCAAGGTTGACCCCTCCACTGAGGTTCAGGTTGGCAGGCCGCGGGCTGGATGCCATGGCCAGGCATTGCCCATCTTTTTTTCTATGATCATTGGGCCTGCCACTGTGGGTGAATGTTGAGTAGAATTTGGTCGTCCTCAGCTCCTGTGTCTTCTACCACTGTGGAAGGGGAGCGTGGGGGTGAATTGGATAACAGATATTTCTTTTGCCCTGACCTTGTATATACTGATCCACATTTCCTTCTTGTGTTTGTGTTACAGGTGGATAATCCAAGTGGGGTCAACAACAGTGGTCGAGTATGGAAAATCTTCAGATGAGATGCCCAAACTGTGCCAGGTCTGTCTTTTTGTGTTCCAGTTCTGCACCAACCTCTCCCCTACCATCGTCGACGCTTCACAGATGTGGAGCATGGTGAGCGGGCGTGAAAAAAGAACGCAGAAGTGGCATCTCACAATTAAGGCACGTTAAGTGCCAGGTTGAAGGCCTGCAGCAGTTTGTACATTGGCTTAAGGGTTTCTCTTTGAGGTCACTGTTTTCTGCTTTGCTTTTGCTGCATTCGTGCCTGTTCTGACTTTTGAATTCTGAGATGCAATTTTTTGATGTTAAACAAACTTCTGAGCAGGAAATTTTTGGTGCAGAAAAACAGATGGCATGGGCAAAAAATGGATGTGATTTCTGTTTTGAATATCAGTTTTTGGAGAAACTGCCCCCTGAGTTTTAGGCTAGAATTTTCAGTCAGAATTTTTTGGGTAGTCAGGATTTTCTGATTTAGAATTTAAAAGCTTTCTCAGCGGTTATTCCCCAACACTCTGCTTGGGGTTTTTATAGGGCAGCACCCCCCACTCAGATGTGTCAGTTTTTTTACCCGAAAAAGGATAGAGGGGTCTTAGTTCAGAATTTCAGGCCCTGGGGTAGGACAGATTTCAGGTTTCTCATCATTCATATATTTCTGCACAATTGTAGATACATCCCCGTGTGAAACCAAGGGTGCCCGTCAGCCCCAGGGAGTAACCGGAGGTAACCTGTGGGTAGGGGCCTGAGGTGTATGCAGAAATGGGATGGAGTAATCCGGGTATGTCATCCCATGAGCAGTTTTTTCTGCGACATTTTCAGTGGGCATGCTTGCCCATATGTGGAAGTATATATCAGTTTTTCAGACACTTGGCAGTGTCTTGGGAGGGGGATGTAATGGGCGCGCATGCCCAGAATGCGTTTCTGAGTCCTGTAGCTTGGGATGCGACGCGTGTGCAGAAATGTAGATAAATGAAAGGCATGATTTACAGCGATTTACTATGGATAATTGCAGATTTGTTGCGCTGTGATTTAGGGTATTATTATGTGACAAAGGATTTAACGATATGGGGACTTTGTGGATTCCGTGTTCGGATTTTGCAGTTTTGCCCTGTATGCCCGTTGTGGACGTCGGGAGCCGTGGGATCCGCTGCTGTGCACAGCACCAGCAGCTGTGGGGTCCAAGCCTGACCTCATGTAGAAGCATGTACACGGCGACTCAAGGCGCCTTGGTATTCGATTCAGTAATGGGCCATCAACACTCAACATACAGTTGCACATATCCCGGAGAACAGAAAAATAAGCAATTAACGGGGTAGTAGGCGTGTAAACACACTCTGGATAGAGCGCCAAACCACGCCCCGGTCAGGATAAGGCATATGCAGGAGGGTGGACAGAAAAACGCCTGAGTTCAGGCCATATGTAGTCTGCAGACACACATAGACTGGTCTGGGTGCCGCAAGTGCCATGGGACCAGACCGCACACTCAAAGATCGCAATGCCGATCACAGCGGCATCCGTTGCGCAACGTCGTATGGGCCTTAAGGCCCCAATCTGAAATAATAAAGGGGGGGCTATGCACACTGGGGGCTGCGGCCGTCCAAGCCTGCCAGGGAAATGTCAGCAGGAAAATGCTTACGGATAAAATTTGCCGTAAGCATCTAAGCCTGAACTGACCATCCGGCGTGGGCACACTCCAGCTCCATGAACATTGATATGCTCTGCAATGTCATGGAGCGTGGGCTTCGGAATTACACTGGAAAGTCCAGCGACGCTCACAGGGGAGAGCACAGGGCGGTGATCAGGCGCCTCTGGCTGCAATAGCCCGGGTGAGTGCCGCCAAGTCCGTAACATGGAGCTTGGTCTTGTGCTTGCGGATGTAATCCATAAAAGGGGTATTAATCCGCGGCACGAATGAGGAGACGGGTTCCCAGGTGTCCTGGGACGGCCCATAGCCTCGCCAACGAACCTTGAACTCCAGGCTGCCGGGTGCCGAGGCGTTCGGACGCTCGGCCAGGATCTTCTCGACGGTATAGTTGTCCTGCTCAGCGTAGTGGTCGTCTGAATCAGCCTCATGTGCGGCGTAGTCCAGGGACACATGTTGGCCACGGAGGTCGGATTCCCGCAAATGGAGCTGACTCTTGTGGCACTCCCGGAACTGTCCATGACCCACCTTGATACGGTAGGTGTCCTCACCAATCCTGCGGACCACCTCTCCGGGTGTGAACCAGGTTTTGGTGCGGTGGGTGCCCATAGGGCGGGGTCTAATTACCCACACCGGGTTTCCCACCCTGAACTTGTGCGCTGTCGAGCTCGGGGCGGACTTCTGACGCTCGGCATGCTCCTTCTCCAGCTGCTGGCGGATGTCCCGCGCCGTTGCCTCCTGCCGCGCAAAGAATTCCCTGGCATCCATGGCCATACCATCACCCGACAAGGGAAGTCCCCGACCCAGGGGGTCCCTGCCGAACAAAATCTGGTGAGGGGACAATCCACCCGGAGTGGGGGTGTCATGATGGGCCTTCAGAGCAGGCCACATCTCCTCAAACCAGTTCTGACGTGGGTTGGTAATGTGAATCTTGCGTAGCTTCACGAAAAGCCGTCTTCCAGCCACTTCAGCCCGGCCCCTGGACCGGCTGAGATAGGCAACGCTCTTGGCATGACGTATTCCCATGAGGGAACACATGGCCTTGAACCAGCCGCCAGTAAACTGGGGCCCTCGGTCACTGCAAATGGTGCGGGGAATGTCAAAGACGGTCGGCCAATGACGAATCATCATGACTGCCACTTCCTTGGCAAGCAAACCCTTTTTGCGTGCCGGAACGGCTACTACGTAGCCACTGTGGCGGTCCACACAAAGGACCACACAGTCCAAGGTCTCCTTGCCTATGTGAACTTCGGGCATGGAGAAGACGTCCATGGCCACGCTCTCCATCGGCTGGTCAGGCACCGGAGTCCACTGGGCTTCCCCCTCGACGTTCCGGTTGTCGGCATTGCAGGCCTGACAGACCGAGCAACCTTTTCTGACCTTCTTGATGGCGTTGTAGAGACTGATCTGGTCGACTTCGAACCGGCGCTGCATATCCAGGGCTTGCTTCCTGACCCCTGGGTGCATCATGTGGTGGTGCCAAGCCTCACACAGCTCGAGCACTCGGGACTCTGGGACCAGCAGCTTACCATTCCGGTAGAGCTTGCCATCCTCCTCAGTCAGCCCCTTTGGCCACTTCTGCCCGTCATCAGGGTCGGTCACAGCCCTATATTCGGCCTCAAAGGCCTCAGACTTGGCGTAGTCGTCGGTCCAGTCGTCCTGGAGGCAAGATTCAGGGAAGAGGTGCTTGTCGGACTCAGCTCCCTCAGGGGCGAGTACTCTGACCGCTCTGCCCATCCTCCTTCCGAGGGGGGCATCCGCAGCCATGACGACGAAGCATTTAACACCCTCCTCCTCCATCAGGGGCTCCATTTCTATGATCCTCTTGGCCTCAGCGGTCTCAGCCTCATCGCCATGGGCGGAGACATCCGTCATGCCCTTGCTGGTGGGATAGGCCCACCTACTGAGACGGTCCGCCACGGTGTTGTCCTTGCCAGGAACATACACAACGGTGAGGTCGAACTTGGCCAAGGTCTCATGCCATCTTGCCCGTCGGGAGGCGGCACCTGAGGGGGTGTTCACGTGCTCCTTGTGCCACGACTGCAGACTCTGATGGTTGGTGCAGACGGTGACAGGATGGAGGGCGATGTGCCCATCCCATTTCCTGAGAGCCATGACGATGGCATACGCCTCCTTTTCTCGGGGCGTCCACGTGCGTATCTGGCCTTTCGCCAGGACTCGGCTCCAGAAGGCCACCGGCACGTGCCTCCCATCGTCAAGCACTTGTTCCAACACAGCGCCAACGGCGTAGTCGGAAGCGTCGGTGCGTAGGACGAACCCTCGGTCAGGATCCACGAAGTGCAGACCCACTGCGGATAGCAGCGCCTGCTTCATCCCCTCAAAGGCATGGTCGGACTCTTCATTTCAGACCAGAGCCTTCTTGGACCCCTTCTTGGTCTCCTCTCGGTTGCCCTTGAGCATGGTCGTCATGGGGGCTGCATACTCGGCATACATCTTGATATACCCCGAGTAATAGTTGCAGAACCCCAAGTACGCCCGTAGCTCAGAGACCGTTTTGGGATTTTCCCAGTGCTCAATCGCAGCCATCTTGCCAGGTATGGGCTTCCGCTGCCCGTTCCCGACTACGTGACCAGCGAAGACCACCTCGCTTACCGCCATGGTGGCCTTGTCACTGCTGCCCGTGAGTTTGTGCAGGAGGTCCAGCACCCTGTTGACGTCCCTTCCATGTGCCTCCAGAAGCTCCTCATAGCTCATACTGGGGTCCCCGGACGCGATGATCACGTCGTCCACAAAGGGGTCCGCACAGTCACGCACCGGCTCAAGCAGGTTCTCCAGCATCCGCTGAAAAGCCGCATTGCCGTTGGTAACGCCCATGGGCATCACCTTCCACTGGAGGGGTCCAAGTGGGGTGCTCATTGCTGTGCAGGCACGGGACTCCTCGGCGAGAGGCATCTGATGATAACCATGTTTCAGGTCAATCACCGTGAAGATCCTCCGCCGGTGTTGCTTCTGCAGCATGTCCTCAATGAGGGGCAGCGTATAGCTGTCATGCTGCGTTTGGGCGTTTAGGCTGCGGTAGTCGACCACGAGCCGCCACTCTCCGGCCACCTTCTTGGGGACGACGGAGCACAGGGAGGCCCACTCGGACTGGCACGGCTCAAGCCAGCCTCTCTCGATGAATTCACGGAGGATTTTCTCCATGGCCTCCTTCCACTCGCCTCTCAGGGCGAACTACCGGTGTCGGTACACGCGGGGGTCCGGCTTCAGCCGTATCTTGGCCTCACCATACGGTCCACGCACCGGTGGGGGGAATACGAGCTTTCCGCTGAAGAAGGTGTCACCATACTTCTGCTTCAGCCTGGCCCTCAATGCCTGGATCTTGAGGCATTCATCGGACTCCGCCTTGGCCTTTCCGGGCAACTGGACCACCGAGCTTACTTGCGGGGTACCACCACAAGCTCGCTCAGGTGGCCTCCCCAGGTGGCCCAAAGGGCCATCTCTGGTCTTGCCTCGGAACAGGTCGCCGTAGGTGGGTGGGTTACCGCCGATTGGCTCGTCCTGGCTGGACATGTGGTCCAGCACCCTCCTTACGAAGGTATCCCCATCATAGGAACCAGAGACGATGGAATCCACTTCCCACCAGGCTTTGTCCTGGCCCTTGCCCTCACGCTGGCTTCCCCAGTCGTGAAAGGGCTGATCCATATACCCCTGAACCAGATCCAACTCCTCTTCAGTGAGAAGGTCCTCCGATTCTCCGATGTCAACAGGGGAAACCGCAAAGCATTGCCGCCATGGCTCCGCTATGATGCGGTTGACACACACGAAGTCCGTGGTGTCGGCCTGTTCAAGGCCCCCATCCACATAGTGGAATTCCGTTGGCCATCTCTGGGGTGGCATGGGCTGTCCCTTAGCGTCCTGATAGAGACTCTCTCCAGCCGATAGGGTGACCTTGTTTAAGGTCATGTTGGTCAGTGAGACCACCCAATCTCGGGTGCTTTCCTCCTCGGTGCATCCCATAGGGACAACCAGCACTGCCTTGGAGCGGTCCTTGCGAATCTTCGCAACCGCCCTTGGAATGTCCCCTCGGGGGCAATGGATCAACATCAAACCCTGATGCGGACCCCAGTGCTTCTTCCACGCAGAGTCCTGGGCGCTCCAGTACTTCTCACAAACCCGAAGATGGGCGGAGGTTCTTGAAGAGAACGCATCCAGGGCCAGATCCGAAGCTCCCAGGTCCCCAACCACTCGGCTTGCGATTTCCGGCATTACGCCGTACTCCTGGTTTGCTGGCCCAGCTGGCTCAGTTCCCAGGGCGGCTACTTCGAGCTGATTGCGGTCCGGGTGGATCCATTGGCACTCCACATGGTGCTCAGGTGACGAAAGCCACGAGAGCTGGGCGTCCTGGTACAGGGTCATGGAGGCCTGGGCCGGGAGAACGCCGGAGTCCGTCTCCATCATGAAGTCGTATCCAACGATCATGTCCCAGTCCATCTGGGCCTCGTAGAAGCGACCTTGCAAAAGGATTTCCTTGCCGAGGTCCGGGCGGCTCAGCTCACGGTGGTTCAGGAACTGCAATCCAATGGCTGCTTCCCTTGTGCCTCCCACCATGTACTGGCCGTTCGCCACCTTCAGCCTGACAGGCTTCCAACTGTCGGTTAAGCACTCTGGCGGAAGCAAGCCAGCCTTGACCAGGCTGACCTGAGCTCCCGTGTGGACCAACACGTCGAAGACCTTCTCCCCTTCCCCGCATAGGGCACGGATCTTAAGGTGCAACTGCCGCTCCCGCCCCACTCGGCGCACGGCGTGCAAGCTCAGGATCTCCGGCCGCTCCAGAAGCTCAACAAGCGACTGGTGCAGGTCGTGGACAATGGGCTCAGGCTGCCCATCTGCAGCATCCAGCTGCGGTCCGGGTGATCCTCCGATACTCTCGGAAAGATCTTGAAGCACATCGAATACGTTCTTGGTCGCGAAGGATGGACGGGTGCAAGGGTTCGTGCCTTCACTTGCCCCCACCCTGCCACTGCGACTATCTTTCGTCTTGGGTGCCGGACCAGGCCTTCTGCCCGCGGCCAGCCCTTTGTGCTCATTGTCTCCCGACTGGGATGGTGTGGCGCTTCCCGCGACACCATCCTGCGACCGCCCTGGCTGGGGCCCTTGGCTGCAGGGGCTCCGCTAAGGGGCGTCGCTTGTGGTAGTAGGGGTACTTTCCTCCGCATCAACCTCGTTGACGTTCTTCTTCTTTCCCCCTTTCTTACCTTTCTTGTCCTTGTCCTTGTTCTTGTCGTCCGACTTGGGGACCCAGGACCTCTTGATCTCCTGGATCTCCTTCGCTAACTCGGTCCCCACCGACATTAGCTTGGAGAGCTCGTCCTTGGTGACCTCCACTTTGGTCTCCCGGATACCCGCGGGTGCACGCTTCTTCGACCCGTGCACCTCCTTGTAAGCCTCCGTATCGGCCTTGTGGATGGGGCATGTTCAGTGGTCATGCTTGAACCCTTTGTTCCTTCCATAACACACGAAGCAGCCCTCAGGGTGAGCTCGTATGAACTCCCCAAAGGACAGCGGAGGGTCGCCAATGCGGCGGGGCTCCTTCTTCTCCTTCTTCTTCCAACCCTTCTGCAGGGGCTTCCAGCTTCCCCGGTTGCTCCCCGCGCTCAGGTTGTTGGCCACGAAGGCACAGACGCCTGTCTCGGCGGGCTCATCGTCGTCGTCATCGTCGTCCAGAGCCTCACCGCCTTCGGTTCCCGCTGGGTCCATGGCAGATTCCCCGCCCGACCCTTCGCCAACATAGTTGACGTCACGGTCACCGGCCTTCAACCCGCGGGTGTGGTGGAGATTCCTGTACTCTTTGAGCACCTCCTCTCCGACCCACTCCAGGACCTCGTCGCAGGTCATCCGCGCCGGGATGGCCTGCAGACGGAGGGTCTGGCCGCTGAAGTCGCACTCGTCAAGGCGCATCATCGCGGTCTTCTCGCGATCGCCCGTGACGGTGATGAGGAGGGCGTTCCGCAGCTCTCGCCGCTTGACATCCCGCGCCACATGCTTCTTTGTCCAAGCCAACACGTTCCGATGATGCTCCTTGGGGAGCATCATCTTGAACGTGTGGTTGAACTTGGCTCTCTTGGCTTCCTCCTTGGTGACTCTCTTGATCCATGCTTCCGGCAGCATGGAGAGCAGGCGGGCCTGCTCGTCACCCTCATTCCAGTCCTCCACGTTGCGGCGGAAGAGGGTGTATTGCCCCCGGAAGTCTCGCCAATCCCGTAGGCGGATCTCCCGACCATCATGCTGAAGCTTGATGGCCCTCCACCACTTGGCAGCCACCTGCGGAGCGTCCACCCGCTCCTGCTCGTTGAGCCACTTCTTGGCTTCCTTGAGGGTCTTCATTTTCCCCTCCTTGGTCGCCACGAAGTATAGCTCTTGGAGCACCTCCGGCAGGCGCCACCTGAACCGTTTGAAGACATATTTCTCCGCCTCTGCGGGATCCATGTCTTCAGTGACGGTCATCCCCCAATCGTCCAGCTTCTCTAAAAAGCGGTCGAGGTTGAGGGGGTTGCCATCGTACGTGGGGGGCTTGATGTCCTTCAGGTCTTCCCACACGGCGGCATCCGCGGCCTTAGAGACCATGAACGCCGGCCGCGAGGTCGACCGGGGTTCCCATTGGCGTCCCCCACGGACTCCCACGGCCGCCACTTCCCTCTCCTCGATGGTATCCATGTGGCTACGCCGTGGTTCCTCCATGTACGCCAAAGCTAGATGTTCACGCCGTACTCCTTCCATGTATGCCTCCTCATCACGGCGCCGGCAGCTGCTTTCAGCGGCCTCCCGTTGTACACCACGCGGCGGGCTAATGCCGAACTCCTCCAGGTCTTCCTCGCCTCTGCCGACATCTCACTCCACGCCCCCTTCCGGGGAGCTCATCTCTGAGTCAACCATATCACCGGCCAGCCATTGGGATTGGCTCCTGGGCTGGTGCGGGGCGTCGGGGGCGTACCGGTGTCCGCGGTGGAGCACGGCGGTTGTGGTACTCCGCACTGAGCCACTCATCACGCCACTCCTCACTGCCACTACCGGGCGGCACGCGCTCGTTACGGCGACCCGGGCTGTGATGAGAGGGGGCGCTGAGAGAGGAGGCACTGGCGCTGGGGCGACTCCTGGGGGCTCTGCCGGGGGCGTGGGCTCTGCCCGGACCTGGTCCAGGTCCCCAGCCGTCATCCGACGAGCCGGACTCGAGGGGTGGGGGGTCGCTGCCGACGCTCCCACGGCCTTCCAGCACGTCCAACCTCTGCTGCAGGCCGTTGATGACCCTGTTCAGCAGCCTGGTCTCGCCCCTGGCGATGTCCAGCTCCCTCTGGGCGGCGGTGGCCACCTTGGCGATCTTGACCATCTCCGTCTCGGCGATGGGGAGGTATCCAGAATAATAATTACAGAAGCCCAAGAAGGCCCTGAGTCCAGTAATTGTACTTGGCCTCTCCCAGTGCTCAAAGCAGGCCAGTTTCTTGGCAATTGGCTTTTTCTGGTCATTGCCCACCACATGTCCAGCGAACTCCACTTCAGGCACACACAGCACAGCCTTGTCACCACTGCAAGTGAGCTTGTGCTTCCTGGGTGTGGCCAATACCTTCCTGAGTTTGTCCAAATGATCTGCCAGGAGCTCCTCATAGCTCATACTGGCATGCCCAGTGCCGACTATGACGTCATCAACAAAAGGAGCTGCATAATCTTTGTGCTCCTTCAGGATGTCCTCAGTCATCCTTTGAAATGCACTGTTTCCATTTTTTACACCCATGGGCATTACTCTCCACCTTAGTGGGCCCAATGGGGTAGTTATGGTGGTGCAGTCTCTTGATTCTTCTGCTAGGGGCATCTGGTGGTAGCCATGTTTCAGGTCCAGCACTGAAAACATGCGCCTACTCACCTGCCGTTGCAGCATGGCATCAATCAAAGGGAGGCTATAGCTGTCATACTCCGTCTGGGTGTTTAGATAACGGTAGTCCACCACAAGTCTCCACTCTCCTTGCACCTTTTGTGGCACAACAAATGCTGGGCTGGCCCATTCTGAATTGCTGGGCTCCATCCATCCTCTCTCAATAAATTCCTGCAGCAATTTCTCCATCCCAGCTCTTCTGTCACCCTGCAACTGAAACTCTCTCTTTCCGAGTGGCTTCGGATTTGGAATCAGCCTGATTCTGGCCTCACCATAGTCTCCTCTGACTGGTGGGCACTTGCTGGGTGTCCCACTGAGCACATCAGAAAACTCTGAGAGTATCTGGGCTCTTGCTGTTACAACTTTGGGGTCCTCACTGGCAGTGGCAGCTGCTGCAGGGGGTACTGTAACCACTGATCTGATCAGCTGGATGTACAGCTCAGTGATCTGCTCACTGCTGAGTCCCTGTTGCTGCAAGTGCCATCTGAGTGTGTTGTTCCTTTGCTGCAATGATTGCTGTTGCTGCTGCTGTTGCTGTGGGTACTGTCAGTGAGGCTGGCAGTGCTCAATAACAGAATCAGTGTGTCCCTGAAGTGCCTGCACTGAGTGCTGTGAGGCTGTCTTGTCCACCGCGTATAACGCAAAGCCATCAAGTGTGCACTGTGCATGTGTTCTGGGGTCCAAAACTGTCGAAACATCCACTGCAGATAGTGCTAACACGGTACATGAGTGCTGCAGGTAGTCATCAGAGTTCAGGACTGACACAGCTTGACTCAGTTGTTGCAGTGGGTGATGGTCTTGAATCACAGAAATCAGGGGCTCCCTGCAGGCTGCTGTGGCAGTAGCTTCCTGCTTGATGTGGGGAGATAGAGCTGGTGCCCCAGCCCTACTGGCTGGTAGCTGCCCAATGCACATACTGCTGCAAGTGCTGCTGGGTGATACAGTAGCTGGCTGCTTGGTGATGGTGTTCAGGTCATGGGTCCCAATGCCTGTTCTGGGCAGTTGCAGATGCTTCAGGACTGTTCCAGTTTTCTGTAATAAATCCCAGGGGTCAGGCAATGTAGTGCCCTGCCCATGGCCATCAGCCCTGTGTAGGCAGGGACTGACTTTACTGTCCCAGAAATCTGCTGCCCTGCCAATGGGCTCATCCAGTACTGCCCTGATCAGTTGCTGCTCCACATAGTCTGGTGGATCTGCAGCCCTGAATGCTTCTAAGGTGGTCCTGCTGCCAGTTGCTGACTGGGGACATCCAGCTGGTGTATCCACTGAACCATTTCTGAAAACATCCCCCCATGTGCAGGGGTTGCCACCCCAGGGCTCATCTGAATCAGCCCATCTATCTCTAAGGGCTGTGACCAAATCCTCTACTTTCCTGTGGCCATCCAGGAATATAGGATCCTGGTGCCATGGCAGATTCTGTTTTCCTGAAGCCAAAGACTTCTTCATTTTGTCCAAGTCGTGCTAAAGGTGAATGTCATGATGCATGTACTTGTCCACCATGGTCCAGTCCTCTTGGGTCATGAAGTCATTGTCTATGTCTTCAGGGTCTTCCATCAGAATTGGGATTGCCATGACCCTGCAGATGTCCACAGTCATGATAGAATCAGTTGGGTTGCTGAGGGGCAAGTCCACATGGAAAATAGTCAACTGCCAATCATTGGCCAGGGGCCCCAGTGGCTCACCAGTGGCATCCAGAAATGCTGGGGTATGAGCAGGGAGGCTGTGCTCATTGATGGAGTGCTCCCTTAGCTCCTGTAACCAGCTGGGAGTGTCCTCTGAGACACTCCACAGTATGCCCACTAGTGCTCTGGATCTGTCCTTGATGATCTTCGCCACTGTCCTGCTCCTGTCTGCCTTGGATGGGTGCACCCAAAGCAATACATGGCTGGCTGACCACTTGGTTGACCACTCTGCTGATTCAGGGGACAGTTTGGGGGCAATCTGCCTGCCCATTCCCCTCTGGAAGATCTCATATGCTGGCTTTTCCCCCTCCATGAGGGTGTCCACAGCCAGTTTCAGTGCCTCTCGGCACAACTCATACTTATCCTCCAGCTCCACCAGATCCATGTCCTGCTGCTTGCGCCCAGTGCTGACTGCTGCAATGGCTGCTGTCATTTGGCATCTCTGTGGGGGTGACCAGGATGATCTCAGTGGCATGCCCATGGTTGACAGCCACCAGACTTGGTCTCCATGCTCCTGCATGAGCGTTGCCCTGTGCACGCCGGGATTGGTGGCACCATTTGTCACAAGTTTCAAAATATTTCGCATAGTGTGCGAGTCAAACTCGCTTACTGTGCAAGTTACTTGCACAACAACTTCAAAGCTTGCACACTACGCGAGTTTCACTCGCACACAATACAAGTTTGAGTATTAAATACTCACACAACATGCAATTTACTCACAAACTGCAAGGAAGAGCCACATAGTGGCCGAACATTTTGCACATTGTGTGAAGTTACAGTTTCTGCATGTTGACTCACCTTGGTTACTTACAATATCCTACCTAGAGAATGGTTTGTTTTGAAGAATCCCGGGATTAACGGCAACACAGCGTCTCTAGTTTCTAAAATTGTCTCATAATGCGCGAATTGGCACACGCATTGTGCGAACACGCGCATGCATTTTGTAAGTCAATTTGCACACTGCACGAGCTAACCTGCATAAAACCTGCATAGTGCGCACGCAACCTAGATGCTTTGCATACGCCAATGCTTTGTATTCCTTTTTAACCGTGAAGCAGCATAAGTTCAATGCCAAGTATTCAAATACAACCTATGCAAATGACCGTCAAAAGCACCACATACGGATTTGCTTTGTCTAATTTTTCAGGTGGCAATGTCCGAATTTTGCATTTCGAAATGCTTTTTTAATATCCATCTTTTTCCTTTTTCAAAAACGAAAACCTCTTTCCTTTTTGAGAGCATGACACCTCTTACCTTACATATTATTATATTACAAACCGTGAGGTTATGTTTCTTAGTTCCTCATTACTAAACCACCTTTTTCTTTTGCAAAAGCTTTTTTCATGAAACTGGGATTTGAAATGCAATTCGGTATAGAAGGTACTCCACAGTATTTTCACTAATTCATTAGCATACATCCAATATTTTTGCAAATCACTGCTTTGCAACCATGAGAATCTTCCAGGATGGCGGCCGAACATGATTTGTCCAAATTGTAAAAATATCCTTTGCAAACAATCAGACATTACTTATACATCACAAGTAAGGAAAACACAGTTGGCGTGAAACAACTTTCATCAATGGTAGGATATTGTGAGGAACCAAGATGAGAGAACATGCAGAAATTGTAACTTCCCACAATGTGCAAAACTTTCGGTCACTATGTGAGTATTCCTTGCAGTTTGTGAGGAAATTGCACAGTATGCAAATATCGAATGCATATTCACTCGCGTAGTGTGCAAGTTGTGAAGCTGCTGTGCAAGTAAATTGCACAGTACGCGAGTTTGACTCGCACACTATGCGAAATATTTTGAAACTTGTGACAAATGGTGCCACCAATCCCGGGGTGTGGGGCATTGGTCCGCACTGATGCTGAAGTAACCAGTCATAGCCCAGAATAATGTCCCAGGGCATATCTGCTACATAGAATTTTCCCTGGAGCTGTACTTCCTGCCCCGAATCAGGCCTGCTCAGCCTGTCATGGCGCAAAATATCCATCTCCAACATGACCTCCTCCGTCCCACCATCCATGTATCCACCATTGGCTGCTTTCAGCCTGACTGGCTGGTTGGCACGCTGCAGAAGTTCTGGGCTGATGATGCCTCTCTTAATGAGGGAGACCTGGGCTCCTGTGTCTACCAAGACACTTAGAATGAGGTCCTGGGACTGCCCTGCAACTCTGCACCTGATTTTCAGATGCACCTGGCGTTGCTGACCCACTTGTCTTACTTCCAGGACATCCAGTTTGGTGGCCCCCAGGAGGATGTCCATGGTTGCTTGATTGAACTTGAATGTCTTGCCACAGTCTGGGTTGATGGACTCATGTGATGGTGATGTGGATGGGGCTGCAGCCAGGGCGACTAACAGCTGCCCATCAGAGACATCAGGATTATTATGCTGTGATGCTGTACTGTGTACAGTTTATATAGTACACTTTGTGTACTATGGATTTGAGTAGACAGAACAGTTTTACTGTTCTGGGCTGCCCGGTAGGGATGCCGGCTGTGCACATGCGCTACTGCTGTGGCGGTGCACAGTCGCTACGGTTGCGTAGACATACATCAGAGGTGTACAGTACCCAGTCCAGAGTGTGAGACTCTGCGGAACATACACGTTTCTTCTTTGTGTAGGCCTATCTATCGATAACAGACTTATTGTTATTGTTATTACATTATGAGCATTTGAGTTATGCTGCGCTTGCCCGAGAAGGAGTGGATCCAGGAAGGAAGATATAAGTGGTTAAGTTTTGAGCAAAACCATTGGTTGGACTATTGCAAACAACAACTGCGGCAAACAGTATGGTCACATACCACCGAGCATGCACAAAGAACAACTAGCTCCGCTCAAGTATCAACGAGCTCTGCCCAGGTACCAACTAGTTTCTCTCCTCCTCCTTCCACCACGGTACATGGTAGCCGTGCAGAAGATCTAACACCTAGACGTGGAGAAGACGAGCATCGGAACCAACACGCAGAGAACGGCGGAAATTTACAACAGCGAGAGACAGGACGGGGGTACTGCAATCATCTAGCCGACCTGCAGCGGACTGTTCCAACGCGAGAGACAGCTTGGAAGTGTCAGAACCGTCAAGCCGACCTTTCACAAGAGACTGTTCAAAAAGGTACGTGCCGTGCAAACGCTCAAAGAGAATCAAGAGAAAGAGCAACAAGACAACGGCCGATGCCAAGGCAATATTGTCAATGAATGGTTGAGACTGAGATGACGAAGAAGCCGCTCCGTGCCTCGCAGGACTATAGTCAGCAAGTGGTTGAGACTGAGAAGATGATTACAACGCCCTTTGCCTCGCATCAGAAACACCCGCAAAAAAAGGCCGGTGTTGATCCCTTTGCCTGCCCATTCACACGAGAGGTTGAGCCCAAGAGACCAAAGAAACCAAGCCAAAGGAGTTTGAGGAGCTTGAGAGAAGGTGAGGAGTTGAGTGACCAAGACTGTTTTCTGGTGGAAGGATGGAGATTGAAGGAGCTGCAATGGATATTGAGAAGGAGTAGTTGTTCTGCAGCAACAATGGTGGCAACAAAGTTGGGAGACCTACAGAAGGACAGGCTGCGAGAAGAGTGTCCCATGATTGATAGGTCGAAGTGGGTTGGGACACCCCACAGTGTAGACACGCCAGATTGTGGAAAGGAGTCTTGTGTTCAACATCAGCAAGGTGAGAAAGATCCAAATGACACGTTGGTGATTGGTGCATGGCACCAAAAAAGAGACAGAATGCAGGAGAAGGTGGTGAGCACCAAGATGGTCCGAAGCAAAAGTGCAAGTACGGAATACTATGAATGGGACCCATACGCCAACTTACACATGGGATTTTATGACCGCCAGCTGATGTGCGCAGTGCACATCAGCACTATAGGTTTGTTGTACTGGATGAACCAGGGTTTTCAGGACCAAGGATATCAGGGCAGTGTGAGAAACTTGCCTATTGATCAGTTGGGAAGATGGTGTCAAGAGATCAAAGAAGGAAGTACTGCTTTATGGAGACAGAAGGTATGTGAGGAACCAAAGTATGGATGTGGAGGACAAGGAATGCCGGAGATTGATAGCCCCAAGTGTTCACAAGAGAATCAAGAGGTTATGCAGAGAGTGAGAAAGGAGCCTGAGCGACCCCATTGTGGACGTGGTGAAAAGAGGGTGATTCAGGAGTTTGGACAACCCCAGTATGGACGTGATGAAAAGAGAGTAATGCAGGAGTTTGAACAACCCTATTGTGGACGTGAAGAACAAAGGGTTATGTCAGGAATGATGATGAAACGTACAGAATTTGCTCTTGTTGATATGATGAATATGGACGAGAGGAACTAGTTGGTACCTGGGCAGAGCTCGTTGATACTTGAGCGGAGCTAGTTGTTCTTTGTGCATGCTTGGTGGTATGTGACCATACTGTTTGCCGCGATTGTTGTTTGCAATAGTCCAACCAATGGTTTCTCTCAAAACTTAACCACTTATATCTTCCTTCCTGGATCCACTCCTTCTCGGGCAAGCGCAGCATAACTCAAATGCTCATAATGTAATAACAATAACAATAAGTCTGTTATCGATAGATAGGCCTACACAAAGAAGAAACGTGTAGGTTCCGCAGAGTCTCACACTCTGGATCGGGTACTGTACACCTCTGATGTATGTCTACGCAACCGTAGCGCCTGTGCATCGCCACAGCAGTAGCGCATGTGCACAGCCGGCATCCCTACCGGGCAGCCCAGAACAGTAAAACTGTTCTGTCTACTCAAATCCATAGTACACAAAGTGTACTATATAAACTGTACACAGTACACTCCATTACCTGGGTTCCAAAAAAGCTGACGTGCTCACAAGCACACAAGCTTTTTTATTTGCTTTTGCATGGGAGTGCCGCAAAAAATTTCTTTTTACGACACATGAAAATTTTACTCTACTTCAACACAATTAAAACAAACAAACCAAAATGTTCCTCCAAATTTTTGAACTATTTATTCCTCACCAATAGTACCAAAATCATATTTTCATTTGAACTTCCACTCCAACAATTCTTTCCTATGTCTGACTTCTGTATCAGTCTCACTCTTTCTCTCACTTGCCGTCCATTTTCAGCACCATTGTGTTGGTCCCAGGCCCAGGAATTACCTGTACCTATTTCCAACACTCAGTCAATACGCCTGGCACTTGGGCTCAGTGCCTACAAAGACACTGTCTGGGTTGGTAAGAGTTAGACTTTGGGAAATCTCAGCAATTCAGTTCTTCTGTTTCCAAACTCCAAAACAAATCTCTCTATCACACACAATATCAATTCCAATCTATTTACCAACAACTTGCAAACTATTTATACAGGAATTTCGTGTCGCGCGATCGCAGCAGAAGAATAATACAAAACTAAGAAAACGACGCACCGCCAGCAAAAATAAAGCGAAAAATCGTTTTTTCCGACCTCAGAAACCCCCCAAAAAATTTTACGCCGCTGTTTGGCGAGGTCGCAAAATTTAGGACACTCACAAAACAAAGACGAACAATAGAGTCGCGACGGCGAAGAACCTGAGCGTTGCATGCTCCAAAACACCTAGCAAAGTGCGTGTCCTAGGCGCTAGGGACTTGTGCGCGCTCCACCAACAAAGAAGAAGAAAAGAGGCGAACACCAAAAACAAGCGAGCCACGACGACGAAGACAAGAACAAAGCGAGCGCCGAGCCACCTAGCAAAGTGCGTGCCTTAGGAGCTAGGCGACATGTGCGCGTCAAAAAAAAAAAAAAAAGAGAGAAGGAAACGCAACAAAAAGAGAAACACCAAACCACAAACAAAAAGGACGCGACCACGGACCACGGGAAAACGAGGTATGACAACCAAGTATGTTACGGCCCCATGCGTCCTACATATCGTATCCACCGCTACACATACGTGGATGAGAAAACCAAGTATGTTGCGAAGGAGGGCGCCAAGGGACAACACCGCACGTAAAAAAGAACGACGAACCGCCACGCACGTCAAAAGGCACGCCCGCAAACACAAACCACAACCATATATCCCCCATATTTATTCCTCCATAGGCCCCGACCGCCGCGAGATACACGAAAAAAAAAAAATCCACAAAAGCGCAAAAGGTATGGGGCGGCCACGGACAAAGGGGAAACAAGGAAAAGGCGAACAAGCGAAGCCCACCAACCACGAGGAAACAACGGTATGGCGAGCAAGTATGTTAACAATACGAGGGAGGGCGCCAAAGGGACGGATCACGCACACACGCACACACATAAACAAGACCGCAAGGAGCGAGAAGACGGAGACAAGAGCAAGGAAAAACAAGGTATGAACCCCACACCGCCCCGCCCGCAAACACACACACGCTCTCGCTATAGGGAATGACCACGTACCACGGGGAAACAATGGTATGGAGGTATGACGAACAAGTATGTTAAAAATGCGAGGGAAGGCGCCAAGGGGACGAAAACACAAACGCACACAAAGCCGCAAGATGCACGAGGACGGAGACGAGACAAAGGAAAGTCATGGTATGCAACCCCACCCCCGCCCCACCCACAAACAAACACACGCTTTCTCTATAGGGGACGGCAACAAGAAGCGGCACAAGGTACAACAAGTATGTTGAAAAAAAAAAAAACACGAAACCGCCTTCCACGCCCTCTCTATAGGGGAAACGCAATGCGGAGAGGTATGTTATCGAAGACGCAGCGAGGAAAAAAAAAAAAACGAGGGAGGAGACACAAAACACAACACGCAAAAAAAAAAAAAAAAGGACCTGCGCACGCTCTTTCTCAACAGGGGAAGAAAACATGATGGGACGAAAGGAAAGGTACGTGCTACGCATCACACATGCCACGCATCTCTGCTACGCATCTACAGGACCTCTACTTCTGCCTTTTGAAACATGCCGACGACCGACGACGAGAACCAGCCAAGGTATGACACACCCCACCCCACCAACCACACACCGCGAGCACACACACGCGCACGCACGACAGCCACACCGAGCGCGACCCCCCCCCCCCCCCACGCCACCCACACCAACACGAAGGGCCACACAGCGCACACACACACACCAAGGCCAAGGGGAAGGGCACCCGGAAGACACACCCACCGCACCACCACACCACACCACCACCGGCAGCGAAACCCAGCCAGGAGTGGCGGGGAGTAGCACACAGGAACCTCCGCCAGGAGTGGCGAGGGACCAACCACACCAGCCACAAACCCACCACACACGCCACCGCCGCACGCCACACGCCACACACCACACACCGCACACCACACACCACCGCCGACAGCGAAACCCAGCCAGGAGTGGCGGGGAACCGCGCCCGGGACCCTCCGCCAGGAGTGGCGAGGAGCGCCCACCACCGCCGGCAGCGAAACCCAGCCAGGAGTGGCGGGGAGTAGCACACAGGAACCTCCGCCGGGAGTGGCGAGGAACCAACCACACCACACACCAGCCGCAACCCCACCAGCACACCACCACCGCACACCACACACCACACACCACACACCACACACCACACACCACACACCACACACCACCGCTGCCAGCGGACCCCAGCCAGGAGAGGCGGGGGACCACACACCACCACTGGCACCGAAACCCAGCCAGGAGTGGCGGGGAGTAGCACGCAGGAACCTCCGCCAGGAGTGGCGAGGGACCGACCACGCCACACACCGCCGCCAACGGACCCCAGCCAGGAGTGGCGAGGACCGCCCACCACCACCAGCAGCGAAACCCAGCCAGGGGTGGCGGGGAGTAGCACACAGGAACCTCCGCCAGGAGTGGCGAGGGACCAACCAGCAACACACCACCGCCACACACCACACACCACCGCCGCCAGCGGACCCCAGCCAGGAGTGGCGGGGACCGCCCACCACCACCGGCAGCGAAACCCAGCCAGGAGTGGCGGGGAGTAGCACACAGAAACCTCCGCCAGGAGTGGCGAGGGACCAACCACACCACACACCACCCACAACCCCGCCAACACACCACCGCCGCACACCACACACCACACACCACGCACCACCACCGCCAGCAGGCCCCAGCCAGGAGTGGCGGGAAACCGCACACCACCACCGGCAGCGAAACCCAGCCAGGAGTGGCGGGGAGTAGCACACAGGAAACTCCGCCAGGAGTGGCGAGGGACCAACCACACCACACACCAACCACAACCCCACCACACACCGCCGCCGCCAGCGAACCCCAGCCAGGAGTGGCGGGGAACCGCGCCCAGGGCCCTCAGCCAGGAGTGGCGAGGACCGCCCACCGCCACCGGCATCGAAACCCAGCCAGGAGTGGCGGGGAGTAGAACACAGGAACCTCCGCCAGGAGTGGCGAGGGACCAACCACAGCCACAACCCCACCAACACACCACCGCCGCACACCACACACCACACACCACACACCACACGCCACGCACCACCGCCGCCAGCAGGCCCGAGCCAGGAGTGGCGGGGAACCGCACACCACCACAGGCAGCGAAACCCAGCCAGGAGTGGCGGGGAGTAGCACACAGGAACCTCCGCCAGGAGTGGCGAGGGACCAACCACAGCCACAACCCCACCAACACACCACCGCCGCACACCACACACCACACACCACACACCACACGCCACGCACCACCGCCGCCAGCAGGCCCCAGCCAGGAGTGGCGGGGAACCGCACACCACCACAGGCAGCGAAACCCAGCCAGGAGTGGCGGGGAGTAGCACACAGGAACCTCCGCCAGGAGTGGCGAGGGACCAAACACACCACACACCAGCCACAACCCCACCACACACCACCGCCGCCCGGAGACCTCAGCCAGGAGTGGCGAGGACCGCCCACCACCACCGGCAGCGAAGCCCAACCAGGAGTGGCAGGGAGTAGCACACGGGAACCTCTGCCAGGAGTGGCGAGGGACCAACCGCACCACACACCAGCCACAACCCCACCAACACACCGCCACCGCTCGCCATACACCACACACCACACACCACACACCACACGCCACTGCCGGCGGCGGAACCCCAGCCAGGAGTGGCGGGGAGCCGCACAACACCACAGGCAGCGAAACCCAGCCAGGAGTGGCGGGGAGTAGCACACAGGAACCTCCGCCAGGAGTGGCGAGGGGCCAACCACACCACACACCCGCCACAACCCCACCAACACACCACCACCGCACACCACACACCACAAACCACGCACCACACACCAACACAGACACCACGCGCGCACGCACCGCGCGACAAACACACACACCGGCGGCGAACCACGACCAGAGGAGGGGGCGACACGCCCGCAAGCAACACAGCCAGGAACAGCGAAAACCCCCCCCCCCCACCACCACCACCCCACCCCGGAGAGACGTGACACCAACCACCGCAAACCGCACAGCGAAAAGGGGGGCGGGACGAAAAGGGCCCACGGGGGGCGCAGGCGAGGGACCCAACCTCAGGGGTTTGGGGGCCCCCCCGGTGACCGTATCGGCCCCACCTGAGCACACGCAATAAGGTGGGATACGCCCGGGACCGTTGGTCAGCGGCCCGCGGTGGCACCGGCCTGGGGGGGTGACCACTGGGCCTGACCAAGAGCACTCCCCACGGCACGTACTGCGGTTCGGGCCCAGCGAGGGGCTGCGGGTAGGGCACACCGTCCATCGGGGCAGGCAAGAGACGCGCCTGTCCCGCAAGGACTCCCCAGCGACCCACAGTGTACCCGACCCCGGTGTGGGGAACGGCTGGAGTACCTGGCTACGGAACAGGTCCATGGACGGCATCCGTACAACAGAGTTACACCCTGACGGGCAGTGCAAGCAACGGCCCCCCCACGGGGAAACACCAGGGGAAGGGACCCGAGCCGGCGACAAGGACCCCCCCCCACACACCACAGCCGGGAAGGCCCGGGCACGACACCGCCCCAAGCGACACGGAAAAGAGACAGAAGGAGGAGGGCACGCAAAGGGGACAGCAAGGGGACACACCACCAACAGACCCCAGCCAAGGGGGGCGGGGAACCACACAGCCGAGACAGGGGGGGGGGCACGACACACAGCCCCCACACCAAACAGGGCCGCCAAACCACGCCCGCAAAGGCGAGGACAGGCACCCAAACGCACCACCAACACACCGCACACACGCCCGAGCGTGCACACAACACACACCCCCACAACCGCCACCGACACGAGCCCCACAAGCGCACACCACACACCAAAGCGCAGGCGCCGCCCGCACCACACACGCAATACACACAAACCCAAACAACAGGAACCCAGCAACCCCCCCCCGCCAGGGGGACTGCAGGGCCGCCAGAAACCGCTAGGACGCAAAGGAGGACCCACCAAGCCCGCAGCCAGGAGTGGCGAACAGCCACACCCAGTAACACCCGAACGGCCACGCCCAACACCAGGACCGGGCACTACGACACCCACACCAGCACCGCCACCAACGCCCAAACCGGACGCCACGACACCCTCACCAGCGGACACACCCGAAACCAGCGGAGGCACCATCGGCAACACCAGCGACCCCAGCACCCACCAAAACACTAGGACATGGGACACCCTCACCAACAACAAACCAACACAAAAAGCCACCCAACACTGACCAACGACCGCACCCAGCCGATCCGGTCCCCCACCGGCTCGCACCCAGAACCACCGCCACCGGCATCCACGCCATCGGAAACACCAACACCGCCAAAAATCAAGCCAGCACAACACCCTCACCAACACCGTCACCGCCGGCACCAACGCCTACGAAACCTACGCATGCCACCGCCGATTCCAGCACCTACATCACCCAAGCCAACGGCATCAAGCACACCATCGCCGGCAACACCCCACAATCAGCGTCGCCACCAGCAACCTCTACCACCGGAGGACACCGAAACCACCACAGCCGGTGAGCCAACAAACCACCAAGCCCCGGCCAGGGGAAGCGAGGGCACGCGCCTGGAACCACCATGCAATCTCCGGCGACACCCACACCACCGGCGCCGCCAACACCACCCTCACCCACGACACCACCCGGAGCAACGCCTACGCCACCTACACCAACAGCAGCACCAGCAGACCACACCACCTACTGCACACCCCCCCAGACAGAGCCACAGAAACCGACCACCGCCCTGAACGCAAGCCGCTGACCACCCACACACAGACCCACGCCAACCACCACCAGCATCAGCAGCGTCCGAGACGCCGAGAACCATAGCGACGCCCACAACGACCTCACCACCGGCATCACCGACACCGACACCGGCAGTACGGCCTCAGCACCGACAAACCAGAGCGTCAACGGGAAACGGCACGGCAACACCGCCCGGTACAACACCATCGGCATCAACAACACCAAGGGAGCCAACACACAGGCCAGCGACACCCATGGGTACCTCCACCAGAAGTGGCGAGGTGCCACCCCCGCCGTCAGAACACCACCATCCACCAGGGCAACACCCGCAGCGCCCACAACGGCCACAGCTCCACCGGCGGCGCCCTCGCCGGCACCGTCACCAACACCGCGACGGCCAGCCACGAGTGGCACGCCCGGAACCGCCGACCACCCAAACACAGGCCGCGCCCAGCACCAACACCAACAACACCCAAGCCAACAGACCACCACGACACACGCCAACCACCAAGTAACACATGAGGCACCCTCGCCTTTGGCAACACCAACGCCACCAACACCCACGGCACTATCCACACCACCACCAACCCCACCAACGACGGGCCGAAGTGCCGTCACCTACAACGCCCCCAACACCACCACCACGGCCCCGCCACCTAGGGCAACCCCACCAACGGCGTCACCAACGACGCCAGCACGGCTGGCGAAGGAACGCCACCGAGCCCTCAGCCAGGAGAGGCGAACGCCCACACCCAGCAACACCCAAACGGCCACGCCCAGACCCAGGGCCAGGAACTGCGACACCCACACCTGCACCGCCGCCAACACCCAAACCGAACACCACAACACCCTCACCAACGGAGACGCCCGGAACCAACAACGGACCAACACAAGAAACCACCCAGCGGCCAAGTTACACCCAAGGCGTTCCAACCGCACCACCCACCGGCCCGCACCCAGAACCACCACCAGCACCAGCAGCAGCCACTGACAACCCACACACAGACCCACACCAACCACCAGCAGCATCAACAACATCAGAGACACCGTGAACCATGGCAACGCCCGCAACCGACCTCACCACCGGCATCACCGACGGCGCCACCGGCAGTGCGACCTCACCGACAGCAACCCGGAGCATCCCCCATCCCGCATCCCGGTGAGACACCATCGGCAGCAAGGACACCGAGGGGGCCAAGGCCAACCCACCAGCCAACGACGCACATGGGAACCTCCGCCAGGAGTGGCGAGGTCCCCCCTCCGCTGTCAGAACACCGCCAGGGCAGCACTTACAACACCCTACAACGCCAACACACACAGCTCCCCCGGCGGCACCCCCACCAACGCCAACACCGGCACCACCGACAGCGGCAACACGGCGACACCACCACCCAACCGCAGCAAGGTCACCCTAAACCGCAACCGCAGCAACACCTGTCACTACGGACCCACGGACAGCCGACACCACCAGGACCACAGACCGGCCAAACACCAGCCACGAATGGCACGCCCGGAACCACCGAACACCAGCACACAGGCCACCCGGCACCAACACCAAAAACACCCACGCCACCGGACCACCGCGAGACACACCACCGCCAACCCCACCAACGACGAACCGAGGTACCGTCACCCACAACACCCCTAACACCACCACCAGGACCCCGGCACAGAGTAACACCTAGGGCGCCCCCATCGACGACAACACCAAGGACGCCACCACGGCTGGCGAACAAACGCCACCAGCGCCGCCCACCAGGCCCCCAACCAAGGGTAGAAACAACAACGCCACACGCCATCGCACCCACCGCATCGAAATCACCCGGAGTAACGTCAACATCAACCAGGGGTCCCCACCACCCACCCAAGCAGCACAAAACACCACAGCAACACCACCACACCCTCGCCACCAGCGACACCACCGCCAGCACCCTCTGCCAGGAATGGCGAGGAGAAGGCCCAACAGCGCGGACCCACCCAACGTCCCCGGCACCCTCACCATCGGACCGCCACCACCGGCGCCAACCCCCAACACACCACCGTCACCAACGCCACCGACCCCGGACGCAAAAATCACACAGCCCGCACGCACGGCACCAGCCAGAGCAACGCCGACACCACTCCCGGCCAACTCACACGAACACCACCGGAAGCACCACCGTCGACCGAACGCCACGGCGACCCCAGGGTACGAGTCCCCCCACCATCTGCACGGCCAGCGACACCGTCACCGGCACCAACCGGAACACCGACAACGACAGCCTCACCAACAACCGACACCCCCCTACCGCTGCCACCCACCAGTCACGCCACCCGCCGTCAAAGCCACCCACCAATGCCGCACCCCGAACCACACTTACACCCGAAACCGGCACCAGCACGCCCGGCCGAGCCGTCAATGGCACCACCGCCCATGGCACCGCCTACGCTCACCACCGCCACCACCACCCCACGCGAGACCAGGAACCCCCGGCGTCGCCAACGGCCTCAACGAGCACCGACACCACCAACACCACCACCGCCGGACAGGGACTACCCACAAACCAGGAACATCTCCACCACCAACAACCAATACACCACCCGCGGCACCCCACCATCGCCCACACCACCACGGCACCCATCACACCTCCACCACCGGAGGCGACGTGGGCCACACCACCCGTCAACTACAGCACCCTCGCCACCACCGCCACATCCGGCCCACAAACGTTACCGCCGACAGCACCACATACGCCCACACGTCACCCACGCCATGCTCACCGACCATCACCTCGTCATCAGAGACACCAACACCACCGGCGACGACCACAGCGACAACAGCTGACCCACCAGCTAACCACCATCAACCATAGCCCAGCACCAGCTTCATCTACTCTAACGCCCATACCACCCTCGCCAACAGCGCCGCCACCGACACAATCATCCACTCCGGCGCCCACACCACCCTCATCACCAACATCACCAACACCACCACCCCCAAGGTCAGGGCCCGCGGGAAACAGAACGGCAGAGCGAGCACGCCACCACCCGCACGCGTCGCCCACCCTGTCGTACACCGCTCCGCAACACGCCCCCCCCCGCTTCCCCTGACAGGGCGTGCGCTCCAGTCCACTGCTGGGAAGACGACTTCGACATCCTCCCGGCCATCCGACACCTACTGGCAGCCACGGCCCCGCGCCCACAAGCCCACCAGCAACCCACGGAACCGCAAGAGCCCGACCACCCCATGCCTCCACGCTCCACATCCCCCGCGTCCACCGCAGACCGGAACGCGGAACACCAGCGAGAGAAGCCCGACCCCGGCCGCGCCGCCACGCCCCCACCGCCTCCCCCCCCAAAGGACATCTACACCACGCTGGCCAGCACCCTAGCCCCCATGAACGCCGAGCAGTACTACCAGTCCGTCCAACGGGACCTCCCTGAGGACCACGCGACCCTCCAGGGATGGAAGCAGGAGAAAAGGTACGACAACGAGTGGGGCACAGAGGAAGACCTTCTCTGGGACGACACCTGGAAAGGCACCGCGGACGCCTTCCTGGAGGCAGCAGCCGAAACCTACCCCCGCCCGCCCGGGGACACCAGATACGGCCTCCACGCCCTCCTAGCGTTCCACAGCTGGAAACACCGCCACACCGTCACCCACCACCCCCTCGACCACAAACCACACCGATGGACACCTGACGACGACGCCACAGGCACTATCACCGTACAGCAAAGCCCCGAGAACCCGAAGGAATACCACATCACCTGGGACGATCCGGCACCCCACCCCCCCGCCTCACCCACCCTCCCAGATGTCTTCGCCACCATCAGTGCAGAGCTCCAGGAAGCGAAAGCCCCCCAGCAACTGGACGAAGAGATGCCCCAGGCACCATCACCATCAACCACACAAGACCAACCCCGCACAGAGCCCCTCACCCACCCCATCACCACAATGGAGCTCCCCCCACAACACCGCACCACCCCAGACCGAAAAGGGTTTCGAGACCTGCCGCGGGAATGGGCGGTCCACAACGGCACACTCCGGTGGGACGAAATCTCACCGGGCCTCCAAGCCATCCGCCTCCACTCGATCACAGAGCCCACCACCACCTGGGCACTACCGACGGACCGCCACCACCTCCTCCTCACCGTCCAAGGCGATGCCACGATCACACCCACGGAAGGAGACCCCGTAACAGCAGCCCCCGCCCACGCCGTCCACATACCCCCGCAAGCATCGTCGGCACCTATGACGGTGCATCCAGGCCCCACCCCTTGGCAGGCCATCGTCATCACCTACCCCGCCCCCAATGACCACACACACACCTGGCAGCAACGATGGGAGGACATCCGAGGGGACCTCCTCCAAGAACACCTAGGGCTCACACGCACCAACCACACCCTACAACCGATGCGAGGAGTAGGCCAAGCGCCACACGGCATACACGCCCCGGGAGTATGGGCGTACGCCACACCCATAAACCCACAAGCAGCGGAGGACATCAAGACCGCCCTATCCATCCAGCAAGCCCAGACCCAAACCCCGCACCGCAACACCCAACGAGGCTACACAATTTGGTGGGCATACCAAGACCATGACACCCTCACCCCCCAACCGGAGGCCCCCCCTCTAGACACCAACACCATCGCCCTCCTCCAGGCCGCAGCAGCGGCAGCCACACAGGTAGGGGCCCCGGAAACCTGGGGCCCGCGATACCTGGTCGAAACCAAAGTGGCGCCCCACGCGAAGGGCCAAGACAAACCCCCAGCACCGAAGCCGCTTCACCCCCCGCTCAAGCTAGACCCGACGGAACACAGCCCCCAGGATGAATGGGCGACCCACTACATCATCCCCCACACCACCACTCGCAAGAATGACGCCGCCAAGATCACCGTCACCCGCCACCTCCCCCACACCACACAGGTGTATGAGCTGACGGCCCCCAACGTCCTCGTCACCCAGCGCCGACACGACGAGCGATACACCATACAGGCGGAAGGGGCCGCCGCGACCACCCTGTACACATGGGCAACACGGGGGGACCTCCCACACCCCACCCTCCACCACGCCCCCTCCTGGCCCACCCCCTTCCACACAGCGGACCGCCCCAACAAGAAGCCCAAACACACGGGTGTGCACACCCACGCCCAGGAGGCCCAGCACCGACACGAAGCGAGGCGCAAGGCCCGCACCCTCCACGACGACCACACCATCCCCCGCATCGGCGCCCCCCCCGCCAGGGTATCAGATACCACCCACAACCGCACGATCACAGGCATCACCACGGACTGCCTGAACCCAGCGGCGTCGCGGGCAGACGCCGTGTGGATCAGCGAAGGGCGCTCCCACACACGGGCGGTGGCGCGCCTCCACAACATCCAACCCCACAAACTCCAACGCGCCGTTGGACCCTTCGCCGGACACGTCACCCCGTACGGCATCGACCACCCCCGGTGTGAGCACCATGACCCGCCCTGCTCGACCCCATGCACCTCGCCCCTGCGCCAACCGCTGCCGGCCCCCACCATCACGGGCAACATGTACCTGGGCACCGTACCGGGAGACCCGGGCATATACATCCTGCCCAACAGGTCCAGGGAACACGCCATCCCCCTCCACGGTGTAGAATCCCTCGCCCTGGGACCACCCCCACCAAAACACCAACACCAACACATCCCGGGGGACAAACGGACACAGGCCCCAGACGGGGGAAAAAAGGCCCACCAACGCGCCCTGGCCCACATCACCCTCCACCCCGCAGCCCACCTACCAAAGGACTTCGGCACGGAGCGCCACATCGTCCTGGAGGGGCAAGCCCACCACATCATCACCGCCGCCCTGTACACCCTCGCCGCCCACGAACGCCACTGGGACCCCACAACCATCCCAGCAATGCCCCCACCGCCCCAAGGCCCCAAAGATCCCGTCACCCGCTTCCACATCGATCAACTCCTAAGCCGCAAGGCCCCCCCACACCTCCACCCCTCCAGGATACCACTAGCCATCGCATCGTGGGACACCCTCGACACCCCCCCCCGACAACCCGCCATCCACATCCTCAAGGCGGACACCCAATGGTGGGTCCTCCACTGGGCACACGGAGTCCTCATGGCGGCCCAGGCCTATACCCCGGAAATGGACCCGGAAGACCCCCCACGGGGCCAGCAGCGACTCCTCCAAGCCACCACCCTCACAGGCCGCGAAGGCGCCCCCTGGGAAGCCCTCCACACAGCACTCTACTGGGCTCAAGGCTCCCCCAACGGCCCGGACACACCGGAACCCACAGAGGCCTGGGTCATGCAGGCCAAGACCATGAGGAACTACCACCTACACCACCCCTTCGACGACAGCCCCGCCGCACTGCCATGGCCAACAGATCCCCCGGAGACCGTGCGCAAGCTCGCCGACATCATACGCAGCCACGCGAAAGCGAAAATGCAAACACCGGCAGAACCCCCACTGAGGGATCCAGACCAGCAAGCAACGCACCCCTTCTTCAAACCCCATGCCCCGCTACCTCCAGTCCCACCCAAGCGAACGAGACGACAAAGGGGCGCACCCGCCCCCAGCCAAGCCGGAAAAGCAGCGACCTCCCGATCCCCCGCGAACCCAGACCAAGCATCCTCGTCATCCTCCCTCCCACCAATACCACCGCCCCACCCGGACCAAGCATCCTCGTCATCCTCCCTCCCACCAGTACCACCGCCCCACCCGGACCAGGCATCCTCATCATCCTGCCTCCCGCCACCAGCACAGCCCCCGCCCGAAGCGTACCCAGGGTTCGAAAAAGGTGCGAAGGACCAACAGCCCTTCCGCAACGACCACACAGGCGACTGGATCTGGTGTGAGGGCACGATCCAGTACCGCCTCAAGGGACCGGGGGACAACGGGGGGCCACAAGTCCGGGTGATCTGGCACCGCCAAAAGGAGCTAGACCAAGGCAGCAGCGCCCCGGATAAACCACTCAGCGACACCCTGGAACTCACCAGCGCCCACCCCATCCGGCTCCGCACCGAAGAGAACAAGGCCCACACAGGCACCAAATACACTGGGGAGCTCCCCCCGGAGTGGAGCCAAGGCCTCCCCCCGCCGCGCCCACCCAAACGCCCACGAACCGGCAAAAAGTCCCCAAGCCCCAGTCCCCCTCCCTGACGGGGCAAGGGCCGAGGGCACAAGCCTCCACAGCCCCGGCCCGCCCCCACCGAGGCCACCGTCAACCTCCTCGACCTCAACCACCCGGCCGTCACATACTCCAAGGACGCCACAACCGCCCTCCAAGAGCTCCCGATGACACAGGGGCCGGGGTGGGTCCCCCACCTCCTCACCTTCCAGGAACAAGGCCTACAGCGCGACGACCCCCCAGAGACCACCCCCATATATACCCCGGATCAGAAAGCGTACAAATGCTACTGGCACAAGGGGACCCCCCTATACGCCCAAACCGGCATCCACGTCCACCTCGTCCACCACCTCAGCGTCCCAGGGAGGCTAGGTGTCTATGAGGTCGTCGGGGACGGATGGCAACTCAACGTCATCAACACCCACGTCCCGTTCGGCGAAGCCACGGAACCCTTCCTCCAAGCCCTGGCCGAGGCATACCGCCAAATGGCCATGCTCGCCTCCACAGTCATCATCGGCGACATGAACGCCGCCCCCACCCCAGCGGACCGAGGGGGACAGGCCACACCCCAGGACCAAGCAGTCCGCGACACCATCGAAATGCTGGGGCTCGTGGACCTGACGGCCAGCCTCGAAGGCCAACCATCCCACTTCCCCCACCAAACGGATGCCGCCCCATCCCGCATCGACGTATGCTATGGCGACCCCACCACCATCATCCGAGCAGAGGCCCGATATGGACCCCTCCCGCTGGGACCCACGGGCCATAGCCCCCTGCACATCCGCCTCACCATCCCCAACCTTCCCCCCAGCCCCCCAGAAGATGCAGACCAAGGCCTACCACCCCCCCTGAAGATGCCCCCGCTGCATGACAAGCATGCCTGGTCCCAATATCACAGGGCCATAGACCGCGCCCGGCGCATCCAACCGGACCCCACCGACCTACTCACAGCCATGCGCACGGCCGCCGTCGCCTGCGGCGTCCAGCAACAACCCCACACAGACGACGACCAACCACCCACAGCCCTGGGGGACATGCTCCATGACCTCTGGCATGCGAAGCAACAACTGGCCACCCTCCTCCACACCGACACCCCCCAAACCCGCCGCCAGATACACCACTGCAGGACACGGATAGCCCAAATCAGGGCGGACCTGCAGCGGTGGCAGATCCACAGGCAACAGCGCATCGCCCAGGAACACGAACGGTATGCGCAACATGAACTCCCCTACAAGGCCATCCGCCACCTCAACGACGCCATGACCGATACCGGCCACCGCACCATCACCACGGTCCGGCAGGAGGACGGCTCCCTCACCAACGACCCAGCCACAGTGCTCCAAGCCACCCAAGACAGCTTCCTCCGGCAACACACCCCCACCCAAGACACACTGGACCCAGACACCCAGTCCAAAATCGACCGCCTCCCTCGGGTCTTCAACCACGCCCAGAGGAGGCACCTGGAAAAACGCCCCTTCACCATCCACGAAGTCCGGAAGGCCATCCACAGTCTCCGGCAACACAAAACCCCAGGCTACGACGGCCTCCCTGCAGAGGCATACTACCACCTCCCCGCCCACCTCCTCCGCGTCCTCGCCCACCGCCTCTGGGACATCGTCACGGGGCGGACCCCCCTGCCACCAGACTGGGCAAACGTTGTCCGCCCCCTCTACAAAAAAGGGGACTGGGCAAACCCGGACAACTGGCGCCCCATAGTCTGTGCGGTCACGGAGGTCAAAATCGTCTGGACCATCCTCCTGCGCCGCATGCGCCCCCACCTGGACCCCCACATACCAGCGAGCCTCTGGGGGGCCATCCCAGGCCGCTCCCCACACGAGGCCATCTTCCTCCAGGACACCATCGCGGACATGGACCCGGTGGACCTCATCATCGCCTCCCTCGACGTCAAGGGAGCCTTCCCGAACACCCTCTGGCTCCTTCTAGAAGCGGTGTGGAAGCGCCTAGGCCTTCCCTTCTACAACTTCACCTCCGACTACATCCGCACCCGCAAATACACGGTCCGCACAGGAGCAGGCCTCACCCCCTTCCTGGAGCCAGGCAGCGGGGTCCCCCAAGGGGGAGCAGAGGGCCCCTTCCTGTACCTTCTAGTGACGCTCCCCCTGGCCCTCGCAATCGAGCAGGACTACCCGGCCTACGCACCCTACCCCCTCCTCTCCCCCCTGGTCGGCTTCGCGGACGACACCAACCTCACCGTCGCGCACACCCCACACGACCCCCATGCCCCGGACCCCGGACCAACGGTCACCCAACAGGCCAACGACTTACTGGACGTGACCGTCTCCTACCTCTCCCACAACAACCTCATCGTCCACCCCACAAAGTCAGTGGCCATGATCAAGGGGTCTGCCACACCTCCCACCCTAGGGCCACAAGGGCCCCCCATGCACGTCGTGACGACCACCACCCACCTGGGGGTAGTCCAGGCCGCCAACCCTGAGGACGCCACCCTCCCTCCCAAGTTGCAGTCGCACCTCGCCCATCTCCCCAGATATGCGCCCCCGACCACCAAGGCCCTCTCCCTGTCCCACCAGAGCCTGGCGTACTACCTCACCGGGGTCTTGAACGCCTCCATAGGCTTCCAAGCACTCCACCTGACACACCCCACCACCGCCCTCCAGCCGGCCACACGCGCCGTGACCAAGGCATGGGCAGCACACGGGGGCTGGCCCACCTCCATACCCACCCGCGCCATCCGAGCGGCATGGCCCCACTATGGAGATGCCATAGGGGACGAGGTGAAAGCAGCCTATACCAGACACACCGCCCTCCTCCTTCACCGCATGACCCACAACCACTCACCGGAGGTCCGCGAGGTCACCGCCATCCGCCTCCAAGCCGCACAACGGGCCCGCAACACATGCCCGCGCTGGGTACTCCACCAGACGGGCATGCCCACCAACATGAACACGCGCCTATGGAACCACCTGCAACTTCTCCTCCCATCCCCACACCACGCCATACTCACCAACCACACGTGCCCAGAGAAAGGGCCACTAGCGGTCCTCTGCGGGGACCTCCACCATCACCCCAAGGGCACCATCCACACCATAGACCTTGTCGGGGCCTCCATCACCGTAGTATACGTCACCCTCTCCCAAATGCGAGTCCTGCACCACAGCGGGGCACACCACACCCCCTTTCTACAGCTTCCCGAATGGCCACAATACCGCTCTTCCACCAGTACCTCACGCAGACGGCACGAGCAGCGGGACACACTCTACCGGGCAGCAAAGACATGCGCACAGCCTACCGAGAATTCACAAAGCAACACCCGCGACCCATCCCAGCGACACCGCCCTACGCACCCACCGGATCCAAAAACGAACCCGTCCCCCCGGTAACGGGCCCATTCCCACCACTAACCCTGCTACTGGCCCCGAACGAAGCCAAACCCACGCAGACCACCGTCATCCACCACGGGGCAAAATGGCGCATACCGAAGCACCACATGACCGCCCGAGACCTGCCAAAGGTCCCCCAAGATTCCCAGAGCATGCCACGCACATGTTGGGCCTGTGACCCCGAGGCACCAACCACACCATGGCCCGTACTACACCTCATAGCACGCCACCACACCCACCCCACAACCCACCTACCACCACAGGCCTACGCATGGATAGCCCCATGGTTCCACCGCACCGACACTAACCCCACGGTAGCATGGAACCCCGACCACGCGCCCAAATGGCTCTTCACCACTACACCCACATGCCCCCGCCCCGACCCGGCAGGGGTCGCCATCCGTTACAGCATGTACGAGCCAGGCAGAACGGGCAAGCACGAGCACCCTACTATCCACTCCACCACTCCTGCCACACACCGGAGCACCAAACACAAACCCTCACATGCCACAACCTAAACCCCGACACAGCCTACATCCTCCACTACATCTACTCCTACCTCACACAAGGACAGCCGGAGCAGGGACTCATAGCCCTGTCCCCCCAAGCGAAGCACATCATCTCCAAAGGAATAGGGGTGTACGCCACCCCCATCCTGCAGCCCACAACCCCAGTAGCCCACCTCGCCACGGGCCTTGCCATATACGCCTACCTGCCCATGAACCCATGCCGCCTCCCACAACCATCACCGGCGGACCGGCTCTTCTTCACCGACGCCTCAGGCGAATCCTCCCTCACGCCCATCACCGGGGGGGCCACCCTGCAGCTAACCCACACCGGGGGACACTACCACATGGACCACCACACGGGCCACACCACCTATGGGGCCTCTTCGCACGGGGAGCTAGGGGCCATGGCCGACGCCATCACCGAGGTCGCGGCCCACCTACCCGCCCACTCCCCGCGCATCGTCCGGGTCTGGTTCGTGGTAGACGCCACTGTCGACACACACCTGCTCCTCCGCATAGCAAGGCAACCACTTCACAAAGCAACCGCGACGAGCCTCGGCACCCAGGCACTGCTACTCTGGAAAGCCCTACGCAGCCTTCCCCCCTACGTCCAGCTCCATATCGTGAAACAAGAGTCCCACAGGCACCAATACGGAAATGGTAAGGTCGACAACCAGGCAGTACACCAGCGCACAACACACCTACCAGCCCTCCAGATCCCAGACCTCGGCCGCAACCACACACACCTCGAACACGTGCCCCCTGTACCCGAGCCCCATCAGACCCCGGACTGGGTACCAGAGGACGCCCCCTATTCCTCCCACGACAGAGCGTACCACTACCCCAACCCCATCCAACATCTCGCCCGCGTGCTCGGCGACGCAGACAGCCGGGCGCACATCCAGGAGCTCCAGGACAAACTGCAAGTCCCCCTCTACCACTCAGCGCTCCGCCCAGCAAACGTCCCAGCCCACCTCCAGAAACGACGCATCCAGCTCCTCAGGGAGCAGCTGCCACTCCTCACCAGGGTCGCCAGATGGCTCGCCCGCAAGCACATCCACGTCCCCGACGAACACACCCGCTGCCCATGCGACCACACCACCCCGGAGGACTGGGAACACTTCAAGAAATGCCCCCTCCATACAGACAGGGACACCCTAGTGGGCTGGTCCCCGGCGGAAACCCTGCGACAACACGAAGGATGGCCAACCCACAGCCACGCACACCAGGCCACCGAACACCTCTTCCGGGACCCCCTGATCAAAGAAGCCACCATGAGAGGGGCAGTGACACAGGCCCTGCACCGACACCTCACCAAACACACGGAAAGCCCCATGGAGGCAGCAGCACACCTCCAGCTAGAAGCGGTCCGCAGAGCAGCGGCCCAAATGGTACACCGCAAACACCTCCTGCTAACACACGCGGAACAACTCACCGACCCCGCCGCCAGGGAACACATGCAGCGTCTCATCCATTAACATGCCGTGCATGACCCAGACGTCCACTAACCCGCTCCACGCCCCGCACGCGCCCCCCGTCTCCATCCACAGGTCTCCAAGGCACCACCACAGCGCCCCGAGACCCGTCTCGCACCCAAGGAGCCACCCGGCACCGCCCAGTCCGGCCGAGCCCAGCCAGGGCCAACCATACATCGACGTAGACACGCAAGACCCCGGCAGCCCATCCAGCCCACCCCCCCCGGACCCGGGGCACCCCCCCCTCACACCGGCCACCATCCGCGACCCTGACCTCCTCCGAGCGACCCTCCAAGACAGGGCCCCGGCCACCCCCCTGGGCTGGTACCGCCTACAAGAGGACTGGACCAAGCTCACCGTCAAAGCCCTCCGGGACCTGACCACCCGAGGCAGCGGCCTCCACGAGACCATAGTGGACCTCGTGCTCTGGCGAGCCCGCAAACACACCCGGGGCCAGCCCATCTGGATCCCCCCCATCGAGTGGGGCCAGGCCCTGACGCACGACACCGGCAGCAACGTCACGCGTCGAGGGACCGTACGCCTACGGCGGGCCCAAGCAGAGACGGACCACCCAGCGGACCCGAACCACCCAGAGCAGTGGGAACAGGCCACCGCGCCCAACCGCGACACCGCCCTCCGCGCCGCCGGCCTCCGCACCCCGGACGATGACCCCCCCCCCCCACCTACAGACAGTGGCCACCCCCCACCGGAGGTCTGGGTTACAGTCCTCGAGCGCGGCCACTACTACGTGATAGCCGCTACGGCTACGTCCCCCGGCCAGCAATGGATCATCCAGGGGAAAGACACCATGTACGCCCCGGAGACCGCCCCACCAGGGGCAGTGGGGGACCCCACCACCCAGCACAGGATCCTCAGGGGTGTCCTCCAGCCAGGGGACACGCCCCCAGCCCGCGCCCTGGCCCAAATCACCTCAGGGAAGGCGGGCTACCACCTGGGATTGGCCATGCTCTGCCTAACCCACTGGATCCAGCGCCACTGGCCACCCACGGGGACCGTGCCCTGGGTTTGGGCCATCCCCACCGCCCACACACAAGTCGAGGCAGGCCCGGACACACGACCAAACCCCCCCCCCCAGACCGCAACAGTCCCTCACCTGCGGGTACCACGCCATCCACAGGGTCCTCAACCGCGCGGGTCTTAGCCCAAAGCTAGCATGCCCCCTTCCCACCACTGACCAAGAGGTCCACCAGATACGAAAGCTCGTCTGCGAAATCCTTGCCGCGGCAGCAGAAGACGGCAAGCTTCTCCTCCATACCGCCCGGCCTACAACTGCCCACGCAAGCGTGCGGCAAACGAACACATACACCGGCACAGCACACCCCCCCGCACAATCCCCGCCCATGCCCCCCCCCTCTCGCTGCCCAACCGGAGACCCACACACGCCCACCAGCGCGCGCACCCCCGGGCCCCGCGACACGGGCCTCCCCCACCCGCCCGAACACCAGCACACGCCCGCCACACACCCGCCCGCCGGCCACCCTTCACCGCCTGCCACACTCGACAACCCACACACACCCGCCAAGGGGAGCCCCGCGCCCCGCGGCACGCCCACCCCACCCAGTGGCCCGCCCACGCCCCCCACACACACCCCAGAGGACCCAGGCCCACCCCCCCCGGCCCCTGAATGCAGCCCACGCGAACTGTTCCCCCCGGCGGACACCAACCCACACGACCTCGCACATTGCAGGACCCGGGCCCAGCTGAGCCCAGAGCGAGAAGGCCGCAGCCCCGCGCCTCCCTCCCCCGCCGCTGCCGACCAGATCGGCCCGCCGGGCCGCCAGGTCACGACCGGGCCCCCCCAGCTGCCCGCCCCCAACCTACAACCCAGGGACATGCCCTCCATCCTCCCCGCCGTGGCCGCAGCAGAAGCCGCTGCCCGCAACCCCGCCCGCATCACAGCCCCACCCGCGTCCACCACCTCCTCCTCGTCCTCAGCCTCCTCCACCTCCTCCACCTCATCCTCCGACCCCCCCCTCCCCGCCAAACTCATCCTCAAGGCCACGGCGAAAGCCAAAGCCGCGGCCGCACGCACCAGCCCCCCAACCCCCACACAGGCGACTCAGGCACCCCGGCAACCCACCGGGACGACCCCCGACCCGACATCGACGCCCTCACACCTCCGGACAGAGGTACTCCTCAACCTGGAACCGGACCCCAACCCCAAACCCGACCCCAAACCAAAACCGGACCCAAACCCCAAACCCAACCCAAAACCCAAGCCGGTGCCCACGCGAGCACACACAACACCGCATACGCAACGACACAAAACCACCCGACACTTACCCCGCCCGGGCCCTCGCCCAAGCCAGGACCCCCCGCCCACCGCAACCCGCCCCCCCCTCCCGCCGGCACCCACCACCACCGCGGAGACGGCCACCCAGCACGACCCCGTCCAGACCCTCGTCCACATCCCCGTCACCAAGCGCCCCGTCATCCATCCCCCACAAACCACCACCACCGCCGGCCAAACCGACCCAGGGACGTGGGACCCCTCAACCATCGTCACCGTCAAGCCCGGCCCCCAACCCTTCCCCCATGCCCACCACATAGTGCAGCCCCGGGGACTGCCCACGATGGCCAACCCCCCACCCCCACAAGGGGGACCGGAAAACCCACAAGGACTCCATGGGCCATACCCACAACACCAACCCCACCACTACACACACCACCACCAGCAGCGGCCCCACCACCACCACTACCAACACCACCCCCACCACTACCACTGCCCACCGCCCTACCCCACCGGGCCACAACCCCCCGTACACGAACAGCACCAGCGGACGGGATGGCAGCCACCGAGCGCCCCGCCCGCATACCCACCCCCCCCGTACCAGCCACCACCCCCGTACCAGCCGTACCCCCGCGGCCACCATCCGATGGCCGAAGGGGCCCCATGGACAACGGGGGACCTCCCCCCCCAGGCGGCACCGCGCGGGGCCCCGTACCCCCCCGGCCACCATTTGATGGCCGAAGGGGCCCCAAGGACGACGGGGGACCTCCCCCCCCAAGCGGCACCGCGCGAGGCCCCCCAGATGCCGCCGACGCTTCCGGACTGGCCCGACTCGAGCGACGGGGGCCGGTCCCGCAAACGGCGGCGCTCCCGCTCCCCCCCCGCACGACACACTCGCCCACGGCGCCCACACTCCCACCGCGCCTCAACCACCCACTCGCGCCGCTCCCACTCCCCCAGATACCACCACGACCCCCAGGGACCCCGCTCCCGTCGCTCCCGCTCCCCCGGGCGCCGCCACGAGCGCCACCGCCGCCCCATGTCCCCCTCCCCCTCCCCCCACCGGCCACCCAGCCCCCGCCATCACCACTCCCGCTCCCCCCGCCGCCCCACCTCCACCTCCCCCTCCCCCCACACGCCCCGCCGGGCTCCCCGTTCCCCCCGCCACCCGTACCCATCCACCACCCCCAGCCCCCGCCACCACCACTCCCGCTCCCCCGGACGCCACCGAGCGCGCCACCGCCGCCCCATGTCCACCTCCCCCTCCCGCTCCCCCCTCCGCCCGTACCCGTCCTCCACCCCCAGCCCCCGCCGCCGCCGCTCCCGCTCCCCCAGGCACCGCCACCCCCGCCACCACCGCAGGTCCACGTCTTCCCCCCGCCGCTCCAGGACCCCGGACACGGACCCCTCCCCCCCCCGGGCCCCCGCCTACCTCGCCTGGTGGTCTCCCCCCGCTCTGCAGGAGCTCCGCCGCTGGGTGAAATGGGCCGGGGGAGCGGGAAGGCACGAAGGGGTGCACATGGTGCATACCTTCGAGGAGGTGCGCACCCGCACCCCCGCAAACCCCAACGAGGCCGCCCCGGAGGCCATCATGCCGCAAGCGGCATGGGAGGCCCTCCTCCGCGATGCGGTCCAGGGCCTCCGCCCCCCCTACACCCCCCAAGCCCTCCGCCAGTGGCTCCAGGCCACCCACCCCCAAGCCTGGGCCACCGGCGCCCCCTCCCCAACCCGCCCCTCCCGCCACCACCACACCAGGAAGGGGCAGGACAAGGGCAAGGGAAGGGCAAGGGGCACCAAGGAGCACACAGACAAGAGGGCACGGAAGGGCCCCAAGTGAGGGCAGCCACACGCAGGGACAGGGCGCCGGCAGCGACACCACATGGGGGCAGGAAACCACCCAAGAACCAGGACGGGGCGGGAACGGGGACCAAGACAAGGAGGACAAGAGCACCACGGCGGGCACCACGACCCACACCCAGGAAGGGCACACCACAACGGGGAGACCAGCGCCGCTCCAGCCCCACCACACACCCCAACACACACCACCGAAGCAAACATCGGACGCCATACGGGACACACCAGCGCACGCCCACCGGCCACCGGAAACCACACGGAGAACGGAGGGCACACCTACACGGGGAGTACGGGCCACACCCACAGAGGAAGCCGCAGGGAACGCCGCCGCACGGCGCACCACCACGCCCTCACCACCAGGCGACGACCCCAACCAGGCACCGGAAGAGGACGAAACCACGGCCGCGGCACCCACGGCTACGGACCCCCAGAGGACACGGGACCAAGGCACAGGCCCCCAGGGAGGGCAACCCCACGGACCGTCACGCGACCACACCATGGGCTATAAGGGCCGGGCTGCGTTACCGTCGCGGTTTGACGCAGAGTACTGCTATGCACTTGGATTGACGGCCGGGGGCTTGATCTCAGCTGGCCTCACGTCCGTGAGGGCGTCCGTCACCAACCTGTTGCGTCCAGTGGAGGAATGGCACTGCGGCGGCACGCCGATCCCGTCCATGATGAATTTCGAGCGCCGCAAGGGGAAGTGAAAGGCTGTGATCGATCGCGAAGGCCTTGGTGCTGCTGGACGGTGCCCCCTTCAAGGCCATCTATGAGCGCCGTGACGACTGGAAGAGCCAAGATTACTACCGGTGCCCCGGACCCCTGCAGTTCAGCACCGGAGATATGGACATCCCCCTGACCCTGAAGTATGAGCTCATCCCCCGGCGGCACCGACCTGGACCCTCATGTCCCTGCCAGCGCAGCCGAGCTGCAGTGCAAGCCTTTCGCCACTCAAACAGCGTTCGGAAGCCATCTCCACCGTCCGACTTCTGATTTCTGTTTGTCTGCCTTGGAGAAGGAACGTCTTCCTACACCCCGAGTACGCCTGCCTGTCAGCGGGGCCCGGTGAAGATTGAGTCCATGGGTGAGAGTCAGCGTGCACGCCCCAAGGACACCGTGATCATTCAGCAGAACTTCCAGAAGACCTACCCGACCCACACAGGCCAGGCTGACCTCCACTGACCCACCGCGGCACCACGCGAGACCACGGCACACCGCACCACAGCGCGCCACAGAGCAACGCACCACAGCACGACGCGACGCGACGCGGCACAGAGCGGCACAGCACGACACAACTGACCCTAACCTGAGGGACTAACCGAAGCCAGCCACCGCACACCCAGGAAGGCGCCGCGCCACCACGCCACACACCAGCACCACAAGCCACACACGGGGCCACAGCGCGCCAGGCGACAACGGTGACGGACCACCCAGAAGAATACAGCCGGCACCGCAGAGGGGTAAGGACACGAACAGCCCCAGCCCCCTAACCCAAAACTACAAGCAGCCGCCTGGCGCAGCCGCCCAGCCGGCAGAGCCAGGACCTAACCCAGCAAGAAAGGGCGCCGAGCCCACCGTGTACAAAGCCCACCCGACCCATGGGGCCGGAACGTGACCACACAGAACGCAACTGAAGACAGCAGCCTGGAAGACAACACTGAATGCAGGCCAGTGCGTGCGCCAGCCCAGGGCAGGCAGAGGGAGGAACAGGCAAGCCCCCCCCCCCCCCCCCCCCAAAAAAAATAAAAAGGAGGGGGGAAGGGGAAAAGGCACGAAAACAGCCCACAGCCGCCAAACCGCCCGCCAACACTACCACAGGCGGCCAAGCCCCCCCCCAGAAGGCAACGAAAAAAGAAAAAAAAAACAAAGGACCCCCACAGAGGCACAGGGGGACCACCCACCCAAAACCGGCAACACCAGGCCAGTAACAGCGGACCACGGGGAAAAGGGACACCGAAAATAGAAAAAAAAAAAAACAGAGAGCCACCAGCCCAGCCCGAAATAAAGGGGATGGAGGGACAGGGACCACAAAGCCAAAAAAAAACAAAAAAAAAGAAAAGAAAAAACCAAAGCGAAAAATAAAAAAAAAACACCCCCCGACAACCCAGCCAAGAAGGGCTGGGCGCAGGCGAGACCCAGGCCCAGCACACACGCCCACACCGCGCGCCGGAACCGGAAACGGCGTGGGGCAAGCGGGGCGCCCACGAAACCACACACGTCCCAAAAGCAGGCCAAAACCGAAGCCCAACCACGAACACCACAAACAGCCGACACTAGAGGGACAACACCACAAACCGTGCCCAAACACACCCACCCAAGACCCCAGCCAGGACTGGCGGGGTAAACAAAACCCGCACCCAACCGCCAACCGGACCCAAACACAAACGCCACACGACAGTAGGAAATGCAGTGCCCACAGCCCGGGCACTGAGGCAGCCCGTGCCATGCAGGTGACCCGGCCAAACGAGATCCGGAGACCGGGGGTAAGGCTGCATCCTAAGGCCTGCGCTGCTTTGGGACTCAAGGCGGAGCGTGCGACACCCAAGCGCCTCGGAACCCTAGTACCAAGAACGTGCATGCACGCCTTGGGAACGGGATACGCCAGGAAGTCCGGTGAACCCCTAGGGTTCCGCCCAAAGGAGGGGACGTGCGCAAGCACGGGGGCACACCCTCCCGGCGAGACAAGCATGTCACGCTGGCGGCGATCAGCCCTCCCGGCGTAGCCCGGGGCCGCTTTGTTGGGGGCCAACAGTCAGGTCTAGCGGGAAGTAAGCCGCCTCCCCTCTTCACGCGCGAAGCCTCTTCCTGTTCGTCACAGGGGCGACGCCAGGGGGAACCATGGGGCGCCTCTCCACGACCGAGTGCACCTACCTACCTACCTATACAGGAATACAACACCTGTAGAAATGGACATTCAGGTTCACAAACCTTCCTATTTATGACTTCTTCCATGGTCTACAACTCCATGAGGGTCAGAAACAGGGGTCAGGCTCATGTGAATCAAAACACAATAAATATTCCTGACATTTTTACAACAGAATGTCATTCCTTCACAACTGTTTCTTGCAGGAATACAACACCTGCAAAGTTGCAATCAATTGGCATGATAAAAACCTTGAATAGGTTAGGGTGTTCAGACTGCCACAGCAAGACTTTGGCATACATAGGGCTTACTGCCATTTGGGCTTACTGCCTGAACAACACAATTCAAAATTCAAATTTGTTCTCATACCAGCTCAACAGTTCCACAACCAAATCTTCTCCAAACTTTTCAACCAAATTCCAATATCTCCATAGATCTATTTACTGTATCCTTTCATTCACGTCCCCACTGCCCTGTATACAACACAGGTTGGGGCTCTGAATCATGGACTTGAGTCCCCTTCAACTCCCTCCAACTCCCGATGCAATAATACAAAAACTGCATGGATTGGTCAGGGTCAAGCTTTGAGACTTCTCAGCAAATCATTTCACACACCTTTTCTTTACAGTCCCCCTGGGACTGGTCGAATATACTTCCTATGTTTCCAACTCTCTGCTTTCTCACAACACATCACACGCTAGTGTGATCACAATCCAGTATATCCACTCTACTGGATTTTTCCATCTCCAACATGGTTCCAGTGGTCACATCCCACTGGGTTGGTTCCAGCGGTCACATCCCACTGGGTTAGGGGTTATGCCCACAAGGTTCCAGCGGTCACATCCCACTGGGTTTACAAAACACAATTCAGTGCCTTACAGCCCTCCTAGGACTGGTCAATCTTACTTTATCTCTCTTCAATAATTCATTGGCTTACAGCCCTCCTAGGACTGGTCAATCTTACTTCCTCTCTCTACAATATCTCTCTACACTGCTGTGATCACTTTCAGATTCTAGTGACCACTGCACACTGGTAATCTCTCTCTACAATGTAACTCTCCACAGCTTGTCAACCAGCTTCATTGCGTTAAAAAACACTGTACACTGAATTAACATTAACAAATCATCTCACTCAACAACAATGAATGTGTAAAAAAATAGACACAACTAACATATCATCCTCCATACTCCAATCTCTCACAACATTTCGGGAAGTCTCACCCTACTCTTGCTCCTTTTTCTACCTCTACACTCACTATCCTGGTGGTTGCCCCACCGTCTTCCTAAACTCCTGCATTTTTGGCAGCCAACGGCTACTCGATCAGCAGGTGCACACAAACGGTTTGGGGGGACAGTCACCATAGGTTGTGCGTTCAGCAACATCTCAGGCTTGCAGCCTTGCACTTCATCCTCTTGTTGGCTGCAACAACTGACTGTCTCCTTCAACACATCCTGCTCCACTGCAACTCTTTCAACAACTCTCTCCAACTGCCACGTTCTACTTGACACACTTCTTGATCTTCTCAAGTCATGGTCTTCCACAAATTGCTCCACATACAGCTCCTGTCTTTCATCTCCACCCATCATCTTCCTTGCTTGGTATAACCAATCTGTCAGCTTGTGAACTGGCAGGCCTCTGATTGATCCTTGGTATCCCATCCTTCTATAGCCATTCAATACCCAGTAAAGTACTGCAGCAGTACTCAAGTGTACTGCTCTCTTCAGTTGCCGGCTGTATACTGCCATCTGTAGCAATGGATAAACATCCCATTCAAAAAACTCAGCTTCCTCTCCAACTTCTCCTCTCTTCACATAATAAGTGAGTCGTTTTTTGTCCTCTCTTGCCATATGCCATGCTCCCACAATCAAGGTTGTATGTGCAACTTCAGTGTTAATATCAGGTGGTTCCACTCCTTGCAATTTCTTCTTCAGGTCACTCAATGTCTGCTCCAACACGTTATTTGCACTTTCATACTCCAAACCCTGATTCCTCAACAACATCTCCTCCTTCTGTGCAGCCTCCAACTGCTTTATCAATTGATTATTGTGCCCTCGCACTTCCTTCATCATATGTTCATACTCCAGCACTCGCTCTTGCTCAGCCTGTAACTTAGTCGCCAAATTGGTATACCGTCCTTGGTTCTTCTTCAACTTCTTCTCCAATCTGTCGTTTCCAACACGAGCATACTGCAGCTCCTTCCTCAGGCTGATCACCAACAGTTCTTGAGATTTCCTCTTCTCTTTCAATACTTCATTTTCATGAACATACTTTTTTCTCTCAATATCAAACTCCTCCAATAGTGTCTTACACTGCAACAACTCATCTTGAACTTGTCTGTACTTAGCCATCGTCTCCAGGTCTTGAGTGTCTTGATGGTGTGCCCCAATCACCTTCAACGCATCACAGGGGCAGGGGGAAGTAGACAACTTACTAGATGAAGTTAGACAACAGCTATGTTTGGTCAAATACTCCAAAGCAATTTCAACAAGTTTGGTGTTATATCGAACTTTGCCTTGTTCAACCGCATCAATAAGGGTAAAACAACATCTTTTCCAGTCCACAACAGTTCCTTCAGTATCAACTTGAACCAATCTCTCCTTCATACTTTTTATCCATGGTATTGGTACTGCGATAACATTCACCGTATCCACCTCGACCCATTGTGGGGAACCTTTGTCAGTAGCGTTTTTGGCTGCATGTGAATGGACATTTGGCCTAGAAATGTGGGTTACACTGCAACAGGGCACCTGGCAGTCAGCTTGATCATTGGCCTCATAGTCGACGGAGTCCTTTGTCGCTGAGCTTTCGTAGTTATGAATTCTTTTGCTCTTTGGACCCGTTTGCTTTCTCCGGCATCTTGTCCGCTTCTGCCTTGCTCGCCCGGTTGTGGCCCATTGTTGTTCTGGCTCTGTCTCACTCCTTCGCGCCATTGATATACGCCTCTCACCGGTTCGGCTCCCTTGTGGATCTCTCTGGCATCTTGATTCAGCGTCAATAGACTCACTTGAGCGGGTCTTCTCTGCGCAGGATCGTCGTCTGTGATGCTACCATGTACCATTAGAACCTTTCTGCGTCGGAGGTGGCTTGCCCTACTTCCTACTTCGGGTTGGTGATGAAGTTGCTGCTGTGGACTGGCTTGGGTGTTGACACTGTTTCTCCATACTCCTTCTTCCTGCGGCATACTCCTACTCATACTTATACTCTTGGGCTCCTGCAGATTGCACAGCAACGTGCACGGATCAAAGTCAAAGGCAGGGATCTCACGCAAGTCTTGATTGTTTTCTGTAATCACACGATCGCTCCTCCGATCATACAAACATAATAAAACAACTTACATTGTGTTGTTGTGATGGGCCGAAAAAAAAAGACACTCAGAAAGCCACCACGGTACAGATGGTGATGCAGTTTGGGTCGATGGGGAAGGTGACTCACTGCCTGTGGCGTCACCGGACCTCTGTCCCATTGATGTTGAAGAAGAGGGGGGCTGTACATGAAGTTCTGGTTGGTTTGGAACTGCTGCCCCACACTCCTGGGACACACCAGTGGTCTGGTGTTCCCTGCCACAGGGGCTCCCCTACTTAGTAGAGGCGGTGGCAGGGTTCCCCTCAGATGGTGGCTCCTCCATTGGTGCCATCATCTGTTGCCAGGCTTCCAGCGCCCCTTCCCTTGGCCTTGGCAGTCTTTCTGTCACTCCATCTGTTTTTCCAGTGGCTGCATCCCTTGTAGTCATGATGATGTGGACGGTTGGCCTGATAGCAGGTGAAGCAGCCCTGCTTGCCATTTAAACTGTCAATGAAGTCCTTCAACGTCATGTTTGCCTTCAGGGCATTGATATCAGCCCCTGATTGGGAATCCCCAGGGCTATGCAAGCCTTCCAAAATGGCTGTCAAGTCCTGAATGGCCTTGGCTGTCTTGTCCATACTGCTGTCCTGCTCTGCCACATCCTCATCCAATGCCCTGACTGATGCACTGCCATGATTCCCACCTCTCAGCTTGTCCCTGAGCCCCAGACTGTGGGCAAGGCTCATGTTGATCTCATTGGTGAGCCACTCCATGGCCTCATCTGCCGTCATTCTGGCAGGCATCTTCATGAGTTGGATCTCCCTGCCCTTGAAAGATCCAGTCCGGAGACTCATGAGGCTCCTGGCCTGAGTCAGGTCATCAGTCTCAACATAGACTGAGTTCTTCTTGGCCTCCATCTTTAGCATGGGGCCCATCTTAGCCACCAATGCTGCCAAAAATCCCCCCTGATCAGCTCTCTTGATGCTGATCTTCACCGCAGTGGTCAGCCTGCCTCTCCTCCTTGCCTCCTTGCTGACCAATTTGCTCCAGTGCTCAGGCAGCATCCCCAGCACTCTCCCATACTCCTCCTCCTCATCCCAATCCTCCATATGCTCCCTCAACTGCCGGTATAACCGGCAGAACTTCTTCCACTCCTGGCGGTCCAGATCCCCACCCACAAGCTTAAGCCTGTGATCCAGCTACCTCTGTTTCATGAACAGAGGCACGTCCAGATTACACTGCTGGACTAGCCACTGTTCAGCCTCCTTCACTGAACTGATGAGCCCATCCCTCATCAAATCTCTCAGCTCGTTGCCCAGTGAATGCTCCAATCTGCTGGGCAGTATGTTAAATTTCCAGCTATCTGCTTGCTGGAGGCTCATATTGATGCAGTGGGCATATGAATATGCATCCCACTCATCAAAAGATTGCTGGAGGTGCAGGGGGTTGTCATTGAAATGGGGCACTTTCACTGCCCCTGCAGCCTCTGCTAGCTCCTTTTCTGCTGTCGAACCAGCCATGACAGTTAGTCCTCCCCTGCTGGGCCAGCTCTTGCCACTGAATCCACCACCACTGTGACCACTGTGGCCATACCTATTCCCACTGATAGCATTGATGTGTGCCTCAGGGGTCCCAGCAGACATGTCAGTGGCACTGCCTGGGGTATCACCATACCCAGCCACCTCACCTCCCCCAAACAGGATCCTTTGTGGCATGGGGGGGCTCCACTCATCCTCACCTGGCTGCTGATGTGCACGACCCAGGGAGGGAGGCAGTTGACCACTGGCTTGCTGGCGCTTCAAGCTGCCAAGAGGGTCCCTGAAGGCGTCCTCCAGGCCCTCTTTCCTGTTCCTGGTCCAGCTTGGACTGCTCCTCAGCACTGTTAGGTCTGCCACTGGGGTGGTGCCAGGATGAAACTGACTGCCCTGTGCAGGCATGTAGGGCACTACCAACTGGTCTCCCACTGAAGTGCCTTGTGTGGGGGACTGCCCATACCCCAAGGGTGGCTGGTACTGCTGATGGGGGGGCTGACCATGCCCCATGTGCTGCTGGTACTGCTGCTGGCCCTGCTGCATGTATTGGTTGTACCCCACAGGTTGATGACACTGCTGCTGGCTTTGCTGCACAGGCTGTCCATGACCCACAGGTGGCTGACATTGCTGCTGACCCTGCTGCATAGGCTGTCCATAGCCCACAGGTGGCTGACATTGCTGCTGGCCCTGCTGCATAGGCTGTCCATACCCCACAGGTGGCTGGTGCTGCCGGGCAGATGTCTGAGTGGGGAGTCCATACCCCATAGGCTGTTGCTGCCCAGACTGCTGCTGCCCAGTGGACTGCAGATTTCCTGTCACATGCTGGTTTGGCTGCTCCAGGAGTCCCTGCACTGGCACTGACTGTGGGTTGTGCAACCCTGAGGCAGGGGGTACTAGCAGCTCAGTGTGCTGCCCTTGATATCCAGGGGGATGACATGTAGGTACTGCAGTCTGTGGGTGTTGCTGGAGAGGTCTCTGACATTGCTCCTGAGATGCCTGCCCAGGATGCTGTGTTCCTTGCTGCTGGAGTAGAAGTCCTTGTTCATCTCCCATAGGGTGGTGCTGTGGAAGATGATCTTGCTGAGACCCCACAGGGTGGTGCTGTGGGAGATGTTCTTGATACCCCACAGGGTGGTGCTGTGGGAGAGGTCCTTGCTGCTGCAGTTGCTGCAACTCCTGCATCCTCTCCACACTCTCCTCAGTGAGGGAGAGGGAGGGTGGAGGCAGGAGGGGGTCCACAGTGCTGCTGGACTGCTTGGGGCAGGCCTGCAGGGCTGTGATTTGGCCCTGGCACTGCCTCACTGCCACAGAGAGTGTGGTCAGTGCTCTGGTCAGGCTAGCAATCTCTGCTGAGATGCTTTTCTGGGCCTGAAGGCTGTCCCTGAGGCCCTCCTGCACACTTTCCACCTCCTGCTGGCTGGCACAGTCCTCTGCCATGGAAGCCACCATGTGCCCCATGGCAGACATCTCCTCCTCCAGCTGGTGCAGAGCCCTCCTGATCAGGTGGAGCTCCTGCTCCCACACCTGCTGATGGGTGCACCCTGCCACTGCCTGCATGTCCACCACAAAGTTCCCCTCATCCATCGCCATGTTGTCCTCCTGGGATGTGCCCTGCACTTGTCCTAGCAGGCTGGTGTCTCCAGGGTTCCCCACAGCAAGATTACTGACTGGGGCTGCAGCCCTAGTGACCACAGCTGGTCCTGCAGGGACTTCAGGACGCTGCTGATTCACCGTCACTGTTTTGGCTGTCGCTGCAGTGGTTGTGACTGAAGCCGCTGTGGCTGAACTGCTGGTCACTGAGGTGGCTGATGCTGAACTTGTTGTCACTGCTCTGGCTGTGGCTGAACTTGTTGTCACTGCTCTGGCTGTGGCTGAACTGCATGCAAGATCGGTCGTCTCGGGCGACCGTCCAGGGTAGGAAACCTTGGCGATTTCGTTGCGCCAAGCCTTGATGCACGACCCTTGATATCGCCTTTGGGGAGAATGACACACAAATGGGGCAGAATGGCAACATACCCCAAATTGGGTGACTCACAACTCTCCCCTCGTGAGGAGAGGCCTCATGAGGAAACTACCCATTCGATGCGGGTTTATGTGCCCTCTCCGAATCGCCCTTACTCTTGGTCAAGTGGCGCACGCAACCTTGGGGGTGAAATCAGTGGGAGAAGGGGTTTGCGGCCATTCTGGGCAAAACGGCCCAAATTCACCCAAAAGTGGTCACTCGAAAAATTGTATCTCCGTATCACAAGAGAAAGGAGCCTCGGGCTTTTGCATGGATGCAAACCGAAGCTTTGCTTCCCTTTTGCAACAAGGGTTGAGGTTCAAAGCATAATGGAAACATTTTTAACACCTCAATCCTTGAAGCACACTATTTATGGGAAAAAATGCATGTATCGGCGATGTTGGCATGTACACATCTTTGGGACCTTGAGGAGCAAAAATATGAGTAAACATTTTCCGAGTAGGCCCATAGTAGGTGCCTTCAAATATGCCCACTATGGTTAGATTGTCTCCGCCCACTCATGTCATTAGTGCTTGCATATGAGCGCGTGTGCAAAGAGGCAGTATGGCACGCGTGCTCACAAGGCGACAATATATAAAATAGAAGACAAGGTTGTAAAAACCAACCAAGCCATCCACGATGTCCTTCATGGTTTCCACTTCACATATTGCCTTGGTTCAAGGCTCAACTCCTCATAGGCCCCGAGTCCCAGAACGAAATAAAAAGAGGAGTAAAACACGACGAAAAATTTTTCTGAATAGCTGAAAATAAAGCTAATTAGCATAAAAAACGCTTAGGCCAAAAAGCGCGCTGCGAAACGCGTAAAAACGCGACAAAAATCTTTTCGACGCGAAATAGGTGAATAGTTAACGCCGTAAGCACCGTAACGCTCGTGGGACCCCAACGCCGTCCTTGCCGTCGTCTAACTCGCTATAGGCGCAAAGAAAAACGCGTCACGAGCAGCGCGTAAAACTCGAAAATTTTTCATAACTCGCCACGACCCCTCACGTCGCGCCCTGCCGCCTTTTTCTTCTTCTTCTCCATGCACCTCCCTCCCCATCCTCGTGCCCATCACTCCCCTTGCCCTGCAGCTCAGGGGGCAGCCCTGGGGGAACGCGGTTAACCCTTAGCAATGAACGCCAACACGCTCCACGACGCCACACAAGAACAAGGCCGAGAACATCAAGAACAACGGGTAGCACGTAAGGCACAGCAGCGAACATGGTCTTGCTGCACGCGAGTGTGTTGGGTCGTGTATAATTTTATTTTATTTTCAAATTTTTTTTTTTTTACACGAAATTTGGCAGCGGTTTTTCAAGTAGGTACAACCACACCCACGCAAGAAACAAACCCAACAAGGCGACAGGACAGGACACCACGGCACCACGCGGCAGCACGGCACCAGGGCACGAGGGAAAGAGCACCACAGCGCGCAGACACCACCACCGGGCAAAAAACAGCACAGCCAACCAACAGCACAACACAGCACAGCGCGAAAGGCAAAGCAAGCCCCAACAGCACCGCAAAACGACAGCAGAGAGCAACAGCACAGCACCACGCGACAGCACAGCACCACAGAACACGACACAGGAAAGCAGGGCACCACAGCAAACCACACCAACCATAGGGAAGCAGACCACGCGGCCAGACAGGGACACCGACACCGAAACACGCCACCAGCAAACAACCACGGGCCAACAGACCCAGCACCGCACCACGGCACACCACAGGAAACAGCACAACACACAGCAGCGCACCACAGCGCCAGGCGCCAGCAACGGCACGCACCACACGAACAGCACAACGCGAGCGCACCAGCACAGGGAAGCACAGCACCGCGCAGAGCGGAGAGCACAGGGAACGCACAGCACAGCACCCCGGGACGCACACAGCACAAAGCAGAGCGGCGAACAACAGCACGCACCACCGCGCCACGACAAAACACACACAGCACAGAGCACACAGCGCGGGGGAACACCGCAAAACACAGCGCCGCAGAGCACAGGGCCCCAGGGCGACGGGCAGCGCCAGAGGGCACGGCGCAACAAGCAGCGGCACCACACGAGCGCAACACAGCACAGGACAGCACAACACCGGGCGACACAACGCGCAGCAGCACGGCGCAGCGCAGCACCCAGCCACGCACAGCACAACACGGCACGCAGCACCGAGCGGCGGCGACGGAAACCGCGAGAAACAAAAGGGGGGGGGGGGGGGGGCAGCAACCACGAGGGAGCAGCGGACAGCCAGACGGAAAGCACGAAAGAGGAACAAGCGCACGGAGAGCCCAGAAGCGGCAGGCCAACAAAGCAAACAACGCAAGCGCCGAGGCCCAAGGCAACCGGGGCCGGAAACCAGAGAAAGCCGGAGACAAAGGGGGCGCACGGAGAAAGAAGAACGGGAGGAAAAAAAAAAAAAAAAAAAAAAAAAAAAAAAAAAAAAACAACACCCAGGCACCAAGGGGGAGCAACAAAAACCGCGGGACACAAAAGGGGAAGGGGGCGGGGGAGCAACCACCAACGAGCAGCCAACGGCGGAGGGGGAGACACCAACCAACCAGGCAGCGGGAGGGGAAAAGAAGAAAGAAAAAAAAAAAAAAAAAAAAGAAAAAAAAACAAAGCGCCAGGGCAACGAGGAAAGGCAGCAGCAGCGAGAGAGAGGGGGGCGACCCCAGCCCGGAGGGGGCCAAGCAAAGCAGAAAGACAAAGCGGCCAAAGGAAAAGGTGAGGCGCACCAGAACGCGCCCGGGAGGCCGGCCCGCCCGACCCGGCCAAGCAGTGCACGCACACGAACACACACGCACACCGGAACCCGGGCTGCCAGCTCCAGAGGACGGGCGGCCGGGGGAGGGACAGCGCCTGACACCAGGCGCCCCTCAAAACGGTGGAAGGCACCCCCCCCCCGGGGACGCCCTTCCGCCACCCCAACAGCGAGCAACGCCGGCCCGCAAGGGCGCACGCTGTGGGGGCGGTGCAGGGTCCACACGCCCGCATCGACCGCACCCGGGACACACGGGTTGCGGAACCCTGGCTGCCCGCTCCAGAGGACGGGCGGCCGGGGGAGGGACAGCGCCTGACACCAGGCGCCCCTCACAACGGCGGAAGAGACCCCCCCCCGGGGACGCCCTTCCGCCACCCCCACAGCGAGCAACGCCGGCCCGCAAGGGCGCACGCTGTGGGGCCGGTGCAGGGTCAACACGCCCGCATCGACCGCACCCGGGACACACGGGTTGCGGAACCCTGGCTGCCCGCTCCAGAGGACGGGCGGCCGGGGGAGGGACAGCGCCGGACACCAGGCGCCCCTCACAACGGTGGAAGGCACCCCCCCCGGGGACGCCCTTCCGCCACCCCCACAGCGAGCAACGCCGGCCCGCAAGGGCGCACGCTGTGGGGCCGGTGCTGGGTCCACACGCCCGCATCGACCGCGCCCGGGACACACGGGTCGCGGAACCCTGGCTGCCCGCTCCAGAGGACGGGCGGCCGGGGGAGGGACAGCGCCTGACACCAGGCGCCCCTCACAACGGTGGAAGGCACCCCCCCCGGGGACGCCCTTCCGCCACCCCCACAGCGAGCAACGCCGGCCAGCAAGGGCGCACGCAGTGGGGCCGGTGCTGGGTCCACACGCCCACATCGACCGCACCCGGGACACACGGGTTGCGGAACCCTGGCAGCCCGCTCCAGAGGACGGGCGGTCGGGGGAAGGACAGCGCCTGACACCAGGCGCCCCACACAACGGTGGAAGGCACCCCCCCGGGGACGCCCTTCCGCCACCCCCACAGCGAGCAACGCCGGCCCGCGAGGGCGCACGCTGGGGGGCCGGTGCTGGGTTCACACGCCCGCATCGACCGCACCCGGGACACACGGGTCGCGGAACCCCGGCCGCCCGCTCCAGAGGACGGGCGGTCGGGGGAGGGACAGCGCCTGACACCAGGCGCCCCTCACAACACGGTGGAAGGCACCCCACCCGGGGACGCCCTTCCGCCACCCCCACAGCGAGCAACGCCGGCCCGCAAGGGCGCACGCTGTGGGGCCGGTGCTGGGTCCACACGCCCGCATCGACCGCACCCGGGACACACGGGTCGCGGAACCCTGGCTGCCCGCTCCAGAGGACGGGCGGCCGGGGGAGGGACAGCGCCTGACACCAGGCGCCCCTCACAACGGTGGAAGGCACCCCCCCCGGGGACGCCCTTCCACCACCCCCACAGCGAGCAACGCCGGCCCGCAAGGGCGCACGCTGGGGGGCCGGTGCTGGGTACACACGCCCGTATCGACCGCACCCGGGACACACGGGTCGCGGAACCCTGGCAGCCCGCTCCAGAGGACGGGCGGCCGGGGGAGGGACAGCGCCTGACACCAGGCGCCCCACACAAAGGTGGAAAGCACCCCCCCCGGGGACGCCCCTCCGCCACCCCCACAGCGAGCAACACCGGCCCGCAAGGGCTCACGCTGTGGGGCCGGAGCGGAGATCCCACGCCCGCACCGACCGCACCCAGGACACGCGGGACGCGGAACCCTGGCTGCCCGCTCCAGAGGACGGGCGGCCAGGGGCCGCCGCCCCCGCAACCCCAAGCCAAGTAGGGGGGAACCGGGACCGGACCGCCCCCCCCCAAGCACGCCAGACGGAGCACGGGACCGGGGCAGGACACGCGGAGGGGCACGGACCAAGTGGAACGGCCAAACAAAGCGCCCAGTGCCGGGACCACGCGGGATGCGCGCGCCACACCACCCAGCGGGGGGGGGAGCGGACACCGCGAGAGCGCGAGCGCACACACACGAAAAGGACACGCGGGGACTACCGGAATGGCAACCGGACCGAGCGCGCGGAACGCACAGACCGCATGGAATGGCGTACCAGCGAGCGAGGGTAAGGGACACCCGGAGGGGACGGCCCGCCGCACGCAGCGCGGAACACGCGGGGCGGGAAGGGGGAAACAGGAGAGACACAACACCAGGTACCGGCCCGAGCCCCCCCCGAACCGGCCGCGAGCGCCGCGCACACACAGACGGGAGACTGCACCCGCCAAGGCAGTAGTGGCGCACAGCGCCACGCCCCAACCCCTAGGCTAGGCAGCCTCCGCGCCAGCCCAAGGGGGTCCCACTGGCGACAAGCCAGTAGCACGGGCCCGGCGGCGCCGGCGCCCCGGGCGACCACGCATTAGGGGGGCGACGCAGTGGGTAAGCGCCCGCAGCCACGGCTGCGAATTGATGCACTGACCGAGGAGTGGCGAAACGGGGACGCCGGGGAAGGACGGGGCTCCGAGCTCTGTGAACCCGGGGGACTCCGCCACCAGGCAGGAGGTGCGTCTTGGAGGGCCCCCCACTAGGACCCGGTGGGGAGGATATCACCTGGCCCGACCAGGTGGCCCCCCGGGGCCGAAAGGCGTCTAGTACCCGCAAAAACAAACCTCAAACCTCAAACCTCATAGGCCCCGAGTACGAGCCTCGGGGGATTGGCCATTTTGGCCTAATTTTCGACCAAAACTTGCCCTTCTTCAAAAGTGGAGTTTTGGTACGCCTTGAATTGCGTGGAGCCATCGTTGAGTCGGCTCCAAAATCAAGAATGGCCTAGGGCTTTTGGCCTTGTGAGCATTGTGTTCGGTTATTAACGCTCATGCTCACAAGGCCACAAAGTTAGCGTTTGCGCTCATAAACGACTTGGGTTTGCGAAGCCCATAGGCTGCCCAAAACATCCCTATTGCCCTCCTCCCTATGCAAAGTGATATGCCCACGTGAAAGGGGCATGGATGAAAGGCATAGGGGGGGAATGTAGGGTTCCTTCCGAACTCATGGTCCTTGAGAACCATGAGTTCCAGCGATTGACGGAAAAGCTTGCGCGCTGATTTTCTCTCAGACGCGACAGCGAAAAATTCTCGTGAACACGCCAGATGAAAGTGCAAGAAAAACCCTCTGGATCCAGCACTTAGGTTCCTTTACAACCTCAAAGGTACTCGAGAAAAATCCATCACAAAACTCGCCATGGCGGAGCGACGAAGGCGCGCGAGCAGGCGACAACAGGCGGCCATTTCACGACAATTAGAAATCGCGGTAGAAATCGGGTATTTCACCGATTTCTGACCGAAAATCGACCAAGACAATAAAACTATGGTAATTCTACATCGATTTAATGGTTAAGGATCGGATTCCAGATCTCGCGGATTAGAGAACAGGGATATCCCGCTGACGGCCGGTGTCAACGGCTTCCGCACGCGTGTGACGGCTCGCAGGCCTCCGGGCCATGGGCCAGAGGTTCCGGGTACCGCTTCACCCCCCTCCTTAGAGCAAACCCTGGGGGGGGGGCTCGATAACACCCAAGCATGGCAGCGGGTACCCGGGACCATCCCCATTCAGGCTGGCTTTGGGTCAGGTTGCCCATGACAACTCATGGTAGAACAGGTATGGTGCTGTAGCTGTTAGTAACGTTAGTAACCGTCGGTATAGTATTGAGTCTTAAGTCTCGGGTCCTGGCGGCGATGGTTCGGCATCCGAAGGACCCGTTAACCCATACCAGGCGCACCGGTTGCTGGCTGCGACGGTCACTACCACAGTGGCAGTGGCATACACGGCCAACATAGGCGTCACACGACGACCGAGGTGGTCCCACAGGTCGAGAGCGACCACAAGGATCCATCAGGCTACCCCAGGCTTCCCAAGGCCGCAGGCTGGGGGAGAGTCCCCACGGGTCTTCCCTCGGGCGCACCATGTCCATATCCACGACGCGAGTCCAGAGTGGTAAAGCCGAACGAGCTCCTCCATAAGGGATCGGGCATCAAGGCCGTCTTTTCCCTCGCCCCATTACCACAAAGGCCATGCAGGGGGGGTTCTTCCTGCAGTCTGGGCGGAGGCGTCGACTCCTCAAACCACCAGTTTCCCAGGCAGACTGACCGAGGTCAGGACACCGGAGGTCGCCACCCGACTGCAAGTGCGTCTGCGAATCGGTAGGCTCACACTGGGACTGACAGTGGCGGACCGCTGGGAGTGTATTCAGGCAACTGGGCTTTTCGCCTGGCGCCATCAGGATCTCAGCACATCACAGCCACTAGGGCACACGGTGTCACGGGCACTCCAACAGAAAAATCTGTACCTAGGTACCGGTCTGTAATGGGCGCGCATGCCCAGAATGAGTCGTGAGTCCTGTAGCTTAGGATGCGACGCGTGTGCAGAAATGTAGATAAATGAAAGGCATGATTTACAGCGATTTACTATGGATAATTGCAGATTTGTTGCGCTGTGATTTAGGGTATTATTATGTGACAAAGGATTTAACGATCTGGGGACTTTGTGGATTCCGTGTTGGGATTTTGCAGTTTTGCCCTGTATGCTCGTTGTGGACGTCGAGAGCCGTGGGATCCGCATACAAGATCGTTACCAGCGTCACGGAGAAAAGGATCAAAACTGTATCGCAAAATCAACGCCTAAGTTTGGGTGAAGTTCGTCCGGCCAGAGGCAACAGAGCAACCTGGGTCCGGAAGCAGGCGCCATCACTGACAGCCGGAGTGCAACAGGCTGTAGACAGACGCCGTTGGGAGCGTTCATTCGGCAGCAGGCGCCATCAAATAAGAAATCCGGAAATTCCTTCGTCAAGGCTACAGTTTTGTTGTCAATACCTCCGTCAAATTGGGACAGCGGATGGCAACGCGAACGCTTTGGGAAAATTTTTTTGCAAGGCTTGGGCGAACTAGGCCAAGGGCGGCGCTGATGAGCTTGGTGATGCTGCTGAACAGTGCCGGCGCAAGCGCCGCTGCAATGAGCTATGCAGCAGGTTCGCCCCGGCTCCCAGTTCCCAGCGACGTGCGCAGCCCCTTCGTCAACGCTGTCACGAGGTCACGATGTTCAACATGCTGTTGACGCCGGAGGGGCGCCCAGCGAAAAGTTCGTTGAGGATGTTGCTTCAAAAAGGTTAAATGTGTGTGTCAGTGTGTGTTCGCGCATGCTTGTTCAAAGGTTCACTGCAGTGGAGCATTTCAAGGTTCGCCAGTTTTTGGTCTAAATCTCACTCAAATGAGTGAGATGAGAAAAATGGGTTTGACACCAAGCGCCTGTGGCGCTGAAAAAGCACTGCCTTTGTGCTTGCAGGCTTGCACTGATATGCAGCCTTGTTTCGGTTTTCAGATTTTGAAGATAAAAGTCCAGTTTTACACTGGGCTGGTTTGAGCCTTTCTGGCTCACGATAGTGTCTGCTCATAGTAGGATTGGTTTTGCTGACAAGAGGAATATTTTTTCTATGACTTCTGTTTTGGTTCCACTTTGGTTGTTTTGGTGTTGAGTCACAGTGTGACCCCGGTGAACGCCTGTTTGGAGGCTCTGGGCTGGCGCGTGGCTGCCCTGCCTCCATTTTTAAGCATAGGGCACAGTACCGCTTCTGTTTTTCATTGGACAGAACATGGTGTATGTTCTGATTAGAATTCGGGTGCACTGACGAGTGTACCTATGGTGTTGGAAGGGGGACGCCTTTGTGGCTTGGTAAGCCAGGGTCCTCCTGACACTGCACGCCTTTTGTTTTGTTTGTCTCTGCAGCCTAGGGCTGGCACGTTTTTCGGGTGCAGTGGAAAACCCCCCCACCACAAGATAGGTAATCGCGATGACTCCTTGAGTGCGTGGGTAAGCAGGTTTGTGGGTGACCTGTGTTGGTTGGTACCCTGTAGGTCCCTTGGGTCTGGTGGATTGTACACCCAGCTAGACCAAGGTTGACCCCTCCACTGAGGTTCAGGTTGGCAGGCCGCGGGCTGGATGCCAGGGCCAGGCATTGCCCATCTTTTTTACTATGATCATTGGGCCTGCCACTGTGGGTGAATGTTGAGTAGAATTTGGTCGTCCTCAGCTCCTGTGTCTTCTACCACTGTGGAAGGGGAGCGTGGGGGTGAATTGGATAACAGATATTTCTTTTGCCCTGACCTTGTATATACTGATCCACATTTCCTTCTTGTGTTTGTGTTACAGGTGGATAATCCAAGTGGGGTCAACAACAGTGGTCGAGTATGGAAAATTTTCAGATGAGATGCCCAAACTGTGCCAGGTCTGTCTTTTTGTGTTCCAGTTCTGCACCAACCCCTCCCCTACCATCGTCGACGCTTCACAGATGTGGAGCATGGTGAGCGGGCGTGAAAAAAGAACGCAGAAGTGGCATCTCAGAATTCACGCACGTTAAGTGCCAGGTTGAAGGCCTGCAGCAGTTTGTACATTGGCTTAAGGGTTTCTCTTTGAGGTCACACAGTGACATGTTTCACTGTTTTCTGCTTTGCTTTTGCTGCATTGGTGCCTGTTTGGATTTTTGAATTCTGAGATGCAATTTTTTGATGTTAAACAAACTTCTGAGCAGGAAATTTTTGGTGCAGAAAAACAGATGGCATGGGCAATAAATGGATGTGATTTCTGTTTTGAATATCAGTTTTTGGAGAAACTGCCCCCTGAGTTTTAGGCTAGAATTTTCAGTCAGAATTTTTTGGGTAGTCAGGATTTCCTGATTTAGAATTTGAAAGCTTTGTCGGCGTTTTTTCCCCAACACTCAGCTTGGGGTTTTTATAGGGCAGCACCCCCCACTCAGATGTGTCAGTTTGTTTACCCGAAAAAGGATAGAGGGGTCTTAGTTCAGAATTTCAGGCCCTGGGGTAGGACAGATTTCAGGTTTCTCATCATTCATATATTTCTGCACAATTGTAGATACATCCCCGTGTGAAACCAAGGGTGCCCGTCAGCCCCAGGGAGTAACCGGAGGTAACCTGTGGGTAGGGGCCTGAGGTTTATGCAGAAATGGGATGGAGTAATCCCGGTATGTCATCCCATGAGCAGTTTTTTCTGCGACATTTTCAGTGGGCATGCTTGCCCATATGTGGAAGTATATATCAGTTTTTCAGACACTTGGCAGTGTCTTGGGAGGGGGATGTAATGGGCGCGCATGCCCAGAATGAGTCGTGAGTCCTGTAGCTTAGGATGCGACGCGTGTGCAGAAATGTAGATAAATGAAAGGCATGATTTACAGCGATTTACTATGGATAATTGCAGATTTGTTGCGCTGTGATTTAGGGTATTATTATGTGACAAGGGATTTAACGATCTGGGGACTTTGTGGATTCCGTGTTGGGATTTTGCAGTTTTGCCCTGTATGCTCGTTGTGGACGTCGAGAGCCGTGGGATCCGCTGCTGTGCACAGCAGCAGCAGCTGTGGGGTCCAAGCCGGACCTCATGTAGAAGCATGTACACGGCGACTCAAGGCGCCTTGGTATTCGATTCAGTAATGGGCCATCAACACTCAACATACAGTTGCACATATCCCGGAGAACAGAAAAATAAGCAATTAACGGGGTAGTAGGCGTGTAAACACACTCTGGATAGAGCGCCAAACCACGCCCCGGTCAGGATAAGGCATATGCAGGAGGGTGGACAGAAAAACGCCTGAGTTCAGGCCATAAGTAGTCTGCAGACACACATAGACTGGTCTGGATGCCGCAAGTGCCATGGGACCAGACCGCACACTCAAAAATCGCAATGCCGATGACAGCGGCATCCGTTGCGCAACGTCGTAGGGGCCTTAAGGCCCCAATCTGGAATAATAAAGGGGGGGCTATGCACACTGGGGGGTGCGGCCGTCCAAGCCTGCCAGGGAAATGTCAGCAAGAAAATGCTTACGGACAAAATTTGCCGTAAGCATCTAAGCCTGAACTGACCATCCGGCGTGGGCACACTCCAGCTCCATGAACATTGATATGCTCTGCAATGTCATGGAGCGTGGGCTTCGGAATTACACTGGAAAGTCCAGCGATGCTCACAGGGGAGAGCACAGGGCGGTGATCAGGCGCCTCTGGCCGCAATCGCCCGGGTGAGTGCCGCCAAGTCCGTAACATGGAGCTTGGTCTTGTGCTTGCGGATGTAATCCATAAAGGGGGTATTAATCCGCGGCACGAATGAGGAGACGGGTTCCCAGGTGTCGTGGGACGGCCCATAGCCTCGCCAATGAACCTTGAACTCCAGGCCCCCGGGTGCCGAGGCGTTCGGACGCTGGGCCAGGATCTTCTCGACGGTATAGTCGTCCTGCTCAGCGTAGTGGTCGCCCGAATCAGCCTCATGTGCGGCGTAGTCCAGGGACACATGTTGGCCACGGAGGTCGGGTTCCCGCACACGGAGCTGACTCTTGTGGCGCTCCCGGAACTGTCCATGACCCACCTTGATGCGGTAGGTGTCCTCACCAATCCTGCGGACCACCTCTCCGGGTGTGAACCAGGTTTTGGTGCGGTGGGTGCCCATAGGGCGGGGTCTAATTACCCACACCGGGTTTCCCACCCTGAACTTGTGCGCTGTCGAGCTCGGGGCGGACTTCTGACGCTCGGCATGCTCCTTCTCCAGCTGCTGGCGGATGTCCCGCGCCGTTGCCTCCTGCCGCGCAAAGAATTCCTTGGCATCCATGGCCATACCATCACCCGACAAGGGAAGTCCCCGACCCAGGGGGTCCCTGCCGAACAAAATCTGGTGAGGGGACAATCCAGCCGGAGTGGGGGTGTCATGATGGGCCTTCAGAGCAGGCCACATCTCCTCAAACCAGTTCCGACGTGGGTTGGTAATGTGAATCTTGCGTAGCTTCTCGAACAGCCGTCTTCCAGCCACTTCAGCCCGGCCCCTGGACCGGCTGAGATAGGCAACGCTCTTGGCATGACGTATTCCCATGAGGGAACACATGGCCTTGAACCAGCCGCCAGTAAACTGGGGCCCTCGGTCACTGCAAATGGTGCGGGGAATGTCAAAGACGGTCAGCCAATGACGAATCATCATGACTGCCACTTCCTTGGCAAGCAAACCCTTTTTGCGTGCCGGAACGGCTACTACGTAGCCACTGTGGCGGTCCACACAAAGGACCACACAGTCGAAGGTCTCCTTGCCTATGTGAACTTCGGGCATGGAGAAGACGTCCATGGCCACGCTCTCCATGGGCTCGTCAGGCACCGGAGACCACTGGGCTTCCCCCTTGACGTTCCGGTTGTTGGCATTGCAGGCCTGACAGACCGAGCAACCCTTTCGAACCTTCTTGATGGCGTTGTAGAGACTGATCTGGTCGACTTCGAACCGGCGCTGCATATCCAGGGCTTGTTTCCTGACCCCTGGGTGCATCATGTGGTGGTGCCAAGCCTCACACAGCTCGAGCACTGGGGACTCTGGGACCAGCAGCTTACCATTCCGGTAGAGCTTGCCATCCTCCTCAGTCAGCCCCTTTGGCCACTTCTGCCCGTCATCAGGGTCAGTCACAGCCCTATATTCGGCCTCAAAGGCCTCAGACTTGGCGTAGTCGTCGGTCCAGTCGTCCTGGAGTCAAGATTCAGGGAAGAGGTGCTTGTCGGACTCAGCTCCCTCAGGGGCGAGTACTCTGACCGCTCTGCCCATCCTCCTTCCGAGGGGGGCATCCGCAGCCATGACGACGAAGCATTTAACACCCTCCTCCTCCATCAGGGGCTCCATTTCTATGATCCTCTTGGCCTCAGCGGTCTCAGCCTCATCGCCATGGGCGGAGACATCCGTCATGCCCTTGCTGGCGGGATAGGCCCACCTACTGAGACGGTCCGCCACGGTGTTGTCCTTGCCAAGAACATACACAACCGTGAGGTCGAATTTGGCCAAGGTCTCATGCCATCTTGCCCGTCGGGAGGCGGCACCTGACGGGGTGTTCACGTGCTCTTTGTGCCACGACTGCAGACTCTGATGGTTGGTGCAGACGGTGACAGGATGGAGGGCGATGTGCCCAGCCCATTTCCTGAGAGCCATGACGATGGCATACACCTCCTTTTCTCGGGGCGTCCACGTGCGTATCGGGCCTTTCGCCAGGACTCGGCTCCAGAAAGCCACGGCCCGATGCCTCCCATCGTCAAGCACTTGTTCCAACACAGCGCCAACGGCGTAGTCGGAAGCGTCGGTGCGTAGGACGAACCCTCGGTCAGGATCCACGAAGTGCAGACCCACTGCGGATAGCAGCGCCTGCTTCATCCCCTCAAAGGCATGGTCGGACTCTTCATTTCAGACCAGAGCCTTCTTGGACCCCTTCTTGGTCTCCTCTCGGTTGCCCTTGAGCATGGTCGTCATGGGGGCTGCATACTCGGCATACATCTTGATATACCCCGAGTAATAGTTGCAGAACCCCAAGTACGCCCGTAGCTCAGAGACCGTTTTGGGATTTTCCCAGTGCTCAATCGCAGCCAACTTGCCAGGTATAGGCTTCCGCTGCCCGTTCCCGACTACTTGACCAGCGAAGACCACCTCGCTTACCGCCATGGTGGCCTTGTCACTGCTGCCCGTGAGTTTGTGCCGAACCACGAGGTCCAGCACCCTGGTGACGTCCCTCTCATGTGCCTCCAGAAGCTCCTCATAGCTCATACTGGGGTCCCCGGACGCGATGATCACGTCGTCCACAAAGGGGTCCGCACAGTCACGCACTGGCTCAAGCAGGTTCTCCAGCATCCGCTGAACAGCCGCATTGCCGTTGGTAACGCCCATGGGCATCACCTTCCACTGGAGGGGTCCAAGTGGGGTGCTCATTGCTGTGCAGGCACGGGACTCCTCGGCGAGAGGCATCTGATGATAACCATGTTTCAGGTCAATCACCGTGAAGATCCTCCGCCGGTGTTGCTTCTGCAGCATGTCCTCAATGAGGGGCAGCGTATAGCTGTCATGCTGCGTTTGGGCGTTTAGGCTGCGGTAGTCGACCACGAGCCGCCACTCTCCGGCCACCTTCTTGGGGACGACGGAGCACGGGGAGGCCCACTCGGAGTGGCACGGCTCAAGCCAGCCTCTCTCGATGAATTCACGGAGGATTTTCTCGATGGCCTCCTTCCACTCGCCTCTCAGGGCAAACTCCCGGTGTCGGTACACGCGGGGGTCCGGCTTCAGCCGTATCTTGGCCTCACCATACGGTCCACGCACCGGTGGGGGGAATACGGGCTTTCTGCTGAGGAAGGTGTCACCATACTTCTGCTTCAGCCTGGCCCTCAATGCCTGGATCTTGAGGCATTCATCGGACTCCGCCTTGGCCGTTCCGGGCACCTGGACCACCGAGCTTACTTGCGGGGTACCACCACAAGGTCGCTCAGGTGGCCTCCCCAGGTGGCCCAAAGGGCCATCTCTGGTCTGCCTCGGAACAGGTCGCCGTAGGTGGGTGGGTTACCGCCGATTGGCTCGTCCTGGCTGGACATGTGGTCCAGCACCCTCCTTACGAAGGTATCCCCATCATAGGAACCAGAGACGATGGAATCCACTTCCCACCAGGCTTTGTCCTGGCCCTTGCCCTCACGCTGGCTTCCCCAGTCGTGAAAGGGCTGATCCATATACCCCTGAACCAGATCCAACTCCTCTTCAGTGAGGAGGTCCTCCGATTCTCCGATGTCAACAGGGGAAACCGCAAAGCATTGCCGCGATGGCTCCGCTATGATGCGGTTGACACACACGAAGTCCGTGGTGTCGGCCTGTTCAAGGCCCCCATCCACATAGTGGAATTCCGTTGGCCATCTCTGGGGTGGCATGGGCTGTCTCTTAGCGTCCTGATAGACACTCTCTCCAGCCAGTAGGTTGACCTTGTTTAAGGTCATGTTGGTCAGTGAGACCACCCAATCTCGGGTGCTTTCCTCCTCGGTGCATCCCATAGGGACAACCAGCACTGCCTTGGAGCGGTCCTTGCGAATCTTCGCAACCGCCCTTGGAATGTCCCCTCGGGGGCAATGGATCCACATCAAACCCTGATGCGGACCCCAGTGCTTCTTCCACGCAGAGTCCTGGGCGCTCCAGTACTTCTCACAAACCCGAAGATGGGCGGAGGTTCGTGAAGAGAACGCATCCAGGGCCGGATCCGAAGCTCCCAGGTCCCCAACCACCCGGCTCGCGATTTCCGGCATTACGCCGTACTCCTGGTTTGCTGGCCCAGCTGGCTCAGTTCCCAGCGCGGCTACTTCGAGCTGATTGCGGTCCGGGTGGATCCATTGGCACTCCACATGGTGCTCAGGTGACGAAAGCCACGAGAGCTGGTCGTCCTGGTACAGGGTCATGGAGGCCTGGGCCGGGGGAACGCCGGAGTCCGTCTCCATCATGAAGTCGTATCCAACGATCATGTCCCAGTCCATCTGGGCCTCGTAGAAGCGACCTTGTAGGAGGATTTCCTTTGCGAGGTCCGGGCGGCTCAGCTCACGGTGGTTCAGGAACTGCAATCCAATGGCTGCTTCCCTCGTGCCTCCCACCATGTACTGGCCGTTCGCCACCTTCAGCCTGACAGGCTTCCAACTGTCGGTCAAGCACTCTGGTGGAAGCAAGCCAGCCTTGACCAGGCTGACCTGAGCTCCCGTGTGGACCAACACGTCGAAGACCTTCTCCCCTTCCCCGCATAGGGCACGGACCTTAAGGTGCAACTGCCGCTCCCGCCCCACTCGGCGCACGGCGTGCAAGCTCAGGATCTCCGGCCGCTCCAGAAGCTCAACAAGCGACTGGTGCAGGTCGTGGACAATGGGCTCAGGCTGCCCATCTGCAGTATCCAGCTGCGGTCCGGGTGATCCTCCGATACTCTCGGAAAGATCTTCAAGCACATCGAATAGGCTCTTGGTCGCGAAGGATGGACGGGTGCAAGGGTTCGTGCCTTCACTTGCCCCCACCCTGCCACTGCGACTGTCTTTCGTCTTGGGTGCCGGACCGGGCCTTCCGCCCGCGGCCACCCCTTTGTGCTCATTGTCTCCCGACTGGGATGGTGTGGCCCTTCCTGCGACACCATCCTGCGACCGCCCTGGCTGGGGTACTTAGCTGCAGGGGCTCCGCTAAGGGCCGTCGCTTGTGGTAGTAGGGGTACTTTCCTCCGCACCAACCTCGTTGACGTTCTTCTTCTTTCCCCCTTTCTTACCTTTCTTGTCCTTGTCCTTGTTCTTGTCGTCCGACTTGGGGACCCAGGACCTCTTGATCTCCTGGATCTCCTTCGCTAACTCGGTCCCCACCGACATTAGCTTGGAGAGCTCGTCCTTGGTGACCTCCACTTTGGCCTCCCGGATACCCGTGGGTGCACGCTTCTTCGACCGGTGCACCTTCTTGTAAGCCTCCGTGTCGGCCTTGTGGACCGGGCATGTTAGGTGGTCATGCTTGAACCCTTTGTTCCTTCCATAACACACGAAACAGCCCTGAGGGTGAGCTCGTATGAACTCCCCAAAGGACAGCGGAGGGTCGCCAATGCGGCGGGGCTCCTTCTTCTCCTTCTCCTTCCAACCCTTCTGCAGGGGCTTCCAGCTTCCCCGGTTGCTCCCCGCGCTCAGGTTGTTGGCCACGAGGGCACAGACGCCTGTCTCAGCGGGCTCATCGTCGTCGTCATCGTCGTTCAGAGCCCCACCGCCTTCGGTTCCCGCTGGGTCCATGGCAGATTCCCCGCCCGACCCTTCGCCAACATAGTTGACGTCACGGTCACCGGCCTTCAACCCGCGGGTGTGGTGGAGATTCCTGTACTCTTTGAGCACCTCCTCTCCGACCCAAACCAGGACCTCGTCGCAGGTCATCGGCGCCGGGATGGCCTGCAGACGTAGGGTCTGGCCGCCCAAGTCGCACTCGTCAAGGCGCATCATCGCGGTCCTCTCGCGATCGCCCGTGACGGTGATGAGGAGGGCGTTCCGCAGCTCTCGCCGCTTGACATCCCGCGCCACATGCTTCTTTGTCCAAGCCAACACGTTTGGATGATGCTCCTTGGGGAGCATCATCTTGAACGTGTGGTCCAACTTGGCTCTCTTGGCTTCCTCCTTGGTGACTCTCTTGATCCATGCTCCTGGCAGCATGGAGAGCAGGCAGGCCTGCTCGTCACCCTCATTCCAGTCCTCCACGTTGCGGCGGAAGAGGGTGTATTGCCCCCGGAAGTCTCGCCACTCCCGTAGGCGGATCTCCCGACCATCATGCTGAAGCTTGATCGCCCTCCACCACTTGGCAGCCACCTGCGGAGCGTCCACCCGCTCCTGCTCGTTGAGCCACTTCCTGGCTTCCTTGAGGGTCTTCATTTTCCCCTCCTTGGTCGCCACGAAGTATAGCTCTTGGAGCACCTCCGGCAGGCGCCACCTGAACCGTTTGAAGACATATTTCTCCGCCTCTGCGGGATCCATGTCTTCAGTGACGGTCATCCCCCAATCGTCCAGCTTCTCCAAAAAGCGGTCGAAGTTGAGGGGGTTGCCATCGTACGTGGGGGGCTTGATGTCCTTCAGGTCTTCCCACACGGCGGCATCCGCGGCCTTAGAGACCATGAACGCCGGCCCCGAGGTCGGCCGAGGTTCCCATCGGCGTCCCCCACGGACTCCCACGGCCGCCACTTCCATCTCCTCCACGGTATCCATGTGGCTACGCCGTGGTTCCTCCATGTACGCCAAAGGTAGATGTTCACGCCGTACTCCTTCCATGTATGCCTCCTCATCACGGCGCCGGCAGCTGCGTTCAGCGGCCTCCCGTTGTACACCACGCGGCGGGGTAATGCCGAACTCCTCCAGGTCTTCCTCGCCTCCGCCTACATCCCACTCCACGCCCCCTCCGGGGACCTCATCTCTGAGTCCACCATATCGCCGGCCAGCCATTGGGATTGGCTCCTGCGCTGGTGCGGGGCGTTGGGGGCGTACCGGTGTCCGCGGTGGAGCACGGCGGTTGTGATACTCCGCACTGAGCCACTCATCACGCCACTCCTCACTGCCACTGCCGGGCGGCACGCGCTCGTTACGGCGGCCCGGGCAGTGATGAGAGGGGGCGCTGAGAGAGGGGGCACTGGCGCTGGGGCGACTCCTGGGGGCTCCGCCGGGGGCGTGGGCTCTGCTCGGACCTGGTCCAGGTCCCCAGCTGTCGTCCGACGAGCCGGACTCGAGGGGTGGGGGGTCGCTGCCGACGCTCCCACGGCCTTCCAGCACGTCCAACCCCTGCTGCAGGCCGTTGATGACCCTGTTCAGCAGCCTGGTCTCGCCCCTGGCGATGTCCAGCTCCCTCTGGGCTGCGGTGGCGACCTTGGCGATTTTGACCATCTCCGTCTTGGCGATGTCCAGCTCCTTCTGTGCGCCCGCGGCGACCCCGGCGATGCGGATCATCTCACGCTTGCCCGTGTCTACCTCGCGCTCGAGGGCCTGGACCCTCCTGCGGAGGTGGACAATCCACCGCCAGGTGGCATCCGGGTCACCTTTCCCCGGTGGGACGTCGGGGTCCCCAGGGGGTCCTCCAGGAGGGCCTCCGCCAGGCCCGCCCGGTCCAGGGGTCCTCCCCCGCCAGGGGGTCCGCCTCCGGGTGGGCCTCCTCCAGGGGGTCCTGATGGTCCTCCACCAGGGGGTCCCGGTGGGCCTCCGCCGGGTCCCCTCGGTGGGTCCGAGGATGGGGGCTTCTCCGTGTAGCCGAAGTCCATGTCATCATCCTCGTCCATGTCGCCCCACCTAGCCGTCTCGGTCCCGCCCTCGGTGGACTCCCAGCTCCGGTAGGGAGGAGGGGGATCCTCACCCTCACCCTCCGGCTCCATGGGGACATCTCCGCCTCTTCCTCCAGCCATTCCTCGGCGATGTTGGCGATCCCGTCCGTCCCCGTCGCTGGGGGTGAAGAAGGGGTCGGAGTCGTGGGGGTGTCTGCCCGCTGGCCTGCGTGTCCTCTCGGGGGTCTTCCCCTTACCCCTCCTTCGTCGGTAGGCGGCGGGGCCACTGTCCCCACTGCTGCCCGTGTCGACCTCCTCCAGGTCTAGCGTCATCTTGGAGGAGGCGTCTCCTTCGAAGTGCTTTCGAAGGGTCTCCTCTCTGGATCCTCCCAGGGGTGTCTCGCGTTGGAGCTTGGCCTCCGCCTCCTCCATTGCGGCGGCCGTGGGACTTTCGGCCTCCTCCCGGGCACGGGCAGCCTCGGCTTCCCGAGCCCGCTGCAGCCGAGACTTCCCCGCACCCAACGCTGCCAGCTCTGCCTATGTCTTGGCCCTCTCCTCAGCGACCTTCCGTCGCGCGGCCTCGATGGCGTCCTTCCTGGCGGTGTCCGCTCGGGCCTTGGCCGTCGCTTCGGCGTGAGCCCTTTCCTCCGCCTCCTTCCTTGCCCTCTCTTGGGCAAGCGCCTCTTCCAACGCTCCCACCTCGGCTTCCTTACAGGCAATGGCCTCCTGGGCCAGGCGGGCTTCCTGGGTGGCTGCCGCCACCTCACTCCTGACCCGGGCAGTCGCTGCCTCCTGGGCGGCTGCAGCCGTGAGCCCGGCCGCAATGGCCGCCACGGTCGAGGCGTGGAAGGCCATGCCTCTGCCCCAATCTGCAGCCTCCTCCTGGGCGATGCCGACGGCGCCCTCCACGGCAGCGTTCTGCTGCGTGACCCGTTGCCGGGCAACCCGAAGATTGCAGGGCACCCCACAGGCGTGCTCCCAGGCGCGGGCCACGTCCCTTTGGTCGGGAGCGACGCTGCTGCTGGAGCTGGCCTGGTCGGCCGGCATCCTCCCCCGGTTGGCCGACTCCACGTCGCTGCTGGGGCCTGACTTCCTCACGTGCAGCTGACGGGGCTTGGCCTTGGCCTTCTTAGCGACTTCGAGGAAGTCGCCAAGGGTGGTGTGGCCGCGGTGGTGACCGCCACTGGCCCGTTTGGGGGCTGGGGGCTGGGGTTCCGGCCTTGGTCTCGTTCTTCGCGGCTTGGGCGGCTTCGGCGGCCAGGGATTCCTGGTACTCCCGCCATTTCTTGTCCCGCTTCCTGTACCCGGCGGATCGCTTCTCCTTCCCAGGGGCGCACTGCTGTTGCTGCCCTGCAGCGTACGCTCGTTCCCCGGTTCTGGGAAACTCTTTTCGATCATGTCCCATATAGAGACGTTGATCGTGGCGCCCAAAGGGTACTCGTTGGGGTTCTCGTCCTCATCAATCCCGTCGGGGCGCAGCCCTTCGCCGGGCCTTTCCGGGCGGGTCCAGACCCTCCAGCGCTTCTGGCGGAAGCAGTAGGCGTATCCTTCCACCCGCAGCCAGTCTTCGACTGCCTGCAGGCGGTCGTCGCCCATCTCCTCGCGGAGCTCGAAGCTCCCGGGCATGCCGCCCTCGCACTGGGGATTGCTGTGGCGGTAGTGCTGCCCCCACACCAACCCACGCAGTAGGCGCACCGCATGGGGGTGGGGCAGCGGCCACGACTTGCCCGCCTTCTGCCAGTTCACCATCGGCGCTCGTTCCCCTCGATGGACTGGTCCTGGGGGTAGCTGTTGAAGCGGGTGTTGCGGTCCACTCTATCTACAGGGCTGGGACCACGACGCCCGATGGTGGTTGTGGAGGTGGGTAATGCAGCTGGGAGTGCGGCCGGTACTGGTCGGCCGAAGGAACTCGCTGATGTCGGAGTTCCGGTCGCTACACCTCCTTCACGGACTCGGTGCTGTTGCTGACGCTCAGGGCGATGCTCCGGGCGGCGCTGCGAAGCCCGTGGTGCTCGGGGTTCAGGCGGCCCCGAGTGGCACGCGAGGAATGGGTAACCCCGCAGCGGTGAAACGCTTTTGACGCGTTCCCGTGGGGGGCCTGGCCACGGGACGCTGCGGCGGACACGCACAAGCAAGCAGGCAGGCAAGGCACTGCGCTCACGAGGGCATCCTCATGCTCGTGTCATGTGACAAAGCGTTTCAGGATCCTTGCCACTCTGAAACAAGGGAACAAAAGTATGTACAGCAACACATCATGATATGTACACATGGGGTTAAGACTGGACTGGGGTAAGGGCATCACAGGACAATAGACATTCAGTCCCAACTCATATCTCAATCCCAGGTCCGACCCTCCCAGTGGCTGGCAGGGGCGGGGGCTCAAACACAACCCATGCCCTGCTCATTCCGGACCCTGAAACCCTGCCAATAGGGGAGGATGTCCCGCTCAGCCAGCGGCGAGTTCCTGGGAACCAAGGTGCTCCAAGGCCAACAGACAGTGGTTCCCCATGCTCCCTCAATGGCAGGTCCCAACTCCCCCTTGAAAGAGAGAGAAGGCCCCGGCATTATCACTCAGGAGTTGGTAGCTGAAAATGGGCTGTTTCAGCCCAAACTGATGTTGGCTCGAAAAACTCCAAAATTGACACCTGGTCCGGACCAGCCAGAGGTAGGGACGAGGCAACTGACCCTGGGCCCTTCAAGTACGAACTCCCTGGACCCTTCACCCCACCTGGCTCTCTCTGAGTCCCCAGGCATCAGGGCACCACGGGTCCGTCAAGTGGGATAATGATGACAAAATCACCAAAGTTGGCGTCATTCCCACGGGTGACTCGCCCGGCCAGGGCAAGGCCAATGACTCACAGGATGAGGCAGGACCCACGACTTATGTCTGAGTGCACAACTCAAAATTAGGTCCGGGTTCCTTGTGGGCATAGAGATAGGGAGTCGCCAATTGACCACACGGGGGGGGGTGAAATTGGGGTCCCAAAAGGGGGTCATTTTGGCTGCTCAAAATGGGCCAAAATCGGGGTATCCCCAATGGTATATCTCCACGCCGGCTTGGAGATCGGATCCGCCATTCCATATGCGGTCCACTGGGAGTGCAACAGAGACTCACATGTACTCGGCTCTCAAGGATCTCCATGGCCCTCGGCGTGGTGATGATCCAAACTGGGTCCACAAATGCCTAAATGGCAAAATCGGTCGTCTGGGGCGACTGTCCAGGGTAGGAAACCTTGGCGATTTCGTTGCGCCAAGCCTTGATGCACGACCCTTGATATCGCCTTTGGGGAAAATGACACACAAACGGGGCAGAATGGCAACATACCCCAAATTGGGTGACTCACAACTCTCCCCTCATGAGGAAAGGCCTCATGGGGAAACACCCCATTCGATGCGGGTTTATGTGCCCTCTCCGAATCGCCCTTACTCTTGGTCAAGTGGCGCACGCAACCCTGGGGGTGAAATCAGTGGAAGAAGGGGTTTGCGGCCATTCTGGGCAAAACGGCCAAAATTCACCCAAAAGTGGTCACTCGAAAAATTGTATCTCCGTATCACAAGAGAAAGGAGCCTCGGGCCTTTGCATGGATGCAAACTGAAGCTTTGCTTCCCTTTTGCAACAAGGGTTGAGGTTCAAAGCATAATGGAAACATTTTTAACACCTCAATCCTTGAAGCACACTATTTATCGGAAAAAATGCATATATCGGCGATGTTGGCATGTACATATCTTTGGGACCTTGAGGAGCAAAAATATGAGTAAACATTTTTGGAGTAGGCCCATAGTAGGTGCCTTCAAATATGCCCACTATGGTTAGATTGTCCCCGCCCACTGATGTCATTAGTGCTTGCATATGAGCGCGTGTGCAAAGACGCAGTATGGCACGCGTGCTCACAAGGCGACATGATATAAATAAAAGACGAGGTTGTAAAAACCAACCAAGCCATCCACGATGTTCTTTATGGTTTCTACTTTACATATTGCCTTGGTTCAAGGCTCAACTTCCCATAGGCCTCGAGCACGAGCCTTGGGGAATTGGCCATTTTGGCCTAATTTTCGACCAAAACTTGCCCTTTTTCAAAAATGGAGTTGTGGTACGCCTTGAATTGCGTGGAGCCATCGTTGAGTTGGCTCCAACATCAAGAATGGCCTGGGGCTTTTGGTCTTGTGAGCATTGTGTTCGGTTTTTAACGCTCATGCTCACAAGGCCACAAAGTTAGCGTTTGCGCACGCAAACGACTTGGGTTTGCGAAGCCCATAGGCTGCCTAAAACATCCCTATTGCCCTCCTCCCTATGCAAAGTGATATGCCCACGTGAAAGGGGCATGGATGAAAGGCATAGGGGGGGAATGTACGGTTCCGTCCGAACTCATGGTCCTTGACAACCATGAGTTGGAGCGATTGACGGAAAAGCTTGCGTGCTGATTTTCTCTCAGACGCGACGGCGAAAAATTCTGGTGAACACGCCAGATGAAAGTACAAGAAAAACCCTCTAGATCCAGCCGTTAGGTTCCTTTACAACCTCAAAGGTACTCGAGAAAAATCCATCACAAAACTCGCCATGGCGGAGCGACGAAGGCGCGCGAGCAGGCGACAACAGGCGGCGATTTCACGACAATTAGAAATCGCGGTAGGAATCGGGTATTTCACCGATTTCTGACCGAAAATCGACCAAGACAATAAAACTATGGTAATTCTACATCGATTTAATGGTTAAGGATCGGATTCCAGATCTCGCGGATTAGAGAACAGGGATATCCCGCTGACGGCCGGTGTCAACGGCTTCCGCACGCGTGTGACGGCTCACAGGCCTCCGGGCCATGGGCCATAGGTTCTGGGTACCGCTTCACTAGAAATGGATAGAAAAACAGCTTTTCTGGCGCTTTTAGTCACATTTAGGACGTTTTTCGTCATAAAAATAATGTCGTAAAGATGACGGCGACAACTGGCGCCCGCTGCCGCGCCGTTGGTTCTAATTACTTTGAAGGTTCAATAAACCTTCAAATACATTGAAAACTTCAAAACCTTTCTGAAAAAGTGACTAAAATACCCATTTCCAGGCCAAGCTGGAGCTATTTCCTCCTACCACACCCCAGCCGGCATCTGCACTGGAGTGTCAGCGAACTCTTCGAGCTTTCCTGGCTTCCAAGGAGATACTTTTACGTACTAAAATGGACCTGCATATGAGGGCAAGGTCCCATATGCATCAGAAATACTGTTTTTCTGCAAGAAATCAACTTGGAGCTGGGAGCATTACTGAATCACTGAATCAAGGCACTGATTGTTTCCCTTGGAACCCGTTTTGCCCGAGTAGATGGCGACACTGGTGTGCAACCCATGTCATGAAGTGTGAAATAGGCCACTGGCACACCCCTTGCACACCAAACCCAAACTTTCATTTCACCCTCTTCTTTGGTGGTTTTTAGGTGCCACGGAATCCCCCGTGGCATATTCCATTAGTGTACAATGACACAAACCTTCCACATGCCGCATAAGTGTGTCCCATACCTACATAACAACTCCCCCCAAAATTCGAAAATGGGGGGGTTGTGCAACCGCCCCCTTGCACAACCATCCCCTTGGTCATGCCATCCTAACCAAAGGGACCTTGCTTTCACGGTATCCTTGTAATGAATAGGTTGTAGAGAAACGAGAACCATGTTTTTTGCCATCAAACACCACAACATTTCACATTAAAACCGATTCTTGTCTACCCCCATTGGGGTGTGCAACCACTGATTTTCACCAGTTGCACTTGTGCAACCATGTGCAACCGTGTGCAACCACCATGCTATGCGTGGTGCGCGCCGTACTAGAAAAAATGATGAATCCATTCAATGCGAGCACATTTGGACAATGCACTACAAATCACACATAGCACGAGCAAAGACGCATCCTCCATCATTGGAATCACATGTCACCACCCCAATGGAACCCCATTTCAAGGAGTCCTTGTCGGATGGGGTGCGTCAAGCGAGCCCACGATGCACTTGTGTAGGGTACAATAGCATAGCGTTTCCGGGAGGCCCCAGGCGGATAGCTGGGAGCCGCAGAGCAAAAATAGCATAGCAATCTGCACGCCACGGCGTAGGTCCATGCAAATGATATACATTGAAGAGGACGCTGGCTCTTGCATCGACCAAGCGTCCGCATATGATTGGTTCCCCCCAATGTGCCCATGCGAGGGGCTTGACTTCCCCCCCTCCGAAATAACCCGTCGTGCAAAGGTATCCCCCATCGAAATCACCAATGATGATTTCGCCGGTGAGAGCACAATCGTCGCGGCCATGAGTATGACGGTTCTTGGGGGCTCTCTCTGCGCCATGCACAAGAGCAATGCTTGTGTAGGACAAATTTGGGAGGGGTCGTTGCACAAATTCATTTATACATCGCACCAATCACCCTTGTTGCACCATGGGCCGCTTACCCACACGTTCTAGGATCATTGTCACATGGAGCGTGTGCAACATGGCACTTGCACACAGTTGCACCTCGGTTGCACACCTTTTCAGCAGGGGTGTAGGTCGGCGCCATCGTACTGAGAGGACTGGGTGTTGTTGGTGGTCCACTTGAGTGTGCCACGGCTGCAATGGCTTTCACTTTGCGCCTATTGCCTCCCGAAATTGTTGCGCCGGCCTCCAATAATGACGCGGGTGACACACGGTATGCCCCATCGTTGTGAACATCATATACCTCCTCCAAAATTCCTGCGACATCGTTGAAAAAAAATTGTGGGCTATGCCCATGTCCATGGCCGCTCGCAGGGGCTTTTGGGTTGCCGCCGCTGACCCACTGGGCCACAATGGCCTCTCCCAACCCAGCCTTTTGCCACACCATGAATAGGGCATACAAGGCGGCCTCGCTAAGCACCATGCATGCTTGCGCATTGCCTTGGGGGCCAATCCTCACGATTGTCCAATAACTCCATCGCCTCCGCGGTAAGGCCGGACCCTTGCCACGGATACGTGACAATTCCCGAGGGGTCAACTTGGCGGCACTTCTTGAGCCAATGATACAACGAGCGCGTATACAAATATTCTGGGGTCACATCACGGAGCCAACGCCATTCCAAACTATCATCCGCGAGCGGGCTGTCTATGTGACAACTATGGTGGACCAACAGCTCGCTTTTACACGGGAAGTGGGGTTGCAATCGAGGCGGGCTCGGTTGCTCGGTTGGTTGGTTGCTCGGTTGCTCATTAACTTGCGGCTTCTCCGGCGTTGTTACCCCACTACTACTTGACGCTTGACTCCCGCTCCCACTTGTTTGTACGGGTCTACTTGACGCTCCAGCGGTTCTGCTCCCGCTTGCTTGTAGGAGTTGTAGGAGGTGTTGGAGTTGTTGGAGTTGTTGGTCCATGGTTGCCCATGCGCAACCGCTACAGAAAGAAAGATCGGAACGGATTGTGCAACTTCTGGTTGCATAATGTAACAACCCACTTGCACAAGCTGCACGCACAAGACTTGCACATGCTCGGCGTACGGCACACATGCACATGTCCAAACACACTTCGGTCCAATCGGCGACTAGATGACATGCCACATGAACACACACATAATCAGCATTTGCACGTTGCCATCAAGGTATCTCCTTGGCGAGGAAGAGACGTTCTAGCGCTTGCGTCACGAGGCGCATGTCACGTTCCGTTGGAGTGCCTTTCCAACCTCCCCTTGCCGAAGAGCACAAAAAATGGTCCTTGAAGAGGTAGTTTAGCGACTCGACAATGTTGCCGCTAAACATACCGCTACCCCAAGGGTGCAAATTTTTCAGAACCTCGGGAGCATCATATTGTAGCCATAACAAATATGGCAATCGAATAGTAGGACAAATTGTCCTTTTCAACTGCTTCGCGATGGATTTAGAATTGAGGGCGTTCGAATTGAACTCCCAACTTTGCAGTGCCGTAAGTAAAGAAGCCATTTGTACTACGACATTGATGACATGATTTGGTAGCTTCATGGCCTTGCCAATATGACGCCAATTTGCCAACACGAAGCATGTCTCTTCCCCATCTGGAGAGGCCCGGCCCTGGAGACTAATTTTGGTCTTGGCACAGTTGAGGCGATTTTGAACACGATCCGTAGTGGTCGGTGGAAGGTCCTTACACTTCTTCCTAATAAATTGGGTGAGGTAGTCACTGACTCGAATGACAAGGTGCAATATGCACATAACCACAAATTTGAACCGTTCCTCTATATGCAACAAGGGTTCACTCACATCCTTTGGCGTTGGTACAATCCAAACTCTTCTTATAAAGCTTATGAAATTTTTTATTACTTGATTGACCGAGCCTCTATCCTTTGTTTCCTCCATGTTGTTTGATCCTCTCTTGGGTCGGCCAAGCTTTCCCTTGAGGCATTGAGGGTGTGTTTGGTTTCTATCATGCCCTGCGCCCCCCGGCCCCCCCGGTGCGGCCTGATCCCCGGCTATGGGGACACATACTCTTCTTTGTCCTGACCCCCGTCATCCCTTTGTGTAGGCTATTATAGGCCCACACTATGGGGATATCATTAGCCTTCATCCCCCCTTAACCTTCCCTCTCATGGCACATTGCAATAGACCAAGAGAGAGTCGGCTAATTAACCCTTAACCTTGTGACCCTTCTGACCTATTGGCATGGGATTATGGGTTTGGTAACAGGCGCCGTCCGGAGCACGTGCACACTAAGAGGGACGCGCGCGCTGAGCAATAGTAAATTGGCAGTCGAGATTTAAATCGAGATCTGGGATTTGGGCTATGGGAATGTCGATTTCAGAGTATAGTTAATGATCCGACATCGTTCGTTTGAGCTACGGTGATAGTTCAGATTTCAGTGTTGTTTAGTATGCTTCTTGTCGTTCAAATCCCCTATGATAGGACTATGAAAATTTCAGCTTCGCTACTTTGGAGTCCTATACTTGCATTCGGAAACTGGGGTATTTGCTTTGCAGTTTGTGGTTGAGACGTGCATGCCGCTTTGGGTCAATAGACTTCAAGGTAGTAGAGTTGCAAACCTGTCATATCCTATGGCTTTCGACGTCTCGATCATGTGGGAACATTTTCTGGGGGGAGGCATTCTCCATAAGACCTCCTAGGTCACGCTGAAGGTAAAACAGCTTCAAGTGGACCCATTCTCTACAAGTCGTCCTAGGTGGTTGCCCTTTCGGGCTTTGAATGAGGCTATTTGTGTGTGCATGTGCGATTCTGCATTCGTTTAAGTCATAAACGACACGAGGGTGGTTTGCGAGTGCCTTCGCTATGGAGAGCAGCGTCCTTCATTCGTGGCGCCTTTGCCCCAAATGGGCGCGTTGGTTCTCTCGTGGCGTCTTCCATTGTGCTTAGTGCCTCTCATTATGCAAATCTCTCACGAGGGGCGCTTTGGGCACCTCTCATGGGTAGGTGCCTTCATTTGTGGCGGCGGGGCTCAAAGAAAGGTGCCGTTTATCAAAAAGGGAGCCTTGGTCAAGTGGAGCATTTGTGGCGCCGAGGCTCTCTCCGTCGTGTGGCGCCTTTGCGAGCTTGGGCGCCAATATTCAATCCATTCTTTGCGGCGCAGCTCTCTTGGCGTCTCCATTATGTGGCACCGCGGCTCTTCTGGTGCCTTCTTCTGTGAGTGTCTTTGTCATTGATGCCTTTGTGGAGCGTCCACATTGCTGCTAATCAAGTGGGCGCTTCAACTGGCTTTTTTCTGGTAAAGCAATGCATGAGTGTGCCTCTGTGGCAGCGCTCAGCAATTTGAAAGGCGCCCATGGTCTTTGTTGTGGGGTGCTTGAAAAGCGCTTCGGAAAGGCCTTTGGGCACTGTGGAGGAGGGCGTGCCTGCAATAGGCGCCTTTAGCCCCAAAGCAGATATATCAGCTAGTTCATGTGAAGGTCTGGTTTTGTCTTTTTATGTGCCCTTCACCAATTGAACACACACAAACCTACAACACACACGTTCAACACAATTCCACACACACCAACCTTCATCACACCCTTGCGACACAATTGGACACAAACATTCGACACGATTCCACACACTGGAACCTGCCACACACACTTTCGAAACATATTTTTCAAACCATTTAGACCACCCACACTTTCAAAACACGCTTTCGACAACATTCGACACCCACACACACTGGACAGACACTTTGCACACCATACGGCACCCACACACACTCGGCCCACACTGTCGACGTTGAAGTCGACTTTCGCCGCCTTTGTTGTCGACTATGAAGTCGACTTTGGTGGCCTTTTGGTGTCGACTTTGAAGTCGACTTTGGTGGCCTTTGGTGTCGACTTTGAAGTCGATTTCGGTCGCCTTTGGTGTCAACTTTGAAGTCGACTTTCCTCGCCTTTGGTGTCGACTTTGTTTGTTGGGTTTTAAGGTGTGTCCCTAGGCAATAGGGACCTTTTGGGGGTTTGTGGTGCTTTTTGCAACCCCTTCCCCCCCCAACCCTTGATCAAATGAGCTTAGATGCACTTTCAAGTGGGGAGTCCATTTTTTTGCTCAGATAAGCCTTTTTACGTAACAGTTTGAAAGGAAAAGACACTTTAGATTGGATTTTTACCGAGCTGGGTTTACCCTGTCGAGGTTTTACACCACCTTTTAGCGGCCAAGGCTGAGCTACCCGTTCTAGCAAGCAGCAGCAGCAGCAGCAGCAAGCAGCAGCAAGCAGAAGGCGCATAAAAGGTCCTTGCGACCACGGCACGGCTCAAAACCGGCATCCAAGTGGCTCAAAACGACCGCGGAGGCAAGGCGCATCACCACAAACAGGTGTGGTCGCGTTTTGAGCAGTCTTGCTCGTTCTAAGGCCGATGTCGTGTCCAAAAATGGCCGTTTTTGGGCTGTTTTCGGCTGTTTTCAGGACGATCGTCCTGAAAGTTCAGGACGATCGCCGCTACGCCAAGCAGGTGTTTCCGATGCGGGCCGTCGTTCTTTCATGGCGTTTGGGCTATCAAATGATGGCGAATGGGTGTTCAATAAGGCGTGTACGACGCCGTGGTGCCACGCAGTGGTCCATTTTCAGGGGAAAATGAGCCGTTTTTGAGCCGCGTTTGAGGACCATCGCCGTAATAATGGAGGCACATCTCTAAAGCAAGCGGTCTTTCTTCAACGGTGATTTCCCATGCGTTACGCAAGACTAGGACCCAGCTCGGTCCTAGTTCGAGTCTTGATTTTGACATGTTTTATTATATGATATCTCGAGCCTTCCTTTAATCCCCCACACCACTCGTGGTGTTATCGGGTGGTGGGGTAAAACTTGATTTTGACTAACCTCAAAACAAACCCCACCCTCACTTGGTAGGGTCACACGGGGCTAATCGGGGTTGCCAACCATACTTTCCCTCTTGCTTTGTATGTTTGATTTGTGAAGCATAACCCTCTGAGGCGCCTTGTGAGTGCCATGTGTTGGGCGCTCTTCACGTGGGCACTTGCATTGGGCGCTTGAGTTGCGCTCCCCAAGTGGGCGCTTCAAAGGCGCTCTTCACGTGGGCGCTTGCAATGGGCGCTTCAAAGGCGCTCTTCACGTGGGCGCTTGCAATGAGCGCTTCAAAGGCGCTCTTCACGTCGGCACTTGCAGTGGGCGCTTCAAAGGCGCTCTTCACGTGGGCGCTTGCAGTGGGCACTTCCAAGGAGCTCTTCACGTGGGCGCTTGCAGTGGGCGCTTCGAAGGCGATCCTCCAGTGGGCGCTTGCAGTGGGCGCTTCGAAGGCGCTCTTCCAGTGGGCGCTTGCAGTGGGCGCTTGGGATGCGCTCCCCAAGTGCACGCTTGCAGTGGGGCCTTCAAAGGCGCTCTTCACGTGGGCGCTTGCAGTGGACGCTTCGAAGGCGCTCTTCCAGTGGGCGCTTGCAGTGGGCGCTTGAGATGCGCTCCCCAAGTGGGCGCTTCAAAGGCGCTTGTTTCGGGCGCTTCAAAAGCGCTCTTCACGTGGGTGCTTGCAACGGGCGCCTGAGACCCCCCCGCCTTCTCCAACGTTTAAACAAATCACAAGACACGAACAAACTCGCCATGATTTTCAGTTTGTTTCATCAAACCAACTGAACAAATTGCACAATTAAACGACACACCAACCTCAACTTCCCTTATTTCTTTGAGTTCTTCAATAAACCACATCTCCACACCCCGGGCCCCGGCCTGCCGGGTCACTTCCGGCAGCGGCGTCGCTCTGGGTGTGGAAGTACAAGGAAATACTGCCTTTTCTGCCCTCAAACGCCTCCACACCTACCCCGCCCTCCCCGTATGCGTCGGAGTCAACACCTAGTATTGGTGGATACCCACGAGTCAATTTACTGCCTCCGTTCATTTTCTTTGGGAAAGGGGACATTTTCGGGGACAAAGGGGTACCTAGTTTTACCGCCGACTTCCGGGACGCGACATGCGACCCTGACTTTGTTCTTTTCCCATAAACTTAGTGTTTGTGGGTACCACCGGGTCCTCTTATTGCCTCCGGTCCTTCCCTTAGGTGTTTGGGATGTGGAGGGGCCGTAAAACTTGGCTGGCACCATTATCAGAGTTGCGGTGACACCCAGGGGTGGGCCCAAAAGCCAGTATGTTTTGTAATTTCGTTTTCAGTATCTCCCCCTCTTCGCGCACTTTGAATATTCAATCACAAATTCTCTCGTGTCAGTGGGCCAGGTAAATCCCGGCTTAGTATCCCTGGTGCTCCCCCTGTAGGGCAGGGTAAGTGAGGGGAGGCGCTGTGAAGCGCTGGTACTGTACTACAGGTAACCATTCCAGTTAGGTGCAGGCCGGAGACCTGACATGTTTTGTGTTTTGGTTGTGGTACCCCTCCACCCCCCGCATGGTCACACACAATACACATGATTCACAAATGGTGTGCATATATGACCCCATGTGTTTGCATGATATCACCTCTGAGTGAATGGCTTCTCTCTTCTTTTCTCTTTTCGAACAATTTTACACCATCCTCTACCACAATTTTACGGTGCGACGCTTGTGCAGTCATTAATCAATTGACAATTTGTCTACCCGTGCAGTAAGTGTGGTGAGTTCCGTGCAGTGCCGTTAATTCATGACATGTCGTGAGTGTCGTGAGTGTCAAGGATTGTTTCCATGTCACATTGGCTGCCATTAAGTTCAGCCCGCAGGGAAGGGGGCCTCGTCCACCACGAAGTGTAACCCCCCCGAAATCTGTGTAAGGGTTTGCTGCATTGCGACATGCGCCTGAGCACAGACTGTCGCTTGGGGGGCCCATCATCATCCAGTGTGAGTCCGGGGTGATGACCCGCACACTCCACATAGTGCCGTGTCTTTTGGACTGACTGGGCATAGTCCCGTCTGTTTGGACTTTTTAGGTTGTTGCCTGGCAGCTTTTTTCCCCGATGGTATAATGCTTGTAGTACGTCGGTGTTGAACCGAAGGTCCAGGTTAGATTCCTTGTTGGGGATTGTGCTGGGAAACTCACGTAGTGATGTGCCGTTGGGGCATGGGGACCAACCTTGAGTAGTGGTCCGTTGTTTTTTTATTTTCACGTTTGTGGTGTGTCACTACATCCATTGGAATACGTCACCCCCCCCCCTCCACCATCAATGCCCCCGACATAGACATACAGATTTGAATTTGATAAGTGCTATGGTGGGGTGTTGCGTGCTGCCGTTGGTTGGGGATTTGTTGTGGGGTTGCTTATGGTGTGGGAAGCGAAAAAAGTAGATCCACCCATCCCCCACCTCCCATCCCTCGGTGACGCTACATGGTGGGCTGTGACGCCTTGTAGTGTTGGTGGCTGAAATGGGCATAGGTTATTGCTCTACCAGGGTGGCCCGCCATACTCTTGTGGGTTCAATGGCCTACAATGGGAGTCGGGGATGGCATAGGCGTGGCTGTCCCATCGTGGTTTCCTCCCAGCGCCACCCTGCCCCCGGTTTTTCGTATCAAGTAGCAAGTGCACACCTTGCCCCCCCCCCCCTACCCTCTATCTTCAATCCGCTGAGGATTGGAGAGTTCCATAGTCGTGCGGGTTCGTGAATTGTCTTGTGTCCTCTGGTTGCGTCGGGTACCCGGACGCAAGGCACCGGCCCCTTTGGGCCGTGGCGCGTCAAGGGGCCCACTCATACCATGTTCTCGGGATGACCTTCTCTAATCCTCCATTGCCTTGGGATGGGCTTACTGATCCATGTTTGTGAGTTGGTCGAGGGCATAACACACCCCTTTCTCCGCGTTTTCTTTGCACCCTGGCTCCACGTCTAACATCAAGCTCCGGCCTACTTGAGGCGCGTAGCGCCGAAAGGAGAGGCGTTGCTTGGGGTGTGGAATCAACCCCCCCTACTCCCCTACCCCTACTCCCTCCCTTTCCCTTAGGATGGTTGTGAAGAGCTAGTTTTTCGGAGGTAGCACTATGTGAATTCTCATGCCTTCATGGTTGTTTTCGTTTGAAGGTATTTAAGCTAGTGGACTTGCCCGCTTGGTGGTTGTGTCAGTAACCAGACATGCAATGCATGTTACATGTGTGTGGGCATAGTTATACGAAGCGTGAGCCCTAGATGAAACGTGAAGCCAATGGTTAGTTTTATCTGATATAAAACGTTTGGACATACATCCTCCTATCACATTTGTTGTTGTTGATTAGTGGGGTTGTAGTGTGGTATTGGTAATTCTTCTCCCCTCCACAGAGGAATATCGTGCATGACCAACCCCCTCCTCGCTACCGCCCGGCCAAAGTAACATCACACACCTATGTCCGCAATTCAAGTGCCGTGTTTTGACGAGTTTGGTGATGTGGCGCGACGGTTGGGGCTTTGTGAAATAGTTGAAACGAGAGGGTTGTGGGTAGACACAATTTTTCGTTTACCTCAAGCCCTAAGGGTCCAACTTTTTTTTGCTTTATTGGGCTATTTCAATTGAAGGATTGGGTAAAGCTAGCTAACGATATTTTCTCTCCCATGACGATTTTGGGTGGATTTATGTATATCACATGCGCCGCTTTTGTTTAATGAGCTCTTTTTTTTTTGTTAAGGACTTCCAGAATGGCCGTTTTCTAACATGGCTATGTGCCATGTGCCCCCCCCCCCTCCATACCAAGGTGGGCTCCGGGCGCAAGGCAACGACCCCCATTGGGTCGTGGCGCGTCCAGGAGTCCAAATGCAAGATACAAGGTTGGTTAGCCTCCTTTCCCTACGGTGACCTTGCATGTGCTAACCGTCCTTTTGCCTTACCTCACAACCTACCCTCGCACCTTCCCTGAAACGGGTTCCGCCCCCCCCCCTCCCCCCTCCTCACCTCCTTTTACCGTGATAAATCGCTCACTCATAACCTAGCTCCGGCCCTCCGACATGTTTTGGCAGTTGTGGCGTTGCTTGGTGATGGGTGGTTGGAGTACAAGTGATCCCCCCTCCCAGCTTTTTTCATGCTTAGGTACAGATTGAGTAGGTGAACGTGTGAGGGCTGCCCACGGGCGAAGCCGGCTACAGTGGGCGTGAGAATGGTTCCACAATTTGGTTCGGGTCCCAAGCGGCCACCAAAATTTTACGAAACTGATTTTTGATCCGTTTTGGATTTTTGGTGACATTTCTGGTCGGACCCATGAAATCAGCGAGCCTGCCAGCCAGCCAGCCCCCCCACCCCCACCCTCCCCTATCTTAGCCTAGCATGTATGTAGAGCTTGTGGGGATACAATGGGTAGAGGCTTCTCTTTCTTTGTTCCCTTACATGTTTTATCAAACATTACCTGGGTTATCCCCACACCCCCTTTTCTAACCAAGTAATATTTTGTGAGGGCAGTGCAATAGACCAAGAAACAGTCGGCTAATTAACCCTTAACCTCGTGACCTTTTGACCTATTGGGATGGGATTATGGGTTTGGTAACAGGCGCCGTCCGGAGCACGTGCACACTAAGAGGAACGCGCGCGCTGAGCAATAGTTAATTGTAAGTCGAGATTTAGATCGAGATCTGGGATTTGGGATATGGGAATGTCGATTTCAGAGTATAGTTGATGATCGGACATCGTTAGTTTGAGCTACGGTGATAGTTCAGATTTCAGTGTTGTTTAGTATGCTTGTTGTTGTTCAAGGACCCTATGATAGGACTATGACTATTTCAGCTTCGCTACTTTGGAGTCCTATACTTGCATTCCGAAACTGGGGTATTTGCTTTGCAGTTTGTGGTTGAGACGTGCATGCCGCTTTGGGTCAATAGACTTCAAGGTAGTAGAGTTGCACACTTTTGACTTGAACCTGCAGTACGAATACCAGGGAACTCGGCGTGTTTTTCCGCCGCTTTTGTATCAGTTGATAGAAAAATCCTTGCCCTGTTGATAATTATGCGAATTTGCCTTAAAATTGCATAGGTACAGAAGTTAGGTATTGGCAGCCGCCTGGTGGTGAACCGGCGTCCCGCCAATTTGCGGGCAAATTGCCAGTTGGGATCTGGCGACCCAGATCGGGATACCATGAACTGGCCTTTACGACATGTCCAGCTTGTTGAGATAAATTAATCCTGACTGCATGGTTGTAATAGTCAATACTTAGTTTATAATAGGGAATTAAAAGTTCGGGCTCCGGTGCCACTATTTTCAGAACCCCCTTAACGTCATGATGCCCAGGCATTTGAAGTATAGGGACACCTGAGGCATCCTTGCCAGCACTTTACGGTGCCTTTTTCTTTTACCCCCCATTGTTAGTTTAGGCATGTCATGCATATCTTACGCATTTCATGTTGTCACTTCAACTTAACCGTAAATTAAGATTTTGCATCCAATTCTTTTGATGAGAGATGCGTTGGAATCGCATGACTCTCCTCTGCAATGGTATGTTATTTGTTTGTGTGAGTTGCAAGCCAGTTTGGAGATATGCCATAATTATTAGAATTAAATTGAGTTTTGGTTGTGGTGAAGAGACCATGGTGAATCTCAAGCTCAAGTTGATTTCATTGATTCCAGGGTGAACCCAACATTGGTATACATTTTGGTTTTGCCTTCCCTTTCCTTTGCAACATCGAGATATGATCGTGATGGGTCACCGCACTCCATGGTGGGACCCACTTCGATGCATAAATAGTGCATTTTTGTTGTGTTCATGTTGCAATGTTCTCGACTTAGTGTGTTGTCTCATTGTCGAGTTTTTTCGTAATTCATTTTTGACGTCGTAACGATGAGTCTCCAGTCTCATAATCATCTTAATTCAAGTTCATTTGAGCCATTGGCAATTTTTGGTGTCAATTCTTGTTTCGGAATTTTGAGCAGTTTGTTTTCATGTGCTCAAAGTTAGCCACTATGGCTCCGAGATATAATGGCGAAGGGAAAGAAGTAAGAGCTCAGATTGTTCGTACTTGGTGAGTACAAGCAATATATGTCTGAGTTTTAGTTGCGTTTCGACGCTTTCACTATCTTTTGGTTCGAAATTTTATACTTTTTTGAGCTCATTTTGGCACATCGATTTTATGCCAAAGAAGCACTCATTTTTGATCCTTTCATTGGCCTGGTTCTCGAGCTTCGATCTCCAAGCTCGCGTCGCGTTCGAGTTTAAGTGCTGTTTCCGTGTGTTGTCACATGTGTCTACTTTTGTTAATGTGCTTTGTGTGGCCGTGAATCATTGTACATGGGGACACCCATGAATTTTAGTGGTTGTGTCTTGAATTTGTTTTTTTCATGTGTTCACTTGCGACGACCATGGAGAATCACTACCATTGAGTTCTTGGTCGAACGTTCGATCATTCGTGGTCTCCATGGTCCGTACTATACATATGTGGTAGTTTTGAGTCGCTGTGGAATTTTCTCTTGGCGCTATCCTCATTTTTTGTCTGTGACATTTCGGCAAAGTTTTGCTAATAGTAAATTTGGTCATGAGCACATTGCCCAAATTTACTCAGTTCATGTGTCCACCTTTCGAACTCATGTTTTCATGTATATGTTGAGTTTGGATGAAAGTGTCATTTCAATGAAAGAGCATGCTTTCCACTCAACGTGCATGCTTCTACTTGGTGATAACTCACTTTGCACTTGCCACACCATTGCAATCTCTAAAACATTTTGGAGATTTCAAACTTTGCGTGTTCACTTCATTCACTTGATTCTTTTGGGTCTTTGGGCCCAATCTCCTTGATCGTTGACCCAAGACCTCCCCAATGCTTCTACTTTAGGTATTTGAACTTCTTTTGGTATGTTCTATCACTTACTAAGTCCATTGGAACCAGCCTGCCAAGTGTATAGGAGTGTGGTTTTACATGGTCCCAGAGATGTACCATATGGACCCTGAAAACCACCCTGTCATGTAGTCATTTGGCGGGTAAACAGTAAAGAACTCCTGAGGAGTTAGACCTTTGGGTCTTCTCCTATGTCTGAATGATGCTTCCTACGTTGTACTGAGCATGTGGTGGAAGGGTATTGGTACATAGGCTCACTGTTTTGGATTTTCATTGGAATTCTGTTGAAAATTCCAATTTTCATGAGGTCACTTCTGGGCCATGGGAACGTTAAGCCATCTTCAGGATTTGGGCAAATATTTCACCCATGGCCTCTCATCAGTGTCTATTCCTCATAAGTAAGGAGCCTGGGCTATGGACTACCCTTATGGGATCGGACCAAACCCATATGTCATCTCAAAATTTAGCTTTCTTGCTGTTTTCTGACCTGACGCGCGACTATTCCCTCGGCTTACAGCAGTGAGCCTATGGCACCTTGATTTGGGTCCCCCTGCATGGTTCACCATGAGGACTTAGGCCTTGCATATATGCACTTGTGTCCCATGCAGAGTCCATATTTCCTACCCAGGATTAACCTGCTTGGTATGTCATTTTAGTAACTTTTGCTGAAGTGCCTTGTCATGTTCTGACTCTCCTGCCCTGCCACAGCAAGCTCAGGAATTGTCAAGTGCGGGCAAGTGAGAGAACATCCTGGAGTATATGCTCCCCCACTTTGGTGAATTGGAGCGCCGAAGCTTGGCAAACGTGGAGGCGCCATGACCCCCCCATATAGGGTATTGATGGTGAGGTCATGGGAATTAAACCCCCCCCTGGGGTATATGCTGAGACGTGGGCCGACCTCTTCAAGTCAATCCCTAGTAAAGGCATGTTGATGGTCAGGTGGCCTGTAGTCCCCTTGACCCATGCCCGACATGAGGGTCTCTGCATCCCCATGGTAGGGGCACCATGAACATTTTTGTGCCAACCACTCTGTGCATTTTTGCTCTGCCTGCTCAATTTGACCTTACGCTTAGGATAGACCCTTGTGTTTCGATCCATGACCTGAGATGGGATATTTCAGGGAAACTGTCCCCTATAGATCCCACGTGTTTCCTGGATTCGAAACTGGATGTCACCCCCTTCCCCCCTTCCGTTGGCTCTGGGACTTTGGGTAGATTCGGGGCCTCCAAAAACCCTCTGCAGTGGTGTGGTGGGCCTAGCTTCCTTCTCTTCTTCTTGTGGTTCTTTACCATAACCTGAACATGGTTTGGCGTTTGCATGAATGCGTTTACATGTTTCTTTGACTGTTGTGCATATGTCTCTCTCTCCTTGTATTTAGACCAGAAAGGAAACGCTTTGATTTCGTCGCATCCCGATGGTTTGCTCACGATGGATTTGATTTCATCAATGGATGTTAGTGTCTCCGTCCTGTGCAAGTGTGCATGGGAGTCACGGGGGCATGTACGAGGTCAAAGTCCCTTGAGATCATCCTGTTGTGGTTTGCTTCTTGGGAACTCTCTTGTACTCCTGTTCCTCTTGTTTCTCGAAAATCCAAAATCCCAAATCGACAAACCTCGCAGGATCTTTAGACGGGGCACCAATACATAGACACTTCACAAATTCGAAGACAAAAAAGCTGTCCAGATATCGAGGTATCATACAGCACTTCATTCACACAGCTGGCATTCGATGCTTCTTAAGTATTCACAGGCTGCAGTGCGATTGCGACTGCAACTCGCGCACTCGCTGCGCTGCTGCTGTTCGAAGCCATAACACTACCCCCCCCTTGAGACCTCGAAGAGATCTCATTGCTCTGGGTGGGCGTCACGTGGTCGAACCCGAAGGACAGGCCCAGAAAAAAGTTTTTTTTTACCTCGACATGTGCTGGCTACTGAAGCATAATAGTGGTCGAAACCCACACACTGAGGTACAGTACATTGTATACCTGTCGTCAGCGCCTCATTCATACGCCGTGTTGGACTCTGCCACGGCTGTGTCTTGGCGGAAGCTGCAGAAGACAACTTCGCCAGGCACAGTGCACGGGCGCTACCAACAGCAAGGCTGTGGGCCCGCCGAAATATCATAACATTGGGCACAGCTGTCGAAGCTGAGTGCCCAGCAGACAAACACCCAACGGGCCTATACATCTGTCAATTCGACAGGACATATGGAGGCAGGTGACACCATTAATGGCGTCCTGACTGTCGAATCAGCAATTACTTGGCATCCAGACTGTCGAATCAGCCATTACTTGGCATTCAGACTGTCGAATCAGCCATTACTTGGCGTTCCGACTGTCGCCTTAGCAGTCCGTTCAGCGTTTCGACGCCAGCCATGAACTTGAAGGTGTCATGACCCGTGTAGTGTCGGCGAGTGTCGCTTTCGAGGGCACGCTTCTGAATTAGGATACCAGATCGATGATTGAGCCATCGAAGGTTGGGATCATCAGGCCGACCGTCGGCGGGGCACTTGTACTGGAATACGAAGACATTTTCACGGGAAAGCGCCCAAAATTGTCCTGGTCGCAATGTCTGTGCCTTGTTCGCATAGAAATCCCAAAGATTCGACAGCTTCCAAACGTCCTCGTTCCACAAACCCGTTCGATTGGTGACTTCAAAGGAGAACGCGTCATGTTGACCGGTGGACCATCGATAGGTTTACTTTGAACCAGTACCAGGCCATGCTATGGTAGAACTGACCAGTTCGCGTATCGACTCGCCACCACGGTGTGTCAGCAATCGAAACTCTTCGAACAACGATGAAGGCACTGACGTCATCGACTGGGGGGCCGAGGGCATATTGGTCAATGACCTCAAGCATGTTGGTTTGAGAAGTTTCTTCTTAGAGTCGACCGAGGTGTTGATGCACATACTGGCCATCGGCGAGAGCACTCTGCAGAGCGAATCGAACCGCTTCTGCAGTCACAAGGCTCGAAGCCGTGTCGACAATAACTTTCATTTGCGCCAAGTGTTGGGGCTGGCGCGGACATTTCGACGTAGGACCTCTATCAGCTCGCCTCGTTCTTCCAACATCAAGCCCACTCTAGATCTCTCTTCCGAATACATGATGCCTCTCGTTAATTCAAGTTGCACGCGTTCGGTTCGTTCGGAGCTATGGATCAAACGTATCTTCGGTAGGTCCTGGGATGTTCGAGGGGTGGAGCTACAGGTCGTATGTGTCTGTTGGGCTCCAGCAATCCATCTGGATCCACGCATGAGTCTTCGAGGACTTCACGCTGCAAAAAGGTGAGGTTACTCAGGGTGGAGTTGAAGGAACTGAAGGTACACGGGATCCTCCTCTAGAGATTTACTCGACTCCCAAGACCATGTGTCGTCATCCCATTCACCACAGTACAGGAACGTGCGGCGCTTTTTAGATCCCACTCGACGTCTAGCCAGGATCTTGACAAGTCGAGGGGAGTCCCCGGTTTTGACAGGTGGCATCGGGAATTCCAAAACTGGCTGTCCCTCTCGATGGATGTAAGGCTTTATGCTGTCTCGATTGAAAAGTCGCAATCCATCGAAGAGGGCAGGGATGTCCAGTTTAACGTTCTCGCCCTTGTTCAGTACCTCGAGGACTTTGTAAGCGCCGCACCAGACAACATCGAGTTTCCATTTATGTCGATATTCCGGCACCAAGACCCACCATCGTTCTTCCACTTCAGGCACTCGAACGTGTCGGTCCATTTGTAGGACTACGTGCATCTGGCGTCGACGTCCCTCGGCAAGCATTGCACGCACAGAATCGAAGGTACGCTCAGCTCGTTGCATGTAATCATTGACGGTCGAAGGCTCATGTGCATGAGAAGTTTGAGGTTTGAGGTTTAGATTTTGCGGGTACTAGACGCTTTTCGGCCCCGGGGGGCCACCTGGTCGGGCCAGGTGATATCCTCCCCACCGGGTCCTAGTAGGGGGCCCTCAAAGACGCACCTCCTGCCTGGTGGCGGAGTCCCCCGGGTTCACAGAGCTCGGAGCCCCGTCCTTCCCCGGCGTCCCCGTTTCGCCACTCCCCGGTCAGTGCATCAATTCGCAGCCGTGGCCGCGGGCGCTTACCCACTGCGTCGCCCCCCTAATGCGTGGTCGCCCGGGGCACCGGCGCCGCCGGGCCCGTGCTACTGGCTTGTCGCCAGTGGGACCCCCTTGGGCTGGCGCGGAGGCTGCCTAGCCTAGGGGTTGGGGCGTGGCGCTGTGCGCCACTACTGCCTTGGCGGGTGCAGTGTCCCGTCTGTGTGTGCGCGGCGCTCGCGGCCGGTTCGGGGGGGTTCGGGCCGGTACCTGGTGTTGTGTCTCCCCTTCTTCCCCCTTCCCGCCCCGCGTATCCCGCGTTGCGTGTGGCGGGCCGTCCCGTCCGGGTGTCCCTTATCCTCGCTCGCTGGTACGCCATTCCATGTGGTCTGTGCGTTCCGCGCGCTCGGTCCGGTTGCCCTTCTGGTGGTCCCCGCGTGTCCTTTTCGTGTGTGTGCGCTCACGCTCTCGCGATGTCCGCTCCCCGCTGGGTGGTGTGGCGCGCGCATCTCGCGTGGTCCCGGCACTGGGCGCTGGTAGGGCCGTTCCATGTGGTCCGTGCCCCTCCGCGTGTCCTGCCCCGGTCCCGTGCTCCGTCTGGCGTGCTTGGGGGGGGGCGGTCCGGTCCCGGTTCCCCCCTACTTGGCTTGGGGTTGCGGGGGCGGCGGCTGGGCGTCCCCGGGGGGGTGCCTTCGTCCGTTGCGTGGGGCGTTCTGGGTCTTGCGTTCCTCTTCCCTCATCTGCCCGTCCACTAGGTGGGCTGTCGGGGTCTGCGTTGCGGGCGTGCGGTTGTGGGGGCCCCGCTCTGTTCTTGCGGGGGGGGAGAGAGGTGTCGTCTTGGTGTCCAGGCGCCGGCCCGCCGGATTCTCATGACGAGCCTGATGCGCACGGAGCTTCGCCCTGCGGGATGCGTGGGGGGGTTGGGGTGACCGTGGCTGGAGTGGTGCTCCAATGTCCCGGTTCATGGCCCAGCAGAGCAGCCCTACCGCGGGCTTACTCTTAGCACAGGGGGAGGGGGTTGCGGGCGCGTTTGTTCTGTGACCCGGGTGCCGATGTATCTCTGAAGGCAGCCGCCCCGGAGGTAGCGCACCAGGCGCGCGCCGCGAAGGAGCTGGTTCGAACCCCGGGATCGGTGGTCTCCCACCGATCCCTTCGAATACCGGGCGAGGCCTCCCATCGACCTGTTTGAGTACAGGTGACGGTGCGCACTGCTGCAGGGGTGGGTGGCTCCCATGTCTTTTGTTTTTCTTGGGTGGGGGGTAAAACGAACGAGACCTCCACCCGATCCACCGGTATCGGTGGTGGCGCGAGTTGCTGGAGGGGGGGGTGGTTCCCACGTCGCCAACTAGAGAGCTCTACGTGCAGGGATCCCAGGAGCACCAACGCCCGGGATCGAACCCCCGCACTGGACGATTGAAGACCGACGCTCTCACTACTGGGCCGCGGGAGTCTCTTACGCCACTGAGGGGTGTCGTCGGCTATGAATCCAGTCCTGAGGGTGGGGCTGTGCGCTGTGAAGCGTGTTGCGCGTGCCGGGAGGCCCCAGTCCACGCGCACGGGGTCGGGACAGGGGGGGAGGGGGCTGGGTGGGGTGCGTTGGATCGCCAACTGACGTGCACAGGGGTAAGAGGCGGGCAGTAGCACCACCGGGTCGCCGACTGACTGTAGGGCGGGGGGTCGCTCTGCCTCTTTCCGTCCCTCTGCCTTCCCTGGGCAGGCAACAAAGCGGGCGTCACTGGCGTTGCGCTGTCCATGGGGGGCGTGGCCCCCCATACCACTCCGGTTCGTGTTCACCCAGCCTCTCCGGGTACGATCTGTGCGGCGTCCCGGTGCGCAGGCGTGGGCCCGCTTGTTCTTCGCGGCCCCCTTGTGGGCCGGCGGGGGGGCGGGGGGGCGGGTCACACTCCGGCTCCTCTCTCGGGTGGGGGGGGCCCATCCCCCTTGCCTCGGGGGGGGTGTCGCGCTGTGGCCTCCCCGCTCTCGTTCCGGGCGGCGGCCTGCGGTACCCCTTTCTGGCTCTCCCCTCCGGCGCGCGCGTGCGGTCGGGGCTGAAGTGCCGCCCCGGGGCGGGGGGGGGTGAGGGGCGGCCCGTGGACCGCTCCCCTGGGGGCCCCGGCTGACCTGCAGACCCCCCCTCTGTCCCCTCGGAGTGGGCTGTGGTCACGGGAGGGTCATGCGGGGCGCGGCCTCCTTCGTGTTCCGTTGTGCGCGTTGCTCCGGCACGCCGGTGTGGGTTCGCGGGGGCAGGTCCAGCCGCCGTTGCCCTTACCGTGTCGCCGTTCCTCCTGTTGGTGGGGGCGCCCCCCCGGCCCTGGGGGGGCGGAGGGCCGCGCCTGTGGCTCCCCAGCTGGGGTGGGTGCGGGGGGGGGGGGGGGGGGGCACCCCGCTCGCTCTCGGGCCTGTGTGGGAGGGGGGGGGGGGGGGGGGGAGTGGGGGGGGTCCTTCGGTCCCCTGGCGATGCCCCCTGTCGGCCAAAAGGGGGGGGGGGGAGGGCGGCTTGGCGGTCCCGGCCCCGGGGGCCAGCCATCGGCCAGGGGGGTCGCGCCCTTCCCCCGCCCCCCTCTACCGAGAGCCGGATCCTCACGCAGTCCCTCCCTGGGGCCCCTCATCTCCCGGCCGTTGCCGCGCGGCGCTGGCCGGCCGGGGGTGGCCGTGAGGGTCAGCGGTCAGTGGTTAGCGGGTTGCGGGGCCGCTTTCCCTGGGTAGGCAACAAAGCGGGCGTCCCTTGGTGTCGTGCTGTCCATGGGGGGCGTGGCCACCCATACCATTCCGGTTCGCGCCCACCCGGCTTCTCTGGGCACGATCTGCGCGGCGTCCTGGTGCGCAGGCGTGGGCCCACTTGCTCTTCGCGGCCCCCATTGGAGCCGCCGGCTGGGGCGTCGGGGCGGGTCACACTCCGGCTCCCCTCTCGGGCGGGGGGGTCCGTCCCTTCTGCCTCGGGGGGTGGGGGCCGGGGCCCCTGCGGCTGGCGGGCCGGTGGGGGGGCGGGGGGGGGGGGGGGGGGGTGTCGCGCCGCGGCCTCCCTGCTCTCGTTCCAGGCGGCGGCCTGTGGTACTCCTTCCTGGCTCTCTCCGTGTCGCCGGTGCGCTCCCTTCCGGCGCGCGCTTGCGGTCGGGGCTGAAGTGCCGCCCCGGGGTGGGGGGGGGTGAGGGGCGGCCCGTGGACCGCCCCCCTGGGGGCCCCATCTGACTTGATACCCTCCCTCTGTCACCTCGGAGCGGGCTGTGGTTACGGGAGGGTCATGTGGGGCGCGGCCTCCTTCCTGCTCCGTCGTGCGCGTTGCTCCGGCACGCCGGTGTGGGTTCGCGGGAGCAGGCCCAGCCCCCGTTGCCCGCATTGCGCCGCCGTTCCCCCTGAGGGGGGGGCGCCCCCCCGGCCCTGGGGGGGCGGAGGGCCGCGCCTGTGGCTCCCCTGCTGCGGTGGGTGCGGGGGGGGGGGGGGGGTGGGGGGGCCGCCTCCTCGCCCGCCCCCGGGTCTGTGCGGGGGGGGGGTGGGTTGGGGGGGGCCCTTTGGCCCCCTGGCGATGCCTCTCGTCGGCCGTGGGGGGGGGGGGCGGGGGCGGCATGGCGGCCCTGGTCCCGGGGGCCAGCCATCGGCCAGGGGGTCGCGCCCTTCACCCGCCCCCCCTATCGAGAGCTGGATGCCCGCGCAGGCCCTCGCCGGGGCCCTCACCTCCCCGGCCGTTGCCGCGCGGCGCCGGCCGGCCGGGGGTGGCCGTGGGGGTTAGCGGTCAGTGGTTAGCAGGTTGCGGGGCAGCCGGTTCCTCCCCGCGCTTGTCGCCCCCGCACTCCCTCCCGCAGGAGGCGGCGCGCCCCCGCACGTCGTGCCATACCGGGGGGGGGGCGTGGGTCAGGGGGCCCATCCCCCCCCCCAACCCTCCCGTACCCGCCGTCTGGGCCTTCACTTGCGCCGCCGCTTGTGTGGGGGCTGGGGCTGCGGCGGCGGCGGGTTGTGCCGGCGGTAGCGCCATTGGGCGAGGGCGCTATGCAAAGCCCGGGGGAGCCAGTTGTTGGCGTCCGCATCCGTGATGCGGAGCACCGCTCCCCCCTCCAGGAAGGCCGGCCACGTCGGCTCCCTGTCGGGCCACGCCGCCCGGATCACTGACCTGAGGACCCTCTCGTGGTCCTCTGGGGCCGCCCACCCCCCCGGGGGTGCCTCTCGGTTTCCTCCGTCCCTCCGGAGGAGCACGGCATCGAAGGGCCGGTTCCGCGACCTCCTGGAGGTCCCCTGGTTGGCCCAGCACAACCACCCGTACACTTCCCCCACCAGGGGGAGGGTCTCCCCCCCCAGCGGGTCCGGGACTGCGCCCCAGTCCACGTCCCACGGCCGGCTCTCCTCCGCCCCCCGTGCCAGCCCCCCTCGCTGCTCCTGCACCTGCGGCGCCGATGCCACGCCCCGTCCCCCCTCCGCCGAGGCCATCCGCGCCGGCTCCGCCCTCGGCGCGGGGGGGGCTTGCTGGTGCTGGTGTCGTGGGGGTTGGGGGGGGACGAGCTCGCCGGCGTCAGGGTCGATGTTGTAGAGGTGGTGGTGGTGGTGGTGGTGGTGGTGGTAGGTGTGGTGTGCCGGCATCTGTTGGATGCCGGGGGGGATGCACCTCACCGGCTGCACGTCCGGCTGCGGGGGCGCTCCGCCCTCTGCCCCCCTCCCCTCGCCCCGCCCTCCCCCCTGGGCTCCCATGCCCCGTCCCTCCTGTCCCTTGGGGCCCTTGCCCTTGCCCTTGCCCTTGCCCTTGGGCCCCTTTCTGGTCCCGTGCCCGTGTCGCGGGTCCCGCCTCTCGTCCCCCACGCCCTGGCCCGCTCGCTCTCCCATCCCCCCTTGTCCTGCCCCCTGCGCCTGGGTACCCTTCCCGCGTCCCTGAGCACCCTTCCCGTGCCCTGGCCCCTCCCCGACCCCCTGCCCGTGTCGCGGGTCCCGCCTCTCGTCCACCACGCCCCAGCCCGCTCGCTCTCCCACCTCCCCTCGCTCCGCCCCCTGCACCTGGGCCCCCTGCCCGCGCTCCTGCGCGCCCTTCCCGTGCCCCGACCCCTCCCCTGCCCCCTGCCTGTCACGCCGTCCGCCGCTCCCCTCCCCCTCGCCGCTGCGCCCTTCCTGGACCACTCGCCGGGCGTCCCGCTGCCTTTGCAGTTGCGGCAGCGTGACGCCCGGCGGCGAGCGCTCGCGCGTCGGGGGGCGGACGTGCTGCTCCCGCCCCGGGGGGAAGCGCTTGGGGGGGTACGGCTTGGGGGGGCTGGTGTGGGTGTGGGCGGGGTTGGCGTGGGCGCGGTACTTCGCGCTCTCCCTGCCCACTGCTGCTGCTGCGGCGGCCGCCGGCGAGGCGTCCGCGGCCCGTGCGGGGTTCTTCCCCCGCCTGCGCGGCGTGCCAGGGGCCGCAGCCCCTCTCGCGCCCTCCGCACTCTCCTTCGCTGCCGCGGCGGCCGCCGACGAGGCGCCCGTGGCCGCGGTCGCAGACCCTCGCACACCCTCCTCGGTCTTCTCTGCCGCCGCGGCGGCCGCCGGCGAGGCGCCCACGGCCCGTGCGGGGTCCGTCGCAACCCCTCTTGCGCCCTGCTTGCTCTCCTGCGCGGCTGCGGCAGCCCTCGGCGACGCGTCCGGCTCCTGCGCCGGGGCTGCCCCCCTTGCCGGCGGCGTGCCGGGGGCCGCGGCCGGGGCCGCGGCGTGGCTCGCCGCGGTCTCCGCCTCCTGCGCGTCAGGGCGGGGCGGGGCGGCGAGGCTGGCCGCTTGGGCGGCGGGGGCGGCCGTCTCGGCTGGCCCAGGTTCCCGGGCCGGCGGCAGCGGCCCGACCACCGCCGCCTCCGCCAGCCTCCGCTCCTCGCGCTCCGCGAGGGTCTCCCCCGTCCACTCTGGGGAAGAGACGGGGGAGCGGGAGCGGGACCAGCGGTGGTGGCGGTCGTCCCGCCCGAGGGAACCATCGGAGTCTGCCATCACTGTTACTCTGGTAGGCATGCGTGGTGGCAGGCGCGCCCTTCCCACTACCTCCTGGTGCATCAGTGCCGTGCCGTGGGCAGTGCCGTGTGGTGCTCTGCGGGGGGGGGGGGGGGAAGTGGGTGGGGGGCCGGCTGTGGCGTCAGCCCCGCACGGCCGGGGGTCCGCGGCCATCCACCGGCATTGGGAGGGGAGGCGGGGGAGCCACGCGGCGCACGCGTCGCGCCACAGCTCCCAGTCTGGGGCGGGGCTCAGGGCCCTGGGCCCCCGGGGGTCGTCGAGCGGTGTCGGGGGCAGCCGCACCAGGTGGACCCCCGTAACGGCGGTGACCTCCTGTGTGCGCAGGAAGGTGTGTACTCCGTCCCGCGCCGCGGGCGCCGGGAGGGGGGGGCGGGGTACGGGTATGGCCCCATAGAGGTGGATGGGGGTGATCCCCAGGATCCGCCCCGGGCACCCGCGGGTCGCGACGACGAGGAGGAGGAGGGGGGTGCCAGGGCACTCTTGCCAGAGGACCTGCCCCCTGTGGTGGGCACCCCTGGTCCTGGAGAGGGGGGGGGACAGGTCTGGATTAGCCCAGCCGCGGGGCGCGTGCGTCGCCGGTGGGAGGGCGGGGCACCAAGTGGGCTCCCTGGGGAACGCCTCGTAGACGACGGCGTACGGGGGGGTAGGCCCGGTGCCGTCATACATGTGTCGTCATCCCATTCACCACAGTACAGGAACGTGCGGCGCTTTTTAGATCCCACTCGACGTCTAGCCAGGATCTTGACAAGTCGAGGGGAGTCCCCGGTTTTGACAGGTGGCATCGGGAATTCCAAAACTGGCTGTCCCTCTCGATGGATGTAAGGCTTTATGCTGTCTCGATTGAAAAGTCGCAATCCATCGAAGAGGGCAGGGATGTCCAGTTTAACGTTCTCGCCCTTGTTCAGTACCTCGAGGACTTTGTAAGCGCCGCACCAGACAACATCGAGTTTCCATTTATGTCGATATTCCGGCACCAAGACCCACCATCGTTCTTCCACTTCAGGCACTCGAACGTGTCGGTCCATTTGTAGGACTACGTGCATCTGGCGTCGACGTCCCTCGGCAAGCATTGCACGCACAGAATCGAAGGTACGCTCAGCTCGTTGCATGTAATCATTGACGGTCGAAGGCTCATGTGCATGAGAAGTCATTCGGGGAAAGTCCAATGGAAAATGGGGTGTTCGTACCTCATCTATCTCGAACGGGGATAGCCGAAGGCTATTGGACGTCAGGTTGTTAAACTGAATCTCGGCGAACAGAAGGTTGGCATCCCACTCGTTGTTACTAAAGATGCCGTGTGTACGCAAGCGTTGGAGGATCGACTGGTTTCTGCGCTCCGGTAGGCCATCGCCTCCAGGACTGTTGGCTACTGTTTGGGGCATCTGGATCTTGGAACGCTGAGCCAACTCCTTCCACGCTTGGGACTCGAACAGCTTGTCTCGATCGGAAACAATTTGTCGAGGGTATCCTTTAAGTCGAATTACTTCACGCGGGAACACGTAGACAAGGTCGTCGGCTGTCATATCTTGGCGGCAAGGGATGAACATTCCACACTTGGAGAATCGGTCGAGCACAGTCATGATGGCGTCATGGCCCCTAGTGGTCGGCGGCAATCCTGAAACCCAGTCGATGGACACACTATGCCATTTGGTGTCGGGCACCGGTAATGGTCTAGGCACTCTGGCGGTGTCGACTCGCCGTGACTTCGCCGCTTGACACACATCGCAACTTAAGATGTACCGCTCAACGTAATGTCGGAGATGTGAACAAACGTAGTGGCGCTTGATCAGTGCCATGGTTGGAAGTACAGCCGAATGGACATAGAACTCCGACTCGTGATACAGAGCCACAATCCAGGTCACAAGCGTTCGAGGGACAGGCACACGCTTGCCCATCGTCGACAAATGGAAGAATTTGCCATCATCGAAGGACAACTTGGCATCGCGGAGTTGGTGTCGTGCCGCAGGGCTTCGAACCGCGACTTCGTAGATGTGTCTCGTACGTGGGTCTTCTCGATAGGCTGCTGCCCACACAGCTGTCGAAGTCAAATCCTTGCACTGATAGTGTCGGTGCACTCGGCGGTGTATACCTTTAAGACTTGACGGGTACGGCGTGTTCGGCCCAACCTTAGGCAAGGAAACTGATTTTAGTGTGCCGTCTCGGTGACGTGGACAGCGGATCAGTTCCGCCAGGGTTGGAGCATATCGAAGTTCTTTGCCAAAAGTGACTCGAAGAGGGCAGTCCATGCCTACGTCGGCAAGGTCGTCGGTGTTGGCAGGTATATCTGGCTCGTTGCCAGCATCATCAAGATGTACCTCTTTTTGCTGTGAATCTTCAGCCAGAATCTCGTCTGATGGTACTGGCTCCAGGTCCTCCGGCTTGACAGCTGTTGCATTTGATGGTAATGGCTCCAGGTCCTCTGGCTCGACGGCGGGTTCACTGTCGAATTGGAGGGCTGGTTCCGCATGTTCGTCAGCATCAGGTTCCTTCACCACGGAGCGTCTGCTCCGAAGCGAGACGTACAGGTGGTCGTACGGCTGGGGCCACACTTCGTCGTGTGAGAACGAGTCCTCGAGTACATGCAGGAACTCATCGACAGGCTCTCCTTCCGGTGAGGCCCAATTCTTGATCAAGGGTATTACAAAGGCCTATGTACGTGTGGCATTTTTGATGTCCATCGCCTGTCGTGAAGTCAGGCGGGAACAGGCGTCCGCTGCTGGATTCTGGAGGCCCGGTACATACCACAATGTGAGGTTGTATTCTTTGAGGAACTGGGACCAACGTGCTTGTCGTGGTGTCAGCGGTCGAGTGCATATCTGGAGATAACGAAAGCTTTGGTGGTCAGTGTGCACCTGCACCTGCTGTGGTCCTCGAAGTAGATGAAACCACTGCTTCAAGGCTGACACGATGGCCAACAGCTCCTGTCCTCGAATCGGGTATCGAGTTTCGGCAGGTTGCATTTTCCGCGACATGAAGGTAATAGGTCGAAGATGTCCCTTGTACTTCCCATGCGCGCATCGTTGCACTAGCATGGCACCCACGCAGTCTGTCGAAGCATCCGTGTACAAGTGATACGGCTGTCTGGGGTCGATAGCACTGAGATGTGTCGCATTGATCATTGCTTGCTTCAGCTTGTCGAAGGAAGCTTGATGTACGGCCGTCCACCCCCACTCGAAGTCTGCCTTAAACATTGCGGTCAGAGGGGCTGCAACAGCTTGGAACCCTTCGACAAACTGCTGCTAAAATCCGCCCAGCCCAATGAATTGTCGAACTTCATGAACCGTAGTTGGCGGAGGCCAACCTCGAATGACCTTGATCTTTTTTGGGTCCATGTGTACTCCATCGCTGTCCATGATGTATCCACAGAGGGGTATCCGACTCTGGAAGAGTGTGGATTTATCGATGCAGGGAAACAGCTGGTGTTGACGGAGTAGTTCATGTACCAAATCGAGATGTCGTTGGTGTTCATCCGCATCCTTCGAGAAGACGAGGATGTCGTCGATGTACAGCCATACAAAGATCCCCAAGTTGTCTCGAAGGACATCATTCACGACGTGTTGGAACGTCGACGGCGCATTACAGAGGCCAAAGTGCATAAGTGAAGCGTTCCTTCTGTGCCGGGCGTGCCACAGCAATGAAACAGAAGGACAAAAGTACGCTATCGCCAACAGTGAATGATTCATTAAAATCGACGCCAAATCCCTTCAACAGCCCACGAAATTCTGCACAAAACCATCCATCAGTCCGCATTTCACAGAAATAACAAATCCCAAAACAACTCCCGACAATGTCCTTAGAGAATATTGAATCCCATTGGGACCTGGCAATTATGGAAATTCCCTCCCATCAAAACACCAGGCCCCTTGCCGCCAAAGCCATGACACACAATGACGAACTAAAGCCTTACACCTTCAAGGTCTCACATGGTCATGCATATGATATAAAGCATGGTTCTTACCCTCCCGACTTGTTCTGGTCCTTTGTCGCAAAAGGTAATTGGGACACGCACTTTTTTACGTATGATTTAGGACATTGTTTTTTGCCCATATATGTGAACGCATATAAAAACAAACACCGAAACTATGAGCTCACCCAAACTCCTTGTATCACAACCCCGAGACGCAAGCTTGTAGCCGCGGATGCCCTAAACATAGTCAAACACCCGGCTACCAAAAGATTCGTCGCAACCCCTACACATTCGAACAATCGCGACTTCAAAGAGCTATCCCTCACAGCACAATGCACCACCATCTATGACGTGTTGATATTGGCAAAAAGCGAAAATCTGAAAATTGAAGGTGAATTGATCATCCCAGCTCTGTATCCAAACCCCACCGCCGCGGATGTTCACTTCTGGGATTTCCGAACTTGCGTCCAAAAAAGCCTTGAGTTCGCCGCGGAATGCAAAGTCATCACAAACGTGCACCCCCTTTGCAATGTACACAACATAGAACGACTCACACTAGACATGGCACCCAACAAACGTCCCTTCTCATACAACATTTTGGTAACTTCCCTTGACTCATCGTCAAAGTACCAATGGACCTCTTCACTGGAAGAACCATTTATTTACATACAAAGCCCATCCCGTGAAACATCACTAGACGAGTCACTCAAATTGGTGGGATCAGCCACAGGGAAGGACTTGGTTGGACACATCCGAGTCGATGTAAACACCGAACTATCGGATTTGGTTTTTTTAGAAAAAATCTTCATATGGGCTAATAAAGCCGTCATGGGGACGGATGTCGAAGTTATTTCCACCACTTGCTTGATCGATAGAGGCGATATAAACAGCAGGGCTTCTCCGGCCCCCAAAACCTTTAACCGTTGGGACATTGAAGCACCACGTGACAAAGTCTACGAGTGGGCAAAAATGCTCCAAAGCACACACCCCCTTAAAAACGCCTCCCGCCCAGTTTTGGTGTTTCCCATCCTCCAAGATCTAAGCACCACCTTTGCCTTTCATACCAAGGAGAGGAGAGAAGAAAATGGAACGGTGTATGAACTCATTGAAAAATTGTGGAAATCGCCCTTGATGTCCGAGTGTGTGCTCTTTGTCATGCCTAGAACCATCGACAGCCTTGCAGTTGTGCTTAACACAAACGCCGTGCCTGAAACCGGAGTCCCATGGGACCGCCACGTGTTCAATCTGCTCGATGCAAGAGGATATACATTTTCGAAAGCAGCGGGACTACAATTTCTAACCAGACAACCCAGTACCCTTGATGTTGCGTACAACCAAACCATGAGTGCACGAAGCATCAAGGACGAAGGAAAAACCAACCCAAATCTGGCATGCGATTCAGCGCCCCACCACACCACCTTCCTCGACATAAAGTCAGCAGCCGCCCTCTTCGGTGAGCTCAATAGCATCAAACCTTTTGCGGGCAACACACAAGTCGCGAGCTGGGACACTTTTGAAGTAAGATACAAACACCCGGAATTGGCAATCCTCACCCACCAAGAAACAATCACAGGAATGGCGTTCCAACATGCCACGCCCAACCTCATGCGAAAAGAGTTCCTGATCAACCCTCTAGTTCAAAGAGGAATGCAGCGATTGAAAGCCATCCTTACCAAAGCCAAAGACTTTGGAAGCGAAAAAGAACTCCAAAGAACAAGAACGTCCCTCGCCCTTCCCCTCACGTCCGAAGGCACCGAACCAACCCCGTCAGGTCGACTTGCATCAGCAGTAAATTACGTCACCTCTCACTTTTCTCCTTATTAATGATTAGGAAACTCCGGACAATGGGGCATGAATGCCAAAAAAAGCTTCTCTTCCCAAGAACTTGCGAACCAGTGGGCCGACAACTTTGCCAAGGATCCTTCAAATATTTTCTAACGAAATTTTTGGGGGCATTTCCCCCGGCATGCGGCTACCATTCCGCCATCCTACAGGGAGCGTCGTCCAAGAACACGCCCCCACAACAAACTCTTGCCCACCCCCCGTGTTTAGTGTCCTCCAATGCTTCGTTTACGTCTCATGATAATGCAACCACCACCTCTCACTTGTGGCACCACCTCCTCCCTCACTAGCAACTCCCCTTGTTTCCAGAGCACCATGATAGGAATGCCTCGGCCCAAAGAACATCATCAAGAACAGTCACAGGCGAAGAGGTCCTTCCAACCCCAGCTATCCACACCTATGACTCACACACGCAAGACAACCACCTCGTTAAACAACCAACATGGGGAAAGACAAGCAACCGCGAGTCTCCTCAACAACCACCGTCTCTCAAGCTAATCACAATGGTCCTTGAACTAACATACAGTACAACCATACTCAGCGCGACGACGACCCTTCGGAAGTCTCGCACCCTTTCACCTCAGGGAAGACAAGCGCAAGCGAGTCCCCAGCAACCCAAGGAGACGTGCCCCGGCAACGGCGAGTCCCAACAGATTTACCTCCTATACACGACGACGACCACGCGCCATTCTCGCACATGGAGCGCATCGGGACGGCAACTGCACACGAGCCCCCGTAAATCTCCTCTCGAACCGGGTGGCAGACGAGATGCACAAGCGATCCAGTCACACCGAAAAGAAACGTCTTCTGCTCTCCCTGTCTGCTCCCTCTCCCAATGCCCTAACCCTCTCAGGAAGCATCCAAAACCTAGGACAAGACAAAGTACTCTGGCACCATCGCATCATACCAAGGTCCCCTCAACTCCCTTCACGCCTGCAGAGGTCAGCGGACCCGGTGGACCTCATCATCGCCTCCCTCGACGTCAAGGGAGCCTTCCCGAACACCCCCTGGCTCCTTCTAGAAGCGGTGTGGAAACGCCTAGGCCTCCCCATCTACAACTTCACCTCCGACTACATCCGCACCCGCAAATACACGGTCCGCACAGGAGCAGGCCTCACTCCCTTCCTGGAGCCAGGCAGCGGGGTCCCCCAAGGGGGAGCAGAGGGCCCCTTCCTGTACCTTCTAGTGACGCTCCCCCTGGCCCTCGCAATCGAGCAGGATTACCCGGCCTACGCACCCTACCCCCTCCTCTCCCCCCTGGTCGGCTTCGCGGACGACACCAACCTCACCGTCGCGCACACCCCACACGACCCCCATGCCCCGGACCCCGGACCAACGGTCACCCAACAGGCCAACGACTTACTGGACGTGACCGTCTCCTACCTCTCCCACAACAACCTCATCGTCCACCCCACAAAGTCAGTGGCCATGATCAAGGGGTCTGCCACACCTCCCACCCTGGGGCCACAAGGCCCCCCCATGCAAGTCGTGACGACCACCACCCACCTGGGGGTAGTCCAGGCCGCCAACCCTGAGGACGCCACCCTCCCTCCCAAGTTGCAGTCACACCTCGCCCATCTCCCCAGATATGCGTCCCCGACCACCAAGGCCCTCTCCCTGTCCCACCAGAGCCTGGCGTACTACCTCACCGGGGTCTTGAACGCCTCCATAGGCTTCCAAGCACTCCACCTAACACACCCCACCACCGCCCTCCAGCCGGCCACACGCGCCGTGACCAAGGCATGGGCAGCACACGGGGGCTGGCCCACCTCCATACCCACCCGCGCCATCCGAGCGGCATGGCCCCACTATGGAGACGCCATAGGGGACGAGGTGAAAGCGGCCTATAACAGACACACCGCCCTCCTCCTTCACCGCATGACCCACAACCACTCACCGGAGGTCCGCGAGGTCACCGCCATCCGCCTCCAAGCCGCACAACGGGCCCGCAACACATGCCCGCGCTGGGTACTCCACCAGACGGGCATGCCCACCAACATGAACACCCGCCTGTGGAACCACCTGCAGCTTCTGCTCCCATCCCCACACCACGCCATACTCACCAACCACACGTGCCCAGAGAAAGGGCCACTAGCGGTCCTCTGCGGGGACCTCCACCACCACCCCAAGGGCACCATCCACACCATAGACCTTGTCGGGGCCTCCATCACCGTAGTAAACGTCACCCTCGCCCAAATGCGGGTCCTGCACCACAGCGGGGCACACCACAGCCCTTTTCTACAGCTTCCCGAATGGCCACAACACCGCCTCTTCCACCAGTACCTCACACAGACGGCACGAACAGCGGGACACACTCTACCGGGCAGCAAAGACATGCGCATAGCCTACCGAGAATTCACAAGGCAACACCCGCGACCCATCCCAGAGACACCGCCCTACGCACCCACCGGATCGAAACACGAACCCGTCCCCCCAGTAACGGGCCCAGTCCCACCACTAACCCTACTACTGGCCCCGAATGAAGCCAAACCCACGCAGACCACCGTCATCCACCACGGGGCAAAATGGCGCATACCGAAACACCACATGACCGCCCGAGACCTACCAAAGGTCCCCCAAGATTCCCAGAGCATGCCACGCACATGTTGGGCCTGTGACCCCGAGGCACCAACCGCACCATGGCCCGTGCTACACCTCATAGCACGCCACCACACCCACCCCACGACCCACCTACCACCACAGGCCTACGCATGGATAGCCCCATGGTTCCACCGCACCGACACTAACCCCACGGTAGCATGGAACCCCGACCACGCGCCCAAATGGCTCTTCACCACTACACCCACATGCCCCCGCCCCGACCCGGCAGGGGTCGCCATCCGTTACAGCATGTACGAGCCAGGCAGAACGGGCAAACACGAGCACCCCTACTATCCACTCCACCACTCCTGCCACACACCGGAGCACCGAACACAAACCCTCACATGCCACGACCTAAACCCCGACACAGCCTACATCCTCCACTACATCTACTCCTACCTCACACAAGGACAGCCGGAGCAGGGACTCATAGCCCTGTCCCCCCAAGCAAAGCACATCATCTCCAAAGGAATAGGGGTGTACGCCACCCCCATCCTACAGCCCACAACCCCAGTAGCCCACCTCGCCACGGGCCTTGCCATATACGCCTACCTGCCCATGAACCCATGCCGCCTCCCACAACCATCACCGGCGGACCGGCTCTTCTTCACCGACGCCTCAGGCGAATCCGCCCTCACGCCCATCACCGGGGGGGCCACCCTGCAACTAACCCACACCGGGGAACACTACCACATGGACCACCACACGGGCCACACCACCTATGGGGCCTCTTCCCACGGGGAGCTAGGGGCCATGGCCGACGCCATCACCGAGGTCGCGGCCCACCTACCCGCCCACTCCCCGCACATCGTCCGGGTCTGGTTCGTGGTAGACGCCACTGTCGACACGCACCTGCTCCTCCGCATAGCAAGGCAACCACTTCACAAAGCAACCGCGACGAGCCTCGGCACCCAGGCACTGCTACTCTGGAAAGCCCTACGCAGCCTTCCCCCCTACGTCCAACTCCACATCGTGAAACAAGAGTCCCACAGGCACCAATACGGAAATGGTAAGGTCGACAACCAGGCAGTACACCAGCGCACAACACACCTACCAGCCCTCCAGATCCCTGACCTCGGCCGCAACCACACACACCTCCAACACGTGCCCCCTGTACCCGAGCCCCATCAGACCCCGGACTGGGTACCAGAGGACGCCCCCTATTCCTCCCACGACAGAGCGTACCACTACCCCAACCCCGTCCAACATCTCGCCCGCGTGCTCGGCGACGCAGACAGCCGGGCGCACATCCAGGAGCTCCAGGACAGACTGCAAGTCCCCCTCTACCACTCAGCGCTCCGCCCAGCAAACGTCCCAGCCCACCTCCAGAAACGACGCATCCAGCTCCTCAGGGAGCAACTGCCTTTCCTCACCAGGGTCGCCAGATGGCTCGCCCGCAAGCACATCCACGTCCCCGACGAAGACACCCGTTGCCCATGCGACCACACCACCCCGGAGGACCTGGGAACACTTCAAGAAATGCCCCCTCCATACAGACAGGGACACCCTAGTGGGCTGGTCCCCGGCGGAAACCCTGCGGCAAAACGAAGGATGGCCAGCCCACAGCCACGCACACCAGGCCACCGAACACCTCTTCCGGGACCCCCTGATCAAAGAAGCCACCATGAGAGGGGCAGTGACACAGGCCCTGCACCGACACCTCACTAAACACACGGAAAGCCCCATGGAAGCAGCAGCACACCTCCAGCTAGAAGCGGTCCGCAGAGCAGCAGCCCAAATGGTACACCGCAAACACCTCCTGCTAACACACGCGGAACAACTCACCGACCCCACCGCCAGGAGACACATGCAGCGTCTCATCCATTACCATGCCGTGCATGACCCAGACGTCCACTAACCCGCTCCGCGCCCCGCACGCGCCCCCCGTCTCCATCCACAGGTCTCCAAGGCACCACCACAGCGCCCCGAGACCCGTCTCGCACCCAAGAAGCCACCCGGCGACGCCCAGTCCGGCCGAACCCAGCCAGGGCCAACCATCCATCGACGTAGACGCGCAAGACCCCGGCAGCCCATCCAGCCCATCCCCCCCGGACCCGGGACACCCTCCCCTCACACCGGCCACCATCCGCGACCCCGACCTCCTCCGAGCGACCCTCCAAGACAGGGCCCCGACCACCCCCCTGGGCTGGTACCGCCTACAAGAGGACTGGACCAAGCTCACCGTCAAAGCCCTCCGGGACCTGACCACCCCAGGCAGCGGCCTCCACGAGACCATAGTAGACCTCGTGCTCTGGCGAGCCCGCAAACACACCCGGGGCCAGCCCATCTGGATGCCCCCCATCGAGTGGGGCCAGGCCCTGACGCACGACACCGGCAGCAACGTCACGCGTCGAGGGACCGTACGCCTACGGCGGGCCCAAGCGGAGACGGACCACCCAGCGGACCCGAACCACCCGGAGCAGTGGGAACAGGCCACCGCGCCCAACCGCGACACCGCCCTCCGCGCCGCCGGCCTCCGCACCCCGGACGACGACCTCCCCCCCCCACCTACAGACAGTGACCACCCCCCGCCGGAGGTCTGGGTTACAGTCCTCGAGCGCGGCCACTACTACGTGATAGCCGCTATGGCTACGTCCCACGGCCCGCAATGGATCATCCAGGGGACAGACACCATGTTCGCCCCGGAGACCGCCCCACCAGGGGCAGTGGGGGACCCCACCACCCAGCACAGGATCCTCAGGGGTCTCCTCCAGCCAGGGGACACGCCCCCAGCCCGCGCCCTGGCCCAAATCACCTCAGGGAAGGCGGGCTACCACCTGGGATTGTCCATGCTCTGCCTAACCCACTGGATCCAGCGCCACTGGCCACCCACGGGGACCGTGCCCTGGGTTTGGGCCATCCCCACCGCCCACACACAAGTCGAAGCAGGCCCGGACACACGACCAAACCCCCCCCCCAGGCCGCAGCAGTCCCTCACCTGCGGGTACCACGCCATCCACAGGGTCCTCAACCGCGCGGGTCTTAGCCCAAAGCTAGCATGCCCCCTTCCCACCACTGACCAAGAGGTCCACCAGATACGAACGCTCGTCTGCGAAATCCTTGCCGCGGCAGCAGAAGACGGCAAGCTTCTCCTCCAAACCGCCCGGCCTACAACTGCCCACGCAAGCGCGCAGCAAGCGGACACATACACCGGCGCAGCACAACCCCCCGCACAATCCCCGCCCATGCCCCCCCCCTCTCGCTGCTCAACCGGAGACCCACACACGCCCACTATCGCGCGCACCCCCGGGCCCCGCGACACGGGCCTCCCCCACCCGCCCGAACACCAGCACACGCCCGCCACACACCCACCCACCGGCCACCCTTCACCGCCCCCCACACTCGACAACCCACACACACCCGCCAAGGGGAGCCCCACGCCCCGCGGCACGCCCACCCCACCCAGTGGCCCGACCACGCCCCCCACACACACCCCAGAGGACCCAGGCCCACCCCCCCCGGCCCCTGAATGCAGCGCACGCGAACTGTTCCCCCCCGCTGACACAAACCCACACGACCTCGCACATTGCAGGACCCGGGCCCAGCCAAGCCCAGAAAGAGAAGGCCGCAGCCCCGCGCCTCCCTCCCCCGCCGCAGCCGACCAGATCGGCCCGCCGGGCCGCCAGGTCACGACCGGGCCCCCCCAGCCGCCCGCCCCCAACCTACAACCCGGGGACATGCCCTCCATCCTCCCCGCCGTGGCCGCGGCAGAAGCCGCCGCCCGCAAGCCCGCCCGCATCACAGCCCAACCCGCGTCCACCACCTCCTCCTCGTCCTCAGCCTCGTCCACATCCTCCACCTCATCCTCCGACCCCCCCCTCCCCGCCAAACTCATCCTCAAGGCCACGGCGAAAGCCAAAGCCGCGGCCGCACGCACCAACCCCCCAACCCCCACACAGGCGACTCAGGCACCCCGGCAACCCACCGGGACGACCCCCGACCCGGCATCGACGCCCTCACACCTCCGGACAGAGGTACTCCTCAACCTGGAACCGGACCCCAACCCCAAACCCGACCCCAAACCCAAACCGGACCCCAACCCCAAACCCAACCCCAAACCCAAGCCGGCGCCCACGCGACCACATACAACACCGCATACGCAACGACACAAAACCACCCGATACCACCCCCGCCCAGGCCCTCGCCCAAGCCAGGACCCCCCACCCACCACGACCCGCGCCCCCCTCCCGCCGGCACCCACCACCACCGCGGAGACGGCCACCCAGCACGACCCCCTCCAAACCCTCGTCAAAATCCCCGTCACCAAGCGCCCCGTCATCCATCCCCCACAAACCACCACCACCGCCGGCCAAACCGACCCAGGGACGTGGGACCCCTCAACGATCGTCACCGTCAAGCCCGGCCCCCAACCCTTCCTCCATGCCCACCACATAGTGCAGCCCCGGGGACTGCCCACGATGCCCAACCCCCCACCCCCACAAGGGGGACCGGAAAACCCACAAGGACTCCATGGGCCATACCCGCAACACCAACCCCACCACTACACACACCACCACCACCAGCGGCCCCACCACCACCACTACCAACACCACCCCCACCACTACCACTGCCCACCGCCCTACCCCACCGGGCCACAACCCCCCGTACACCAACAGCACCAGCGGACGGGATGGCAGCCGCCGAACGCCCCGCCCGCATACCCACCCCCCCCGTACCAGCCACCACCCCCGTACCAGCCGTACCCCCGCGGCCACCATCCGATGGCCGAGGGGGCCCCATGGACGACGGGGGATCTCCCCCCCCAACCAGCACCGCGTGACGCCCCGTACCCCCCCGGCCACAATCCGATGGCCGAAGGGGCCCCAATGACGACGGGGGACCTCCCCCCCCAAGCGGCGCCGCGCGAGCCCCCCCAGAGGCCGCCGACGCTTCCGGACTGGCCTGACTCGAGCGACGAGGGCCGGTCCCGCAAGCGGCGGCGCTCCCGCTCCCCCCCCGCACGGCACACTCGCCCACGGCGCCCACACTCCCACCGCGCCTCAACCACCCACTCACGCCGCTCCCGCTCCCCCAGGTACCACCACGACCCCCAGGGACCCCGCTCCCGTCGCTCTCGCTCCCCCGGGCACCACCACGAGCGCCACCGCCGCCCCATGTCCCCCTCCCCCTCCCCCCACCGGCCACCCAGCCCCCGCCACCACCACTCCCGCTCCCCCCGACGCAGCCAGGCACGCCGCCGCCGCCCCACGTCCACCTCCCCCTCCCCCCACACGCCCCGCCGGGCTCCCCGTTCCCCCTGCCACCCGTACCCATCCACCACCCCCAGCCCCCGCCACCACCACTCCCGCTCCCCCGGACGCCACCGAGCGCGCCACCGCCGCCCCATGTCCACCTCCCCCTCCCGCTCCCCCCTCCGCCCGTACCCGTCCTCCACCCCCAGCCCCCGCCGCCGCCGCTCCCGCTCCCCCAGGCACCGCCACCCCCGCCACCACCGCAGGTCCACATCTTCCCCCCGCCGCTCCAGGACCCCAGGCACGGACCCCTCCCCCCCCCGGGCCCCCGCCTACCTCGCCTGGTGGTCTCCCTCCGCTCTGCAGGAGCTCTGCCGCTGGGTGAAATGGGCCGGGGGAGCGGGAAGGCACAGAGGGGTGCACACGGTGCATACCTTCGAGGAGGTGCGCACCCGCACCCCCGCAAACCCCAATGAGGCCGCCCCGGAGGCCATCATGCCGCAAGCGGCATGGGAGGCCCTCCTCCGCGATGCGGTCCAGGGCCTCCGCCCCCCCTACACCCCCCAAGCCCTCCGCCGGTGGCTCCAGGCCACCCACCCCCAAGCCTGGGCCACCGGCGCCCCCTCCCCACCCCGCCCCTCCCACCACCACCACACCAGGAAGGGGCAGGACAAGGGCAAGGGAAGGGCAAGGGACACCAAGGACCACACAGGCAAGAGGGCACGGAAGGGCCCCAAGTGAGGGCAGGCACACGCAGGGACAGGGCGCCGGAAGCGACACCACATGGGGTCAGGACACCACCCAAGAACCAGGAAGGAACGGGAACGGGGACCAAGACACGGAGGAAAAGGGCACCACGACAGCTGCCACGACCCACACCGACGGGGAGACCAGCGCCGCCCCACCCCCACCAAACACCCCAACACACACCACCGAAGCAAACATCGGACGCCATGCGGATCACACCAGCGCACGCCCACCGGCCACCGGAAACCACACGGAGAACGGAGGGCACACCTACACGGGGAGAACGGACCACACCCACAGAGGAGGCCGCAGGGAACACCGCCGCACGGCACACCACCATGCCCTCACCGCCAGCCTACGACCCCGACCACCACGAAGGCCAACTCACAGGCACCGGAAGAGGACGAAAGCACGGCCGCGGCACCCACGACTACGGACCGACACCCCCAGAGGACACGAGACCAAGGCACAGGCCCCCAGGGAGGGCAACCCCACGGACCGTCACGCGACCACACCATGGGCTATAAGGGCCGGGCTGCGCTACCGTCGCGGTTTGACGCAGAGTATTGCTACGGGGGCTTGATCTCGGCTGGTCTCACGTCCGTGAGGGCGTCCGTCACCAACCTGTTGCGTCCAGTGGAGGAATGGCACTGCGGCGGCGCACCGATCCCGTCCATGATGAATATCGAGCATCGCAAGGGGAAGCGAAACGCTGTGATCGATCGCGAAGGCTTTGGTGCTGCTGGACGGTGCCCCCCTTCAACGCCATCTCCGAGCGCCGTGAAGACTGGAAGTACCAAGAATACTACCGATGCCCCGGACCCCAGCAGTCCAGCACCGGAGATATGGACATCCCCCTGACCCTACAGTGTGAGCTCATCCCTGCCGGCGGCACCGACCCGGACCCTGCAAGCGCAGCCGAGCTGCAGTGAAAGCCATTCGCCACTCAAACAGCGCTCGGAAGCCACCTCCACCGTCCGGCTCCTGATGTCTGTTTGTCTGCCTTGGAGAAGGAACGCTTTTCCTACACCCCGAGTACACCTGCCTGTCTGCGAGGCCCGGTGAAGATTGAGTCCATGGGTGAGAGTCAGTGTGCACGCCCCAAGGACACCGTGATCATTCAGCAGAATTTCCCGAAGACCTAACCGACCCACACAGGCCAGGCTGACCTCCACTGACCCACCGCGGCACCACGCGAGACCACGGCACACCGCACCACAGCGCGCCACAGAGCAACGCACCACAGCACGACGCGACGCGACGCGGCACAGAGCGGCACAACACGACACAACTGACCCTAACCTGAGGGACTAACCGAAGCCAGCCACCGCACACCCGGGAAGGCGCCGCGCCACCACGCCACACACCGGCACCACAGGCCACACACGGGACCACAGCGCGCCAGGTGACAACGGTGACGGACCACCCAGAAGATTACAGCCGGCACCGCGGAGGGGTAAGGACACGAGCAACCCCAGCCCCCTAACCCAAAACCACAAGCAGCCGCCTGGCGCAGCCGCCCAGCCGGCAGAGCCAGGACCTAACCCAGCAAGAAGGGGCGCCGAGCCCACAGTGTACAGAGCCCACCCGACCCATGGGGCCGGAACATGGCCACACAGAACGCAACTGAAAACAGCAGCCCGGAAGACAACACTGAATACAGGCCAGTGCGTGCGCCAGCCCAGGGAAGGCAGAGGGAGGAACAGGCAAGCCCCCCCCCAAAAAAAAAAAAAAAAGGAGGGGGGAAGGGGAAAAGGCACGAAAACAGCCCACAGCCGCCCAACCACCCGCCAACACCACCACAGGCGGCCAGGCCCCCCCCCCAGGGAAAAAAAAAAAAAAAAAAAAAGGGGGGGGACCCCCGCAGAGGCACAGGCGAACCACCCACCCAAAACCGGCAACACCAAGCCAGTAACAGCGGACCACGGGTGAAAGGGACAGAAAAAAAAAAAAAAAAAAAAGAGAGCCACCAGCCCAGCCCGAAAGAAAGGGGATGGAGGGACAGGGACCACAAAGCCCAGAAAAAAAAAAGAAAAGAAAAGAAAAAACCAAAGAAAAAAAAAAAAAAACACACCCCGACAACCCAGCCAAGACGGACTGGGCACAGGCGAGACCCGGGCCCGGCACACACACCCACACCGCGCGCCAGAACCGGAAACGGCGGGGGGCAAGCGGGGCGCCCACGAAACCACACACGTCCCAAAAGCAGACCGAAACCGAAGCCCAACCACGAACACCACAAATAGCCGACACTAGGGGGACAACACCACAAATCGAGCCCAAAAACACCCACCCTAAACCCCAGCCAGGACAGACGGGGTTAACAAAACCCGCACCCAACCGCCAACCGGACCCAAACACAAACACCACACAACAGTAGGAAACCCAGTGCCCACAGCCCGGGCACTGAGGCAGCCCGTGCCATGCAGGTGACCCGGCCAAACGAGATCCGGAGCCCGGGGGTAAGGCTGCATCCTAAGGCCTGCGCTGCTTTGGGACTCGAGGCGGAGCGTGCGACACCCAAGCGCCTCGGAACCCTAGTACCAGGAACGTGCATGCACGCCTTGGGAACGGGATACGCCAGGAAGTCCGGTGAACCCCTAGGGTTCCGCCCAAAGGAGGGGACGTGCGCAAGCACGGGGGCACACCCTCCCGGCGAGACAAGCATGTCACGCTGGCGGCGATCAGCCCTCCCGGCGTAGCCCGGGGCCGCTTTGTCGGGGGCCAACAGTCAGGTCTAGCGGGAAGTAAGCCGCCTCCCCTCTTCACGCGCGAAGCCTCTTCCTGTTCGTCACAGGGGCGACGCCAGGGGGAACCATGGGGCGCCTCTCCACGACCGAGTGCACCTACCTACCTACCTACCTGCAGAGGTCAGCGCAATGAAGCCTACGTAAATAAACAATGAATCCAGGTCGTGCTGCCGAAGGCCCTGATGAAGGGCCTCCCAGCATTACCCCCCGCCCTTCCCCAAACACAAAATTTTCACGCGCAAAGCACCAAATCCAGCCCCGTCCCCAAACCCCGACCTCCAAATTGCTACCGCAAATTTTCAAAAAAAGAATGACACCGCAAAAATATTTCGCCTGCTGGAGCAAGGCATTGGCATCATTTTTGCCACCGAGGTCAATGAAACCCTACAACTCCCTTTTGTATATTCCTTACCATCCAACGCAGCTTTTAAACATGTACATCAAGGCCCCGTGGGGAAAAAACATGGAGCTCCAATCATTGTGTCACCGCGGTTAGCCCAACTCGTTCAACCCATGCCCCATTTAGATGATGAAGGACTCACGTGCCATGTCCTTCTCTCCCTCCCCGGAACCCCCCCTATATCATTGATTTTTATTTCCGCTCCCCAACACGACACCTCTCGAATGAAGAAAATTGAAACAGCAATACACCCCTAGCTCACCGACTCTCGGGAAGTAAGCCGCCTCCCCTCTTCACGCGCGAAGCCTCTTCCTGTTCGTCACAGGGGCGACGCCAGGGGGAACCATGAGGCGCCTCTCCACGACCGAGTGCACCTACCTACCTCACCGACTCTCGAGTACATACCTCTGATTTTACTGGCATCAGATTGGACAACAGAAATCACCTGGTCGCGAGAGGCGACTTCAACGCCATCCTACAAGACGACCTTGATGCAAAAAACTTGAAACGGAAAAACGAATGGCCGTGGCGGTCTAACCACGTTCTCCCAGACCCAAACAACCGACGAACACTTATCGACGTTTTCTGAACACTCAACCCCTTCGAGAAGGCCTTCACGAGATACTGGACAGACGCACATCCCAGCGAAACACGTCCTGACTTGCTTTTCACCACCCCGGCCACCTTGGAAACCCTCACCCCCCGAGAGTGCACAATTCAGAAATTTGACACTACCAGCGACCACCACCCGGTTGTTGCAAGGCTCACCACACCCCCCCTTCCGGAAACCACGAAACAAAGCTCACCCCCACTAGTTTTCTGAAAGCTCACCGTCAAAGAAAAACAATCCTTTCAAGACGAGCTACAAGAATGGGATTCATGGGCAGAACAAGTACTTCCCACCTTCCCCCACCTCCCCGAAACACAAAAAATACGAATCGTCAACAAAGTCCAGTTGGCCCTATTGGACACATACCATAACATCACATCTTCACATGGTCACAAACCCACCTCAAAAGAAAAACACCTACACCAGTTGCGCAACAACCCGCCCCTGCCAACATCTCCTACTTTCACCGCGGAAATGAACAAAATAAATGAACTCATTGAAGAGCTGAGCCAACAACAACTCAAATCAGACACGAAAAAACTCCATCGCAACATGGTGAGGGGAATTAAACTCAAGAGGACCCCCACCGACGCCCTAGCTCCAACCATCCCAGGCCCTTGTGCCTTGTACACTGACTCCTCAATACGGACGCTAACCAACAACGCCGCCGACATGACTGAAGTCATGAGTACTTTCCTTCACTCCCTTGGAGGCGATACACACTTCAAACCCCGGGATGAGGTACTTCAGGAGTTCCTGAAACACACACCACACGACCCCTCCCTGTCAAATGCAACAATCCCCCCCATCCAGTGGAAGGATCTCAATGCCAAATTAAACTCCGCCAAACTGTACAAAGCAGGAGGGCGGGATAAATGCAATTTACACCTTTTTTCCCTTGCCCCCAACCATATCTTGGAGATTCCTTTCCATGCGTGTAACTATTTTCTTGACAAACCCATGCCCGCAGAGTGGACTGAGGCCGAAATTTTCTTACTTTTCAAAAAAAATGACGCCGACAACCCAACGAACTACCGCCCCATTTCCCTCCTAGGAGTGGTCTACAAACTAATAGCGTCACACATCACCACATACCTAGCCTCCATTTCTCTGACCCACAAACTCATCAACCCTGCGTGAATCGGAGGTCTTGCAAACCGAAGGACCTCGGACCACAGTTACAGAGTTAAACAACACATGTGGAAACACAAAGGGGGTTACAACATCTACGTAGACTTTAATAAAGCTTTCAACACTGTCCCCAGGGAAGCCTTGTGGACCTCCCTCACCCATCTGGGGTTGTCCCCTCAATTAGCTGACACCATCAAACACCTATACATCAACCCCCAAGACTTCCCCAGAATACAAGGATTCACCAAAAACTCGTACCGGCTAGACCGTGGGGCCAGACAAGGATGCCCCTTATCCCCGCTCTTATTTGTCCTTTGCATTAACGTAGTCCTATGTAGGCTAAACTAAATTTTGGAGGATTTCCATACTCCGTGGGCAGCCGCGTGGGCCTTTGTGGATGATATCCTGGTCCGTGTTGAAACACAACAACAGGCAGAACAAGTTTTCCAGTTTTTCAATGGCCCTGTCCGAGCACTCGGACTTGACATGAACGTTGACAAAACTGAAATCCACGCCATACACCCCTCACTCCCCTTCAAAACAACCCTAAATGACGGATCCGTCATCACAACCTTTGACAAAAACAACCAACCTCACGCAGCATACAAGTACCTCGGCATATGGATTTTCACTCAAAACTCCGCCCTCCAGCTTCTTACCCTACTAAAAACTGAAACCACCAGATTTTTCAACCGCCTCTCCCCCCTTCCCCTCACCTTCAGTGAATACATCCTCCTGGTCAACACCCAACTGATTCCAATCCTCACTTACAGATCCCTTGCCCATAACCTATCCCAGAGGGATATTACCCACCTCCAAAAACTCATCTGGAAGGAACTATGCCAAGCCACTCCCCTTTGCACGAAAATCTCCCCGAAAGACATTTACTCCTCCCGAAAGAGAGGAGGATTAGGCTTGCGCTCTCTGCAACTCTACTTCCACAAAACCACGTTTTATGCTGGTCTCAGACACCTCAACAAAGAACGTCCGGCCGATGTATACCCCTCATTGCGAGAAGACCTCCTCGGCCAAAACCCCTCCCCTTTTCTGGACACTCTTGTTGAGGCATGCTACGCCCTGGAAATCAAGGTACACGGATTTGGCCCCCCGTGGAACCCCTGTGAAGTAAAATCCCTTCAAATAGGTGACCAGGTACAAGCCCTGCTCCAGACCGAGGACGAAAAAGACTTTTTCCTCGCAACAGTCACAGCCAACCATGAAACATACGCGTCCCTCCAATTCTTTGATCCTGAGCTCGACATCGAAGACTCCGATGATTGGATCATGCACCAAACAACCGCAACCCCAAACAATTTTTTCACCCACACCTCTCTCTGCCCCCCCCTGTACAAACCCCCGACCTTAGCCGACGACACACCACAACCCCGGAACCAACTGTCCTCCCCCGTCCCCCAACCAGATGGATTCTTTTTCTCTCACAATCAACCCCCCCCCCAGATATGCGAAAATGACCTCCGTTTTTGGAACTGCAACGAAGCGGCAGACAACATCAAACTTCATTTCGACTCGGTGGTCTACCTGGATTGGTCGGCCAAAGCCAATAAACGAGGGTCTGCCTTCTGGGTGGTTCATGGCTCTCTAGAACTTTGGTACCCCGGGTACGCACTAGCCATTCCCTCTCCCTATGCCACCTCCAGCGACGCGGAATTCTGGGCCCTTCTAAGTTTTCTCTGTCGCCACGATTGGGGGTCGCATACAGTCCTCATCTTCTCAGACAACAAGGAAGTGGTGGACACCATAAATGCACTGGACCTTACCACATATCGACCCCACCCCTCTAAAACAACCCACGGAACGTGGAGGGCTGCCTTCTACGATTTCCTCACCCAACACAACATCCGGCACCTTTTCTCCCTTGTATGGATCAAAGCTCATGTGGGCTTGTTGGGCAACGAACTAGCTGACCGGCTAGCTAAATGGGCTGCCTTTTGCCACCACAACGCCACCAACTTGCTCCCAGCCACCCCTCCTCATACCCTGACCATCAACCACATACCCATCATATCCGAAATTCCTCACTCCCACCTTCATACTCTCCTCCCTCACCACAAACACACGTCACTAAGGGTGCGGGACAGCTACCATTGGTCGCAACATGCATCGTCGCTTAGCATCCTGGCTTTTAAATGGTCTGCTGGCCTAGTATACGTACCCGGTTACCGTAGTTACGATCAGCTATCTCTCTTTCTCTGCCATTTGTGTACAGAACCGCACCCCATGGAACCCCAGTCAATCATAGCGTTCTGCTCCAGAGCTACCGAGTTATGCCAGCAGCATTTCGATGCCTGGGGCCACACCTTTGCCCATCTCGTTAAATCTTGGTTTGCCAACGCCAGCAAGGGGGAACAACGAAATTTCATCAAAACACTCATCCGTCTTACGCCATATCACCACCTAAAGGAGTCATATCCCTCCCCAGACTTCTACAATCAATACTATCAAGCTCTCAAAAAGCGGCGCTCCCACCTTACTACTGCCGTTCGTGAGTCCTTCAAATGGCTCTACCGAAACCCCATGGTTGACCACCACACATGGGCCACCGTGCAACCCACAACAGTCATCAGGAGGACAGGCCCCTTCTCGACATTCAGTACCTCACCGAACGGAATCAACCCCCCACCAGTCACGTACCCAGCGGAAGAGCCACTGCCAACAGCAGTGTCAAATAGGAAAAAGCCCAAAACCAAACACCCTCTTGCTAAACAATCAACTGCACAAGAGCCTTCGCACACAACGAGGCCCAGCCAACCCAAAATATCATCCATTTTCCTGCCACAAACACGAACCAGTACCTTGTGGACGGCACGACAAACAGCTCTTTCCGTCCCTGAACACACTCAAAACCATTTTCATAGCCTCCCCCCCAACTTCAATGCATTTTTATACCCATACGCCCCCCAGCCCTGTGCCCTTCCCTTCCCCCCTGATCGCCAACCAGAACCTGCACTTTCAATGTCTCCTTTGTCGCAGGCGGTAAACTCTGAGCACACCTCTAATGTCATTCTACAGGAACTCCGTCAGACAACACGGCTCGCACCTCACTGTCCAGTGCATCCCGCAGAGCCCTGTCGTCTGTATTTGCCGAGCTGTTCCCCGTCCATAGAGACATTCCATTCAGTCCTCTACTGTGGTCAGCCCACCATGCTGACGCCCCCCCCCCCCCCCACAAGTGTTGAGAGCCCTAAAAAAACGACCCAAAACACTTCAAGCACAACCACCCCTACCACCCCGGCAACCACAAACAATCGCTACCCCCATCTCCCAATATTTCGACCCCTTCGAGACAGCACACACCACGACCACACCCCTACAGCACGCCCTGACCAACAACAAATCAATCGTATCCGTGCTGAAAGCCCCCCGCCCATGCAGAGCATCGCACCAACCAAATAGGTCCAGGACCAAAACCCACGCAAGGTCGGGTACAAAGCGCAAAAGCTCCGCGCCCCCATCCACAGGCACTGCCAACAAAAAACAGCTCACTCTCCCTCATTTCTTCCAGCCCCCCCCCCCAAGCGACCTCCAAAGCCACCCGACCCCGAACCACCGGATCCACACTGATTTCAGGCCTCGAATCCAGACCGCCGGACATGGACAAAGAGCTCTGGACCAAGATCCGCAGGAAGAGGCGCCAGAAAAACAAAGCGCGCACTCCTCTCCGCCGCCATCCAGCATCAGCGCCAGCAGCAGCGACAACGGCGATGGCATCAGAGATTGGGACTCCACCTCTGAGGCCTCCCCTGCCCACACTTGTACCTCGGAAGCTACCAACTTAACAAGCGAAAGCGAAGCAAATGAGTTTGTCGTAGTCAGTGAACCCCAACCGCCCACCTCGCTCCCTCTTTCTCATAGGACATCGTCACCATTCCAAAACCCACATATTGACAGGGCAACTTCACCAGCCCCAGAGATGTCAGGGTACCCTGCGCTACCTCCTCCCTCTCGCCACACTAATCCCCTGGTGTCCGTGTACCTTCCCGTGCCAGCCCCTCTGCGCAACTGCCCTCCCAACTGAATTCTGGTCCCGAAATTAATACCTCCCAACCTAGATACCACCCTTGAAGCACTAGTAAAACAGTTGGTAAGATTCGACCCAAACACAGGACGTTTTGACTGGCAACTGGGCTCTGTCTTTACAAAGTTTTCCACAGAGCTCACCCCACTCCTCCCCCTTCGACAATACGGCGGAACCCCCCAGTGTACTCAAGATGGATTGGATCGATGGTAAAGGATACCGATCTCGAGCAGTTCGCGTATTCAACGCTCGGTAATCGACGCAAATACGCCATTTACCATTCGCTTTCTTCACCAGCAGGCAACCCGCTCCGTTTGGACTCGAGGATGGTCTGATTTGACCAGATCGATGCAACTTGTCCAAATGTCGTCGAAGTTCATCTAGTTGACTCGGGTCCATTTTGTAAGGGTGCACCAACGGTGGATTGTCTTCCAAATCGAGGCGTATTCGATGATCTCTACCAGGTCGATGCGGAGGTAGGTCTCCATACTCCGCCTTCTCCCGCTCGTAGGGGCCCGCCCACTTGTGTAGTGGAATCGGCAGTTTGCGCCGAATGAGGTCAAGCCCGTCATTGTCATCACTGGCTTGCATCTTGTACATTTGATCGACCAGCACGCTGGTCGAGGCATGCAGCACAGAAAAACTTGATCCCCCGTGTGATCAGCTCGACGGATCTCTCTTTTGAGTTTCTGCAACGAAATGTACTCAATCTGCATATCGCTGCACTCCTCATCGGTGATACCTTCTTCCGTTTCGGACTCATCGTACATGTCAGCACCGTGCTGGAGGTGTGTGGACGAGTGTAGGTCGGGTCTTTCCTTGGCATGTGGGGTAGGATTTCCAACCGGACTCGCTTCCGAGGCACTGGATGAAAGTATCATAAGAAGGTCCAACTTCGAAGTGGCTTAAAACTGCAGCTGGGTGGAATGTCTTGATTCATCAAAAGACAACCGGTACGAACTCAAACCATGTTGGATGTCTGCGTACCGCTCCTTCCAGTTGACAGTCGGATTATAGCTTCGAAGCCATGGTAGTCCAAGCATCACATCCGGCAGAATTTCGAAGACCTTGAAGTGATGTCGAAATACAAGTTCTCCAACTCGAACATAGGCTCTCATGTACTACCGTACTTCGACTTGGACACCTCCGGCTGTTAAGAGGTGTCCAGGGCTTGTCAGTTTATAGAGGGGAAGTTGCGCCCTCTTTGCAGTCTGCATTGACATGAAGTCACTGGTCGCTCCACAGTCAACTAATAATTCTACGCTGGAATCAAAGGAGTCATCACAACATGCGCAAATGCGCCCTCGAACCGTGAACAGAGATGCATGCTCAGGTTCGGTTCCTTCGACGTTGACACCCCCAAGTGTCGATTTTGTGTCGGCTATATTGGTACTGATGGTGGTGTTCATCTCTTCTCAAGGACGTCGACCACCTGGTCTTCGCAGATGTCTCCTAGGTCGTTGTGGGCCTTTCTTTGCTTTTGGAGCGGGATCAAAATCGTCCCTTACTGTTTCGACTCTGATCTCTTCGCGGCGTGTTCGACCTTGACCCTCGACGCTCTCGTCTTCGGTATGGCGGTCGATGCTTTGGACAGTTGCGGGCCAAGTGGCCTTGTTCGCCACAATTGTAGCAACGCCTACTTTCTCGACCATCTTGGCGTCAACCATCTTGGCATCCGAACCGTTCATTACGACGTTCACTAATGTAGGCATGTAGTTCCTCTCGGAGCTTGGCAATTGCATCAAGGTTCATCGGCTCTGGCACAGTCGAAGCCATGGGGGCTGCAGCTGGAGTTGGCATGGGGTTGATGTGCGGTGTTGGCATAGGGTTGGAAGGAAAAGTTGAACTCAAAGTGGGTGGAACCATTGGAGGCAGGGGTCTTGAGACCACAGGACCCATGGTATCAGATGTCGTTCTCGATGCGTTCTGTACCTCCTCGAGCTGGTATCCGGCCGCCATGTAGGCTTCTGCAATGGTCTCTACCAAGGTATCGAACCCAAAACGTCAACCAGAACGGCATCTCAAACGGACCTCAACGATGTACTGCCGACGAAAGGCGTCATTCGACAAACCTTCAACAAATCGAGAGTTGACAAGGCAACCCATCTGGAGGTCACTGGTGTGAACTTTCGACTTGACAACGCAAGTGCGGAACTCCTTGACGTAGTCCGCATGTCCAGGAAACTCACTTTCTTTCAAGCTCACTATTTTCGACAGGTACACTGGCTCATTGGATATGCAATCGAAACGTTGGCCCAACACACGCATTAAGCTCGAACCAGTCATCCGGTACAGCTTTCGCTAAACTATGATAATACTCGACAGCATCGCCTTCAGGGAGGAACGGTATGGTGGTCACCTGATCGACGGGTGAAGTGATATCCCACAGGGCGAAAGCTCGTAACAAGTCCTCCTTCAATGTGCGAAACTCTCCAGATCCAGGTCTCCCAGAGACTCTTCGAACCAGCTTATTCAAGTGTTCAACACGACATCCTAGAATCTCGAGTGTTGGAGCACGTTGAATTGCGACATTCACTGGATTGACGTGGTGCGCTGGGTTGGGGTCGAAGACAGGTGGTTGTGGAGGTGGTTGTTGCGGAGGGTGAGGTGAACTGCTCGGCGGTGACGTCGACAGATAGCCCGAAGAAGACGGCTGTGGTTGTGGTTGTGGTTGTAGCTGTGGTTGTTGTTGTGGAAACTGGAAGTGATTCGAAGGCTGTTGACTCGAAACTCGTCCAAATTCGTTGAGAAGGACATAGGATTGCGACAATTCATGCTCTACGCGTCGAAGTTCGCTTACAGCAGCTTGAGTTGCATTCTCCGTCGAGGACTGCAAAGTGTCGACTCGGTGATCAGTTGCCGCAGTAGCACTTGCTGCTGTTGTCTGCAACGCATCGATGCGCTGTTCCAATTCGATGACCTCTGCTTGAGTATCTGCAAGCTTCTGCGACAAGCTGTTAAGATCACGGAAAATGCATGGAAACCACTCACTTTCTCGACTTGCGATGCGCTCTGCGATGAACTTTTCTAACTAAATCGAAAACTCCTGATGCAAGGGTGAGTCGGTTCGAAACAGACTGTCTCTGATAAAGTGCAGCATAGCTGCGTCGTCCAACGGCCGCTCGATTGTAAATTGAAATCCAAATCAAGTTGACGGCGTCGAAGATTGATCTCGAATATTGATATCCCCGCCACCTAGCTGGCTACCACTTGTTGTGGTTTGTTCCTTGGGAACTCTCTTGTACTCCTGTTCCTCTTGTTTCTCGAAAATCCCAAATCCCAAATCGACAAACCTCGCAGGATCTTTAGACGGGGCACAAATACATAGACACTTCACAAATTCGAAGACAAAAACCCTGTCCAGAGATCGAAGTATCATACAGCACTTCATTCACACAACTGGTATTCGATGCTTCTTAAGTATTCACAGGCTGCAGTGCGATTGCGACTGCGACTCGCGCGCTCGCTGCGCTGCTGCTGTTCGAACCCATAACAATCCAAGGGCACCGCAAATCAAAGCGTCTTCGTGCCTGACACCCAGAGCGCCATGGGTAAGGCGCAAATCAAGCCCCGTAGCGCTGAGAAAGTGCGCCCCCGCCACGGACCCAACAGCCCCGCCATACCCACACTACCCTCTCCTTCCGTTCCCCCCATCTTGGAGGACTTCGTCATCTACTTGGGTCCTGCCCTGCGGGTATGCAGGCCAGCCCAGGCCATCGAGGAGCGCTTTGAGTCCATGGAGAAGAGGATTTCAGTGACGAAGGAGGCCATCAGCGCCCCCCTACCGACCTGTCGAGTCCACCAAGCCCGGCAGCCCCAGCTCAGGACCAACCCCTGAGCCTGGCGCCTCAATTCCCCCAAGGGGAGGCCCTTATCTCAGTGGCCGCCCCCTCGCAGCCCTGGAGGTGCCCATCAGTGGAAGGGCAGCCCCAACGGTCGCCGCCTTCTCAACTATGGCCGGCGCCTACGAGATCATCAAAGAGATCATGGGAACCCCGTACACCCACCACGGTGACGAGCACCCCACACCGCCGCCGCCAGAAAGGATGTCGAGCAGGTCGACAAGTGAAGAGCCGACGAGAACGTGAAGGGCCGGAACCAGTCCCAAAGGCTCTGTCGCCGGCGCCCGTTGACTCCACAGTCCTGAGCGACGCGCCCGAGGTCCAGAAAGACCCCCCGTGCGCCGCCGGGGCTGAGATGGGGCCGAATCAACCCCATTCAGCCCCCCCAGAGGAGCCCATGGAGTTGACCACGGCGGCCAAACCGCAGAGCCCCGTGGAGGACCCCTTGGACTTCAGGGATGTCCGCTCAGGGGTCAAGGAAGACGAGAAGGATGCCCACTGCCCTCCCTCAGGGGCTGAGCAGGCCGAGGAGGCGACCACAAACGAGCAGGGCACTCTGGCAAGCTGTCCCTGCCCTGGGGAGGCCCCGAAGACCGTGCGAGACATGCTGGCGACCCCCCCAGCCCAGAATGTCTGCGGGTAACGCCGCAAGGGCCACAACCATAATGAGTTTACATATGGTTCCATCGCGTGTGGACCTACAGGTTGCAGATTCCCATCTTTACGACGTTTTTTTGGGCGTGTGCCCTGAGTTTCAGTGATCCTTCAGTTTACTACCCCCTGTCCCCGGTCCACAAGCGGTTGCAACCGTTTTTCTACTAGGGTTGCACATATTTTACCCTAGCCTTGTTCGTTTTGCTATTTTTTGTTGGGCGCCCTTGGATTGTGAAGTGTACACAGGTGTACTTCAGCCTTTGTGGCCAGAGCCCCTGAAATTCTGATTGTTGTGTTGTTATGTGGTCTGGGCAGTGGCAACCGGTCAGTACCGAATTTCGTTTTACTTCCATTATCTTCCTTTGGGTACTTTCTATGCCTCCTTCATTGTTGGCTGATTCTGAGACCTCCGTATGGGGTTACGGCCAGTTCTCAGCCAATAGCTCCTGAGACTGGTGCTGACCAATCGCCGCGGAACGTCATTTGTATTGCATGCGGCTCGCATGGCTTAACAGGCCCTTCGGGTGCTGAACAATCGCCACCAGCACATGCTGTATGTAAGTTGAGGCGTGAGCCGTTGCAGCCGGTCTGAGCCCACAGTTTTGCGTGCATAGTTCTGTTTAGTTGCTGAAATTATACATGGAGCACACAATTGGAGCGTGTTCGCGCGTGCGCATGGTCAAACTAAAGGTGATCGTGACCTTCACCTTCGCGGCCCGCACAAACGCGCCTCAAATCATGTTTCACAGAGAGGCACCGACCTGAGGACCGGTGGAGAGGAGGGTGATTGGTGCATAAGTCCCCAGTCCAAAATAGGGCGCTGATCACACCTCGGGTCACGTCTGTGCAGGCCGGTTTCAGCCTGTGTGCATGAGGCCGGGGTCGGCCATCAGCCAGGATTGGCAAGGGACCACACTGTCGTTGTCTTCAGTCACGTATTTGCTTAACCTGAATTCCTGAGATCCTGATTTTTTCAGATACCTCGGTCCAGTTTGGTATGACTGCATCCCCCCCATGGATGTTACTATTCCATGGTGCGCTGAAGTGCTTGCGCTGGCACCTGGCCCCTTCAGGGCGACCTCCAAAGAGTACCCAACCCATGTATTACCCATGGCGAGTGCGCTCTGCATCAGTTATGCTGTGAGAGTGGGTCCAGCTGGCTGGAACCCCTATGGCCTTGGTGGGGACCCCCAATGCTGGGGTAGATCGCATCGCCATTGCAAATTTCACATACAGCAACATCGGTGTTGCTGGACTCTCTTTGCTGGACCAAGACATGACGTGTAACCCCCCTCCTACGCAACTATGTGTGGAGTAAACTGACGGCTTGCTTGTCCTGTCGCACAATCCTGTGATGGTGCGCCGGATGGACGCGACGTGTTGCACATGATGGGCAGCCCTAATCAGGGTTGTTGCACAGCTATTGCCTGCTGCTCATCAGCTCGATGTCGCGTCTATCAAGCATACCGGAAACAAGATTGGGGCCGCTGACTGCTACTCCCCTGCGCTGGTGCTCTGATCCTTGACTGATCAGCCCGAATCCTGTTACCTTGCTGAATTCGTGCGGCCCCCTGTGGTGCAAGGGCGCGCCTGAAATTCAGGGGTGAGATTGCTATATGCAACCCTAAAGGTTAAATCCCGATATGCCCAACGGAGGGTAAGCACCCGTAAGGGCGCATGGCAATGTGGCCCCCCTGAACCGGTGGGAGTGGAGTACAAGTGGGTGAAGGGACGGTGAAGACGTGGTGCGCGTCTTGTTGTGGCATTCACAGCCCGGAGAACCTGAACGGAGACGAATGTAGTACTCCCTGTGCAGGTACCAACCTGTGGTTGAAGGTTGTGAGTATACTCTGAGCGTGACGCTAAACGAGAGTTGAGTTACAGCATGTATTTTGGGTACAGTAACACCCAGGGCAAAGACATATTAACAGGGACCACTTTTAGGTGCATCCTACCTAAACTATACCGTAAAGATTCAAGGGCATCACGGGTACACCATGGCGTGTTGCCCCTGTGCCTGAGTGCAGCAGACAGGTGCTTCATATCTGTACCTTGCAGCCAGGGTACGTCCTGGGCACCATCATATGATGGAAACAAGGGCCGGCTGGAGTATCCCCTCCAGCCACAGAAATACACCCCACGCTGGGGGCGCTTATGTGTTGGTGAGTGGTGTAAAAATAAGTTTGAAGTTGCGCTGAGTTGAGTGCCGGGCCATGTGTATGGGTGGAGTAGTACCGTAACGTAAGTGTTCGGCGTGAGTCCAAGGGGACAGGACCACCATGGTCTGTGTGTGAGCGTGACACTTCCGGTCCGGTTCATGGACACGACATCGCGCTCTGGCTACTCCTGTTTCCCCCTAAGGGGATCAAGGCAGATGCATCGCGAGCTCTGACCCTGCCTTGACAGCCCTAGGAACCCGTTTTGCCCAGGTAGAGTTGCACAGAAAAATTGATGTTTGCACGCAGTTGCACTAAATTTCTGCCAGTTGCACAGAATTGCACTGCAGTTGCACAGTGCAATCCCTGTGCAACCGCGCTGGCGCCGCCGTCGCGACTGCCGCCGTCGTTGCCGCATCTTAAATTTCAGAACAGCTTTACTAGCCATTTGCCAGATTTGCAATGGTTTTGCAAGGAAATGCTATTTCCCAGTTCATTAGAACTACCTAAGGTAGTTTTAGCAGCGAGGACTTGATGGATGACCTTGTGGGACTATTTACCTCGACGGCACCGGGTACCGCCCTATTCGATCGCCTCAATGCACGCATCAATAAGCAAAAACGATACAAGAAACGCGCAAAGGACGCCATTCGGCAGGTTTACACACCTACCGAGGCTGTCCGTCTCGTTTTGGAGCTTGAAATGCCAAAAAAAAGGTGATGTTTCTTGCCATGTCGCTTTTTTGCGTTATTGATGCATTGTGCAACCGCTCCTTGTGGTGTGCAAGTGACCACTTGCACACTTTCGAAGCCATATCATTCTCATACATCGTCTACTGTGGTCATTCACTCCATTCGGGATACCTACATACTCTAACTTGCACACTAGGACATCGTATAACACCACATTCATAAAAATAGTGCGATGATGGCAACGTTACGCTTTGTGCAAACATGTGTGCAAGTAGTTTATTGCACCGTTTGCACACGGTTGCAATTGTGCAACTACCAATATATGCCTCTCCCTTTCTAGGTACAAGAACCTTATCTGTTGGGTATCCAAGCTTCGCAATGATGGGAAGGGGCGCCTCCCCGCTCATTGCAAGCACCCCTTCCCATCGTTTGAGGCTTTCAAGATTGCTTGGCGGGAGCTTGGGAGCAAGCAAATCCTAGTCCCAAGCGATTACAATGGGAAGGTAGGTGTACGTTGGGATCTTGATGAGTTTTTTAAGTATATCTCAACTCAGGACGATATACTTGATACAATGTCATTCCCGCTTTTGGATGGGGAACGACCATATGTTTTGATCGTTCGGAATGACGGATTCCCTTGTGGATCTCGCCCCTGGGTGCAATTGGCCATTGGGTTTGCCAACCATGGTCAGAAGGCGCGCACCCTAGCTTATAATTGGACCATCGATGTCGCCCTCACAAGTGAGCACGACATCGATGCTCTACGTGCAATTTTTTCAAAGACTTTGGAGGCAATCCAAAGTATTATAAATATCGGATGGATCCTCATTCGTGAAAAATGGTGTCGTGCTCGAGTCATGTTGGATGGTGACTCCCCATGGCTCCGTAAAGTGCTAGGAATTTCAAGCTATTTTCGCATTGGGAGTATTTATACTTACGCGACGAGTGGCGCGGTCAAGGGAAAGTGGGAGGACCGAAAGTGGCGGCGTTCACCCAAGAGTGACAAAAAATTATATAAACTTCATAACAAGGGGTTGGATTGTACCACCGCCAAAGGATGTGTGAGTGAACCCTTGTTGCATATAGAGGAACGGTTCAAATTTGTGGTTATGTGCATATTGCATCTTGTTATTCGGGTTGGTGACTACCTCACCAAATTCATTAGGAAGAAGTGCAAGCACCTTCCGCCGGCCACTAGGGATCGTGTTCAAGATCACCTCAATTGTGCCAAGACCAAAATTAGTCTCAAGGGCCATGCCTCTCCGGATGGGGAAGAGACATGGCTCTTGTTGGCAAACTGGCGTCATATTGGCAAGGCCATGAAGCTTCCAAACCATGTCATTGATGTTGTTGTACAAATGGCTTCTTTAGTTACGGCAATACAAAGTTGGGAGTTCAATTCGAACGCCCTCAATTGTAAATCCATCGCGAAGAAGTTCCAACGAACAATTTGTCCTACCATTCGATCGCCATATTTGTTATGGCTACAATTTGATGCTCCCGAGGTTCTGAAAAATTTGCATCTGTGGGGTGGCGGTAAGTTTGGCGGCGACATTGTCGAGTCGCTAAAATACCTCTTCAAGGACCATTTTTTGTGCTCTTCGGCTAGGGGAGGAGGGAAAGGCACTCCAACGGAACGCGACACGCGCCTCGTCACGCAAGCGCTGGAACGTCTCTTCCTCGCCAAGGAGATGCCTCGATGGCAACGTGCAAATGCTGATTAGGTGTGTCTCTTCATGTTGCATGTCATCTAGTAACCGATTGGACCGCAATGTGTTTGGACATGTGCATGTGTGTCGTACGCCGGACGCGGAGCGTGTGCAAGTCTTGTGCAAGTGGTGTGCAACGTGTGCAAGTGGGTTGTTGCATTGTGCAACCGCACGTTGCACACTCTCTTCCCATATTTCTTTCAGTAGCGCATGGGCGACCATGGATCCACAATTCCAACAACTCGGACAATTATTACAACTCCTACAAGCAAGTGGGAGCGGGAGTGGTAGTGGAGTGTCAAGTGGAGCGCCAAGTAGACCCGTACAAGCAAGTGGGAGCGGGAGTCAAGGTAGCGGGAGTCAAGCGTCGACTAGTAGTGGTTTGACAACGCCGAAGAAGCCGGAAATTGATGAGCAAGCGAGCAACTCACCAACCGAGCAAACCATCCCGCCTCGATTGCAATCCCACTTCCCATGTAAAAGCGAGTTGTTGGTGCACCATAGCTGTCACATGGACGCCCCGCTTGCCGATGACAGTTTGGAATGGCGTTGGCTTCGCGATGTAACGCCAAAATATTTGTATAGGCGCGCATTGTCTCATTGGCTCAAGAAGTGCCGGCAAGTCGACCCCTTGGGAATTATCACGTATCCGTGGCAAGGCTCCGCCCTCACCGCCACGCGGTGGAGTGATTGGGAAATCTTGAGAATTGGCCTCCAAGGCTACGCAGAAGCATGCATGGTGCTCAGTGAGGCCGCCTTGTATGCCTTATTCATGGTGAGGCAAAAGGCTTGGTTGGGAGAGGCCATTGCAGCCAAGTGGGTCAGTGGCGGCAACCCAAGAGCCCGTGCGGGGGGCCACGGACATGGGCATGGCCCTCAGTTTTTTTTCCACGATGTCTGAGGCATTTTGGAAGAAGTATATGACGTTCACAACGATGGGGCATATGGTGCGTCACCCCCATCATTATTGGAGGCGGGGGCAACAAGTTCGGGAGGCAATCGGCGCACCGCGAAAGCCGTCGGCGCCGTGGCACACTCCAATGCACCGCCAACAACACCGAGTCCTCTCAATGTGATGGCGCCAACGTACACCCCAGTTGAGAAGGTGTGCAACCGCTGTGCAAGGGTGTGCAAGTGCCGTCGTGCACACACTCCACGTGTCAATGTTTGTGGGACGGGTGGGTAAGCGGCCCATGGTGCAACTAGGGTGATGTTTTGCATTGATTCCTTTATTGGACATGCATCGGATGCCCCATGTACGGTCCCACACATAAATCCGTTCATTTTGGCTATGGTGTTTGTAAACGCGGAGGTGTTGTGCAACCACACCCTTGCACACCTTGCACCTGTGCAACCGCCCCTTAAAGCTCACCGCGACGGACGTGCCGACCGCCATGTTCGTTTGCGACAAGCACGGCCCCGGTGTGATCGTGAGTGGAGTGTGGCCGCCGATCCCCATTGACGAATGGCAGCTCACCATGGATCCAAGAAAGGTGGAGGAATTTAGGTAGAAGTGGAAAAAAGATATGAAGGCCGCTCTACGGGAGTTGGACGGGAGCGTGGGAAGCCCGGATCAAGGGACGAAACCGCAACCACGGATCCGGTCGGAGAAGGCCGCGCCTCACCTCCCTTCCCCAAGTGAGTTTCCATTCGATTTTGCAACGCCGCAACAACGGGTCCGGGTGGACAAGGCTGCGCCTCACCTCCCTTCCGCAACGGAGTTTCCATTGGATTTGGCAATGAAGCTCGAGGAAAAGTTTGAGAACGATAGTGAGTTGGGCAACCCCATTGTGGATGAGAGTGATTGGGCACCCCCTACGGAACACAAGCCAATGAAGATGGAGAAGCAAGAGAAGCCCGCACCCCCCCGGCCACCGTCCGTTCCGCAAGGAGGAAGCCAAAAAGCGTCCCACGTCTCACCGAAGATGATGTTGCTCAAGGCCCAACACGCATTGAAGGAGCGTGTGGCCAACGACACGAAGAAGACCAAGAAGAAGAAAGACGGGCGTGGGGCAAACTCGAGCAAACGGAAGAGACTTGCGGTGGAATCGGATAGCGATACGACGGCCGGAGGTGAGGCATACGAGGAGAAGCCCGCCACGAAGAAAAAGAAGGGAGATGGAGGCAAGAGCATACAACAGAACGCGCCAAAGAAGAAGAAAAGCGCAAAGGCGAGCGTACCACAACCGCAAGAGGGCCTGAAACAAGATCCAAAAGAAGAGGAGAGCCCAAATGAAGCAAGTGACCATGGCACACCGCATGCAACTGAGCCGGCCGCACCCGAAAAGGCCACATCCGCCGCGGAGGTGTGACACCGTCGTGTTTACTCGCATTCCATGTTACATAGCTTGTGCAACTAGTGTGCAACCCTTGTGCAACTTGTGCAAGCACTCACCTTCGCGCGGTTGCACACACTTGCACACCGGTTGCACATCTTACCTTCGTAAGACGTCGCGAGGCAACGGCGGAAGGAGGCCGCGGACAAGCGTGCGGAGGCGTGCAGGAAGTTCGACCTTCCGCCCGGTTGTTGTGTACGATGGTGCTTGTTGGAAGGACCGAATGGTGGCTACCGTCTCGCCGTCGGCGGCAAAAGCCAACCTCAAAAAGGCGACAAGAAACCGAAGAAGGGACAAGAGTTGGTCCGAATCCCACCGCAATGGGAAGATGATGAGGAGGTGGCGGCGGACGTCATGTGGTCCGTATGCGTCGTCCCGGGAAAGACCTCATTTACAAACGAAGACGACGCGGTGCAAGCACTCAAAAAGATGAACGAGGGGCACGAGGACAAGGGCGTTGACAAGGAGGACAATGCGGAAGTGGCGGTAGCCAATGAGGACAATGACAAAGTGGCGGAAGCCACCGAGGACAATGACAAAGTGGTGGAAGCCACTGAGGAAAAAGAAAAAGAGACGGTGCCGGATGCCGAGGCCCAGGGTGGTGGCGACGAACCCGATGGGGATGGCATTGCCGTGTCCAGTGTTGCCGGCGAAGGTGTGATGGAGCCCAATGGTGACGGTGACCGTGACCTGCAAACAATGGACGAAGGGGAGTCCCCAACCAAGGCCGATGAAGAAATGGTGTGTATCGACGCAAAGGAAGGCACAAAGGAAGAGGATGAACCCATGCAAGAGGGAGAGCAAGGAGAGGCAAAGCCCACGAAGGATGTCAATGACAAGCCCGCCACCCCAAGTGACACAAGTGTGGCCGTCGCGGAAGAGGGGAAGAGCGATGAGGCATTCAAGGCGAACACGCCGAACAAGGAGGGTTTTGACGCAACGCAAAAGCTATGGAGCTCGCCACCTCCGCAATGACTAGCCGACACCCCCTTCAAAAGCTACGTCATGCAAGGGGTTGGGAGACCATTGAGAGACATGGCACTCACTATCGGAGGCTCCTCCTTGGGGCCGTTAAGGCATTTCCAAGCTTTTGCAAGGAGATTGTAATTTCCGCACGGACCTCCAAAATGGAGCCGTTGGTGCGATGTATAAATAATTTTGTGCGACGACACCTCCCCCATTTGTCCTACACAAGCATTGCTCTTGTGCATGTCGCGGGGAGTGCCCCCATGAACCTTCATACTCATGGCCACGACGATTGTGCTCTCACCGGCGAAATCACCATTGGTGATTTCGATGGGGGTTACCTTTTCACGAGGGGTTATTTGGGTGGGGGGGAAGTCAAGGCCCGTGCATGGGCACATTGGGGGGAGTGACTCGTATGGGGATGCTTGGTCGATGCAAGAGCCGGCGTCCTCTTCAATGCATATCATTTGCATGGACCTACGCGTTGGCGTGGGGAACGCTATGCTATTGTATGCTACACGAGTGCATCGTGGGCACGCGTGACGCCCGTGGTGCGACAAGGACTCCTTGAAATAGGGTTCCATTGTGGTGATGACATGTGATTCCAATGATGGAGGATGCGTCTTTGCTTGTATTATGTGTGATTTGTAGTGCATTGTCCACATGTGCTCGCATTGAATGGATTCTTCTTTTTTTCTACTACGGCGCGCACCGCGCGTAGCATGGTGGTTGCACACGGTTGCACACGGTTGCACAAGGGCAACCGGTGAAATTGGGGGGTTGCACACACCAATGGGGGTAGACAAGAAGCGGTTTTAATGTGAAATATTGTGGTGTGTGATGGTAAAAAACATGGTTCACCTCTCTCTACAACCTATTCATTACAAGGATACCGTGAAAGCAAGGTCCCTTTGGTTAGGATGGCATGTCCAAGGGGTTGGTTGTGCAAGGGGGCGGTTGCACAACCCCCGCATTTGGGAATTTTTTGGGGGGGTGTTACATTGGTATGGGACACACTTTTGGGGCATGTGAGAGGTTTGGGTCATAGTACACTAATGGAATATGCCATGGGATATTCGGTGGCACCCAAAAACCACCAAAACAGAGGGTGAAATGAAAGTTTGGGTTGGGTGTGCAAGGGGTGTGCAAGTGGCCTATGTCACACTTCATCACAGGGGTTGCACACTAGTGCCGCCATCTACATGGGCAAAACGGGTTCCAAGGGAGTGGGTGTGCGTGTGTTCAAGGCTGATGCATCACCAGTTCTGACCCTGCCTTGACAGTGGGTGTGCGTGTAACCGGTATGAAAGGCGTTTCTGAAGTGATGGTGTGTGCGCTACTCTTGTGGAGAGGGTAAAATAGAGTGGTACCCTCTGAGATGGGGATGACCACCAGATAATAACATACATTTGCCATAAAGTGGTCACTGCTGACTGTGATCATTTGGCGATACGATGCCACGGGATTCAGACAAGGCCATAGTCCTGAAAGGGACAGCCTATGTCTCCCCCGAGGTAGTGCTGTCCTGGGCATCGCCGCAAGCTGAAAACAGGGGATCCTGGGAACAGGGGATCAGCGGATCCTGGGGAACAGGGGATCAGCAGATCCTGGGGAACAGGGGATAAGCAGATCCTGGGGATCAGGGGATCGAGCCATGCTTGCATGAGTATGTGTGTGTGTGTGGAGGGACGGTAAGAGTTGTCGTTTGACAGACCGTACCAGCCGGTAGTGTTGTTGATAGTTATAGGAGGGTATATTGGAAAAGGTCCATAGCCTGAAGTAGGCAGCCCCTTTTGTCCCTCCATCTGTAGGTCCGACATTGCTTGTGTCAAGGCCACTGTGGCAGGACATGTCTTGGTCCATGCCCGGTAGACGGCAGGGCACGTCATTGCCCATGCCCACTTTGTTGAGGAGCCAGTTTCAATCTGGTCACCGTCATTCCCACGGTGCATGCACTCCCGGCAACAATTTAGTCGTACGGAGTGAAAACTGATGTTTTTTCCACAACCCTAGTAAAGCTTGTGTTATGCACTGGTGACAACTGCGCATTGGCAGCCAGGCAGTGTGGCCAAACCACTGCCTAAAGCTCTCGCCAGGCCGAAGCTGGCAGAATGAGTGTGCCTAATCACCTGGAGTTCAGGGGGTTATCCAGCTGGGAAAGTGAAGCTAAACTGTGCTGTTTCACCCCAGCTTCTAAGCGCTGATTTCAGTGTCTTTTGGTTGTTTCTACTTCCATTGAATAGTCATTGATTCAATGACAAATTTCTGCGTGTTTGGTTTGTCTGAGTGCCCATTACCATACTTATACCTGTTGTTGTTGTGGCTTCGGACCAGATCACCGTTCAATGGTCCAAGTGTACACAGAAAACCTCCCCATTTGATCTTTGGGTGAGCTCTGAGTGAGCCCGGCGGAATGTAGTACACCGGGCAGGGTGAATGTAGTACCCCTGCAGCTCGATCCGTGATGTTCTTGAACTATTTTACATTTTCTCTGATATGTACCAGGAAATTTCAGGCCATAGCTTGACAGTTTCACATACATAGGATACAATATGACATACGAATAAATAGGACACTGATCGCAGGTTGTATTAACCCACCCTGGCGAACGTCGGGAACATCAGAAGCTCCTGTTTGGGCGGTAACCGGCGTTACCAGTTTGGTGCCTGACCACCGTACACATATATGCCCGGTTATAATAGGCTGACCTCGTAACTCTTACTGATTTTCATAAGCCTTTACTCACACAACAGAAGGATACGTATTCCAGACATTAGCGGATAGGCTTGGAAATCAGTCTAAAATGAGAGGCCAGAGCTTGGTTTGTATGCATACGGGCCCTTCAGGTCCACAAAGTAACACTTCTTTGTACTTGTTTGTATAATCTGTTGTATTCTAATCGTGCCCTATGTTACGGGAAGTACGCTGTGCTGAGTTCTGACAGTTTCTGGGCAGAAACTGCATTCTTTGTCGTTTGCAACCGCTGGAGCGGTCTGAATTCTGACTGGCTGTGACCAGTGACCGCCGTGTACCTACCTAACCTGAAGATGAGCCAATGCGACGATTCACGGACTTGAGGTGAGACGGCTTTCACCCCTGGCGGGTCAGGTGTTTGATGCCTGAGTCCGATGGAAGCACCTCTTCCCAGACCAAAACCTGGACAGCAAGGGAGATGAAGCCCGAACCCAGAAGAGCAGGTCACTGTGGGACCGTCAGGAAGTTGCTGTTTTTACAGGTCTGCAGCCCGTTAGAGCATTGGACAGAATGCCTGATCTGGATAGCGTAGCCAGGGAAAGGTATTCCTCAAAGTCCCTGAACTGGTTACCTTTTCATTAGCCCGTTCTACGGTAGTTTGTGAATTGTTTGCCATTAACGGTACGGACTGCCAGCCCATTATGGTACGGTGCAGTACTCAATTTCTGAACGAGTAGGCGTACGGTTTGTAACTGCATCGTTTTTTAGATCCGGATTCTGGCTGCGGTATACACTATTTCAGGGCTATGCCGATCAATGCCCTGAGAAGTGGGCCATTCGGCACTTACTCCTCAGGTGCGTATTATACTATATTAAGGCTGAAGCTCCGAAATGCAGACCAGCCCAATCACCAGAGTGAATGTATGGTGAGCCCCTGTTTGGATGCTGGCCTCCTGACCTCTGTGTTTGTAGTGTATCCTGTGGGACGCCCAGGATAACACTGATGGCTGAGTCCCTAAGCTTTCTGTCCAAGTACATGATGGTACATGCCACTATAGGCACGGTTTGTGTATGGTACTACCGTTAGAAGTACAGTATAGTACTCTTGACCGGATTCGGGCAGTTTGTTTGTTTGTGGCACTCCTTGCTAACTTTTTCTGTCCCTTCTTCGTCTGCTTCTATGCTTCTGAACGCTGATTCCAACCCCATACCTTCACACTGTTGGTATTGTGGTTTTCATCAGAAAATTGAGCTTTCCTACGAACACCATATGTATCTATTGTTTGGTGGAACCTGCAGTAGCGACACCCCCGCTATCACCTATGATTTTAGCAGCTGTTTTTTCCCAAAATTCAAAAAGTCAGCAAAAGGCAGATTTTCGCGGGAAATGACCTACTTTTTTGATTTCTACGGCCCCAAAATAGGGGGGGGGGGTTCCTCCTACCCGGCTTTTGTCCAAAAATATCAAAAACCCTGAAATTTGGCCTATTTTGGGGTATTTTTGCCTGCTCTAGGCTGGTCCTGCAGAACAGTGCTGCACACCAGTGTACCTGCCTATAGAGGATTTTCGACAGAAATTGCCCTTTTGTTGGGATTCTCTTGCCCCAAAATACGGATGGGGGGGTTCTTCCCACCCGAGCTTTCTCCTAAACCATCAAAAACCCTGGAACTCGGCCTATTTTGGAGTACTTTTGTCTGTTGTGGGGTGGTGCTACAGAACAGTGCTGCACACCAGCGTACCTGTATCCTATAGTACAGGCACAAAAATACCATGAAAAGAGGTTTTGTACCCAAAAAGACCAAAGGAAACCTTTTTCTTTTATTCTGCACGCTCATAATAGGAGAGGGGGGTTCCTCCTACCCGATTGTTCTCCAAAAATACACTGTTTTTGGCCAAAAATTGGCAATTTTTGGCCATTTTTGGACTAAAACTGTTTTTTTTCTGTGCTGACGGCCCTGCAACACCGAATAGGTTGCTCCATCGTTCACAGAGATTTGTTCACACTCAAAGACGACTGTGGGTACAACACAATCTGTGGGGGATATGAAGTTGCTTCTTTGTTATCTCCTTCCCCTAGTTCAGATTTACCCGGATGTGAGGCCATTTTAAGTGTTTCACGTGTTTTTAGGGCCTTAGCGGGTCCGACGTACGTCAGGAGTGACAGGCACGTCCTGACCAGGCGGTACGTTTTGTTTTCAAGCTAATTGAGGTTGCACTAATTTTAGCTCAACTGAAGCTGATCGTACGGTAGGTGTTCCCTCATCGCCGACAAGGACGGCGATTAGTGTATATTCATGTTCCTGAAGTTGACGAGTTGGTTATGCCTGAGAGAGCTGAGAATTCCCTCAAGCATTAAGATTTGCGCCCAAGCATCGCCTGTTGGGGATACTTGGGGCTGGTGGGGGGGGTCTTTTGGGAATTCACAGCTTGTCTCCGAATTTGAACACCCACCCTTCCCTCCCTTTTGTGTCTCTTTCTGCTGGTCACTCCCGAAACGGAGTCTGCAGACGCAAATCCCTACTTGCGTCTTGGGGGGGGAGTGTTTTGGGATTGACCAAGCCTCTTTCCCTTGATTCCTCCATGTTCTTTGATCCTGTCTTGGGTCGGCCAAGCTTTCCCTTGAGGCATTGAGGGTGTGTTTGGTTTGCGTCGTGCCCTGCGCCCACCGGCCCCCCCGGTGGGGCCTCATCCCCGGCTATGGGGACACATACTCTTCTTTGTCCTGACCCACGTCATCCCTTTGTGTAGGCGACTATAGTCCCACTCTATGGGATTTGATAGGGGATATCATTAGCCTTCATCCCCCCTTAACTTTCCCTCTCATGGCCCTTTTGACTTGAACCTGCAGTACAAATATCAGGGAACTCCATGTGTTTTTCAGCCGCATTTGTATCAGTTGATAGGGAATTCATTGCCCTGGTGATACCTATGCGAAGTTAGGTATTGGCAGCTGCCTGGTGGTGAAACCGGCGTCGCGCCAATTGGCGGGCGAACTGCCAGTTGGGATCTGGCCACCCAAATCACGAAACCATGAACTCGCCTTTACGACAAGTCCAGCCTGTTGAGTTAAATTAATCCTGAATGCATGCTTATAATAGTCAATACTTAGTTTATAATAGGGAATTAAAAGTTCGGGCTCCGGTGCCACTATTTCCAGAAACCCCTTAACGTCATGATGTCCAGGCATTTAAAGTATAGGGATACCTCAGGCATCGTTGCCGGCACCTTACGGTGCCTTTTTCTTTTACCCCCCATTGTTAGTTCAGGCATGGCATGCATATCTTATGCATTTCATGTTGTCACTTCAACCTAACCGTAAATTAAGATTATGCAACCAATTCTCGTGAGGAGAGATGCGTTGGAACCGCATGACTGTCCTCCGCATTGGTATGTTATTAGTTTGTGTGAGTTGCAAGCCAACTTGGGGGAATGCCTTTATTATTAGGATTAAATTGAGTTTTGGTTGTGGTGAAGTGACCATGGTGAATCTCAAGCTCAAGTGGATTTTATTGATTCCAGGGTGAACCCAACATTGGTATAAATTTTGGTTTGCCTTCCCTTTCCTTTGCAACATCGAGATATGGTGGTGGTGGGTCACCACACTCCATGGAGGGATTCACGTTCATGCATAAATAGTGCATTTTTGTTGTGTTCATGTCGTCACGTTTCGGAGTCAGTGTGTTGTGTCATTGTCGACTTTATTTGGTATTATTTTTGGAGGTCGTAACGACAGATCTCCAGTTCAGTAATCATCTTCGGTCAAGTTCATTTGAGCCATTGGCAATTTTTGGTGTCAACTTTAGTTTCGGTAATTTGAGCACTTTGTTTTCATGTGCTCCAAGTTCGCCACTATAGCTGCAAGATATAGTGGCGACGGAAAATAAGTAAGAGCTCATTTTGTTTGTACTTGGTGAGTACGAACAATATGTGTTCAAGTTTTAGTTGCGTTTTGACGCTTTCACTATCTTGTGGTTCAAAATTTTAAACGTTTTTGAGCTCATTTTGGCATATTCATTTCATGCCAAAAATCACTCATTTTTTGCCTTTCATGGGTCCAGTTTCCGGGCATGGATCTCCAAGCTCGCGTAGAGTTCGAGTTTAAGTGGTAATTGTTCGTATTGTAACATGTGTCTACTTCTGTTAATGTGCTTTGTGTGGCCGTGAATCATTGTAAATGGGGACACCCATGAATTTTAGTGGTTATGTCTTGAATTTTGTTTTTCATGTGTTCACTTGTGACGACCATGGAGATCCACTACGATTGAGGTTTTGGTCGAACTTTCGATCATTGGAGGTCTCCATGATCCGTACTATTTATATGTGGTTGCTTTGAGTGGCCGTCCACCTTTCTCTTGGCACTAGCATCAATTTTCTATGTGCCATTTCGGCAAAATTTTGCTTATAGTATTTTTTGTCATGAGCACATTGCCCAAATTTATTCAGTCCATGTGTTGAACTTTGGAGCTCATATGTTCATGTACATATTGATTTTGAACAGAAGTGGTGATTCCAATGACAGAACATGCTTTCTACTCTACGTGCATGCTTTTGCTTGGTTATAACTCACTTTGGGGTTGCCACATGATTGCAATCTCTAAAACCTTTTGGAGATCTCAAATTTTGGATGTTCACTTCATTCACTTCGTTCTTTTCGGTCTTTGGGCCAAATCTCCTTGATCGTTGACCCAAGAACTCCCCAATGTTTCTACTTTGGGTATTTGAACTTCTTTGGGTATGTTCTATCACTTACCAAATCCATTGGAACCAACCTGCCAAGTGTATAGGAGTGTGGTTTTACATGGACCCAGAGATGCACCATAAGGACCCTGAAAACCACCCTGTCATGTAGTCATTTGGCAGGTAAACAGTAAAGAACCTATGAGGAGTTGGACCTTGGAGTCTGTTTCTATGTGTCAATGATGCTCCCTACTTTGGGCTGAGCATTTGGTAAAAGGTTATGGGTACGTAGGTTCACTGTTTTGAATTTTCGTTGGAATTCTGTTGAAAATTTCAATTGTCATGAGATCACTTCCGGGCCCAGGGGAAGTTAGGCCATCTTCTGAATTTGGGCCAGTATTTCACCCATGGCCTCTCATCATTGTATTTTCACCATATTTGAGGAGGTTGGGCTATGGCCTGCCCTTATGGGATCGGGCGGAACCCATATGTCATCTCGAATCTTGCGTTTCTTGCTGTTTTCTCACCTGACGCGTGACTATTTCCTCGGCTTACAGCAGTGAGTCTATGGCACCTTAATTTAAGTCCCCTTGCATGGTTCACCATGAGGACTTAGGCCTTGCATATATGCACTTGTGTGCCATGCAGCGTCCATATTTCCTACCCAGGATGAACCTGCTTGGTACGTCTTTTTACTGACTTTTGTTGAAGTGCCTTGTCATGTTCTGACTCTTCTGCCCTGCCAGGGCGAGCTCAGGGACTGCTAAGTGGGGGCACGTGAGGAAACATCATGGAGTATATGCTCCCTCACTTTGATGAAATGGGGCGCCAAAGCCTGGCAGATATGGAAGCAGCATGACCCCCCAATTTAGGGTATTGATGGTGACGTCATGGGATTTAACCCCCCCTGGGGTGTATGCGGAGACGTCGGACGACCTCTTCAAGTCGATCCCTAATGAAGGCATGTTGATGGTCAGGTGGCCTGTAGTCCCCTTGACCCACGCCCGACGTAAGGGACTCTGCATTGCCATGGTAGGGGCACCATGAACTTTTTTGTGCTAACCACTTTTTGCATTTTTGTTTTGCCTGCTCAGTTTGACCTTATGCTTAGGATAGACCCCTGTGTTTGGATCCATGACCTGAGATGGTATATTTCAGGGAAGTTGTCAGGTCGGAACCCTACCCTAGCATATTACCCTGAAGGGATCATTATATGTGCCCTATATATGGGATATGTACGGGATAGTGTATATTATATTCCGTTTCCTTGTTAGGAACATAGGATGTGGGATAGATAAGGCAATCTTGGATGTTTAGTGGTTATATCAATTAGTGGATGATAGGGTGGATTTCTCATATGTGCATATCAGGTATTTCATTGGCTATGTGTATCATATCTGTTTGCAGGATACTATTCAGTCAACATTATCGTTATGTCTTCTGTGCCAAACAATGTTGCTGCCCATGCCACTGCGATCTCTGCTCCTGACCAACCGGTCTGGTTTCATGGTAGCAGACGCGAAGTTGTTTCGTCTCTGTTGGGCGTTTGGCATCGCGGAAACCGATTTTCCGCGACATCGTGGACCAAATCCAAATTCAAATTTCTTCCCCGGGAGGGATAGCTGAGGGTGTCCAGGTCCCCACTCTCAGGAGGTCCTCCGCCCTGACCCCATCGACCAGGCAGGGGCCGCAAAAACGGGCCAAGCCCCACGTGACTACAAATTCTAAGTCTCCAAAATTCCCTATGTTCCCATCGAGGCCCCCCACCCTCGAGATCCAGCTGGTGTACCTCGGATTGTTGGGGGGGAAATTGACAGCCACCCTCAGAGAGAGCTAAGAGGACCACAATTGCCTATTACAGGCTCGGGAAATTGTTATTAGCGCCGAGAATCGGGCAATAACCGAATCATCTACAAGGGTGATCGAGCGTCTGAACGCTGCACCCTCGCGCACTGCCAACTGGGGTACCATGGCTTCGCCAATGGGCCCCATCGTGGTCGACTCTGGCACTCCTCCGTCGCTAGGGGGTTCGCCAGAGCCTCTGGTCAGAAAGAACCTGTTTGCGGCAGGGCCCATCAGCCCTATCGTTGACCAACTCGACGCCGAAAACTGTCGAGTCAACTCGCTCACACCTGATCCCCATTGCCATCTGGGTCCGGCTCGTGAGGCTGTGGCCCTGATCCAGCAGGCCCTATGGGGGACTAGGCAGAACCCCACTATTCCCCCGATTCGATGAGTGGACCGCGGCGGTTTCCCTCCCTGGTGGAGGAATCTCCTTCCTTGACAGCGCATCCGAATCCCCCGAGCGGATGCAGGCTAAATCCTACGATCATCAAGGAATCCCCGACGCAAATCGAGGAGGATGAGTGTGACCAGTGGTTCCCCCTGGCGTTGGGACAGGGGAACAACGACGAGGAGGAGGAGAATGGAGTGCTGGAATGTCATGAACTCCATCATTCCCCTCTTTCTGTTGCCTCGTCGCCTGCACAGCCCGAACCTATGTCAGGGAGGGGGCATCCCCCCATGCTTGTGGAAGAATCCCCGGCGCCCCACCACATCATGGTGGAGGACACTCGGGCCTCTCAGTGCATTGTTGTGGAGGAATCCCCGGTGCCTGTGAGCGGCTTCAAAAACCGCCCGTGTAACTTGGTCTCTGCCCCCAAAACTACATCTCCTATGGAGGACCGCCAACCGCGGGTACTGCGCAATTGGGGGGGGGATACAGAGGTTGCAATGGGCTCGGAGCCTGTTTTTGCTTCCCATCTGCGAGTCCAATCACCTGTGGTGGTTCATCAGTCACCACAATATATTGTGGTGGACGAATCACCATCGCCACCGTCGCAGCCTAATACTGTTGGTCCTGTTTCCCCTCCGCCGTCACCCCGCCCACGCCAGGCAACATACATCGAGCGAGTGCACGGAATCCCGCACCTGATTCGGCCATCCCGTGGTGGGGGTACGGGGGGGGGGGGCATGCCTCTAGTGGGGGGCCGCGTGCGCCTGTTGCTGCGCGCCCCACGAACCCGTCTCGCCCTGCGGGGGGGCCCTCTGGTCCCTCAGTGGCAGGGGGGGCTGCTGGCCGAGGCGGTGGTGGGTCATCTCCTCCTCGTGGGGGGGGGGTCCCTTGTTTCAACATTCTGGGAGCCCTGCTCAAACACGAGGGGAGGACGAACTAAAGCACACCTGTGGGTCTCCCCAGTGTGTGGTGCACTATGAGAGGTGCATCCAATCTCTGATGGCTCAGGTGCGGGACTTGCGAGCTCAAAATCCAGAGTTGCAGCGATCTCAGCAGGAGCTTTCTCAGGCAGTAGCCTCTGTCGCTGGCATAATCAGTCCTACGGGGACCGGATGACCCAAATCTTGTCTACGTTGGCTAAGTTTGACGCGGTGGTTCAGGGCTACCAACCGGATTCTAAGGTGGTGGAGGCTAGTGTGTCGGATCAACTTAAAATGTCCAACAGCAACACGGCTAAATGCTTTAGCGCAGTGGAGACGCTCGCTACGTGTTACGCCGCCGTTGCATCTAGGATTGATGTGTGGGACCACTGGTACTCAGCGCCTGCAGAACCCGATACGGTGGTCCCGCCCCGGCCATCGGGGCCTCCATCCGTTCCTGATCCTGAGCCGGCACTCTTATGCCACTGGTACCAAGGGTACAAAGGTTCCTGAGGGCCACTACCTCTTCCACACCATGCGGCCGTTTGATACATTCCAGTGCATCCCGAATGCCAGAGGGCACATACACCTGTTGATCTTTGACTGTGAAGAGAATATGAAGCTTGTATGCCACACAAACACTTTCAGGGACTCTTTGAACCCAAGTGACCGCGGTCCAACTTTGGATGCGCTCAGGCGAGTTGAGCGCAAGCTGGACGCTAAAATGGAGCACCTGGGTATTGAACAGTGAAGTGAACAGTGAGCAGAGTGGTGCCAGTGTGCATTTGCTTTGAGTATACATTTCTGAAACGCATCTTTTTCCGAGGTTAAATTGAGAGACACGTTGAGACACTCAACTTGTGTCTCAATCTTTGGGCAAGATTCACTGCAAAACATTGGAATTTGAGCTCGAAATTAATTTTCACAGTCTATGGCAGGGTTACTGCACATTACACCAATTTTTTTCAATTCTTATAGTCAAGGTGCACCACAAATTGTCAAAACTCAGGTTGCGGTTAAGTTGAGACACACGTTGAGACATTCAACTTGTGTCTCAATTAGTTTCGGGATAATTGAACCCCATAAATCCTAGGTGAGTCTCACCCTACCGAGTACAGGCCAATCACCTGGTGGCAGGGTCGACAAACACCCTGGGGAGCCTGAGGAGCCGACCGATGTCGACCCCTGCTGTGATACCGAGAAGCCCTTTCATACCAAGAACGGCCCAGGCTCCCTATAGCCACTAGGGAATTCCACGAGAGCCGAGCTGGACCGGCTGGGGCTGACAGCCCTAAGGGCAATGGTTGACGTTGAGCCCTATGGCTCTACTGACCTAGGCGGAGACCCCTCTGACGATGAGCCGCCGTCCATGACTTCTGCTTCGCCCTCGGAGGACGACGACCCTGAGGACCCCGAGAACCCGAGTGGGCGGAAGAAGAAGAAGAAGAGGAAGACCAGGCACCCTGAGGGACGCAAGTCTCAGGAGGCTAAGGCAATTGCCACTTCCAAGATTGTGGTGAACTTGCCTGAGTTCACAGGCAAGGATCTCAGCGAGTTCGCTGAGAATTTTGGCCGGTTCCTCTGAATGACCGGCCAAACCCATGTTAGTGGGGGAGTCAAGTGTGATCTGCTCCCGCAGTGCTGCAAGACCAAGTACCTGGAGAAGCAGGTCAAGCAGATCGTGACTAAGTCCGCCACCTTTGCCACAGTGTTGGTTGCCTTGGAGAGGCAGTACCCTACCTACGAAACTGACCTCTCCATCAGGGCCGAGATCCAGAACCTGGCCGTGCTGCCCAACACCCCCAAACCTGCCAGGGTCTCCGAGCTACTGGCTGACCTGGATCACTGAGCTGAACGACTGACGGCCGGTTCCTACAGCAGCGACAACCTGCTTTTCTGGTTGGTGGCTAAGCTCCCTCGGGAGCTGTGGGACGAATGCCGGTCAACGGCAGAGCGCAAGGCTAGAGCCCTCACCTACGAGGATTTGTCTGTGCTACTCTTGGAGCTGGCGCTGGAGAAAGAAAGCAACCAGCACCTGAAGGCCTACTGTCCTGGAGGAGGAGGTTCTGGAAGCCATGGCAAAGGGTACCAAGGATCCAGACCTGGACAGGGGACTACCCTCAAGCACGCCCGTATCATGGACAATGTCAAGGAGCTCTTCTGGTGTGACGCCAGAGAAGAGCATGGCCACCTGCAGCACGCCCCTGACTGCGAGCAGCGAGACTCCTTCGTAGTCCAAGGGAAGAAGCAGGAGGCCAACACCGGCGCCAAGGCTAAGATGCCGGATCACTACAGGTGTACTATCACCTGTGCCTTCTGTGGGAAGAGGAAGCACTACGAGGATGAGTGCTACCACAAGAAGCGCCTGTCAGCGAAGCTGAAGGGCGAGGATGCTGGCAAAGGCCCTGGCAAGGGCGGTGGCAAGGGCAACGGCAACGACTCCGGCAAGGGCAAGTCGAAAGGACGTGGAAAAGGACAAGACAAGACCCAAGGTGGACGAGGAGGAGGCGCTAACTGCCAGCCAGACAAGGACAACAAGAACCCGGACAAGAACGGAGGCAACCCCAACCCTAATCCAGGGGGGAACTCCGAGCCCTCTGGAGGGCAGTCTGGTCCTACCACACGCTGCGGGAGCAAGGGGCCAAGTGTGTGCATGAAGGTGGTGATGACGGCAACGCCAAGAAGGGAAGCCGTTTCATGAGGATGGCCCGCAAATTGCGGAACAAGGGGTTCGAGGTGACCTGTCCCGCGGAGTTCTGACGGGGCCGCTCCGGTGGGGCCCTGGACCTGGTGTTCTGGGTACGTATCCGACTAGGGGGACGTGAATACCTGGGGGTACTGGATACTGGAGCCACCATAACAATAGTGGCCAACAACATTCTACCTTGTGGGACCCTGAGGAACACCGTGACCACCGCGGCTATACAAATGGGCGCCGGACATGTGGTGCACAGCTGCGGGGACTGTGAAGTGGAGGTACCATCGGGCTCCCGAACTATCGCCCATCGGTTCTATGTGATGGACACTGAGGCCTTCGACTTTGTATTGGGGACTGACTTCTTCGTGCAGCCCTCCCAGATATAATCCCTGACGCTGCAAGCGCCCTACCTCCTCTACTTGGACCACGGCAATGGCAGAGAGTCCGTGCCACTGGAGCAGTCGGAGTATACCTCGAGCTACCTGAGGGTATCGAAGGAGGAGCCCTGGAACATGATGGCGGCCTCCAAAACTGAGGACTATCAACTAATGGGGGAAGTTCTAGACCAAGGTCTGAAGGAGTTGGGTTACTCCAGAGAAGACCTGAGTGTGGAGTTGTTCGCCAGCGACAAGCAACATGTCTTGGACCTTTAATGCAGCAAAGGGAAAAACTGCAGCTACAAATTTTACTGGCCCTCTTTCGGGATGGCCTACAGAGAACCCCAGGTTCAGTGAACTGGTGAAGGTCTTGACCAAGGTGGCCCTGGAACGTTCCCGTATGGTCCTGTGTTCCCCCGATTGGGGGAACCCATGGGGGCAACGAGTACTGGCGAACCCTCCCGGACAGGCTGACCATCAGCCCTGTTCGGTTACCTGATGAGGCCATCCAGGTGCCTCTGGGGCGTAAGACGCCCATCGAGAAGCCCAGATGGGGATATATGCTCAGCGTGGTGGAAGGAGGTCTTACCCCCATCCCCTGGGAGGACCTGGACTCGGCTCTTGTCCAGGCTTTACAACGAGAAAGCGATGGACTCACCTTTGGGGACTTGAAGAATGGGCTACGACCTCAAGATGCTATTGAGACTATACCCGGGGGGATATGAATACGTCGTGACTAGCACCAACGCCCCCAGCTCTCCCTGCCATGTGCCAGTTCCTGATGGAGTTTCTGAGTGTGGACTATCCGAGCTCCCCAGCTCTATCCACTCAGATGACGAAACTGAACACGACGCCTTCTTCGTGCAGACATGCGTGGAGGAAGTGGAGAACACCGAGTACCTCGCCCCACTGAGTCCCCTACTCTCCATGAGGGTGGAAGACCCCGTGGACGAAGAGCTAGACCCTTGATCCAGGCTAAGGGAGTACGTGGACTGGAAGAGGAGGTTCGTGGCGAAACACCTATGCTACGCTCAGCCTACCCGCAGCTCCTGGCCACTGAAGCAAGGACGTATGGGAGATCCATCTCAATTGAAGGAGGACCTCGAACAGAAGATCACCACCTGGCAAAGGGAGGTAGATCTGAAGCTCATGAAGAGCGTGTGGGGTGCCCATGCGAGGACCTGAGAGGAGGACGACCTCTCGGAGGAATGTGTATAAGAACCCCCTCGAGCGCGCCTATGTTGCCATCGTCCACCAGAGATGGTTGAACGAGACCTACTATACGCTTATCAAGGGTTGAAGGATACTACCAAGGGCGAAGAGTCGGTGGAGGATCACCTCCCGGCTTCTATTACCCAGGGGGCAAGCAACTTACACTCTGACGATGACATGGAGGACAAGATCAAGCTATTGGACCCGCGAGTGCAGAAGCTTATGAGGACCTATCTGGAGGTGTTCGGGGAACTACCACCCCCAGCCTCATGTGACAAGCTCGTACAGATGGACCTCAAGTTAAAAACCCGAGTGCGTGAGCCATAAGATCCGGAGAAGACCCTATCCCGCTCCCAAAGAGCAGGCCGACGAGATTGAGCGACAGATACAAGAATGTATCGACGCTGGCCTAGTCCTGGAGTACAGGGATGGGGACTACCCCCAACACTGCAGCCCCTGTTTCCTGGTGGCTAAACCTGGGTCTACAGCCAAACGGCTGGCAGTGGACTACGAAGAGCTGAACAAGAACATCCTGAACCACTCAGGGTCCATTCGTAATATGGAGTCTACCCTTGAGAAGATAGCCTCCTGTCGCTACAAGACCGAGATGGACAAGAGGAGCGGATTCTGGCAAGTGGACCTGACGCCCAACGCTCAGGAGCTACTATCCTTCATCACCCCTCAGGGGAGGGTGTTTAAGTGGAAGGTCATGCCCTTTGGCGTGGCCAACGCACCCGCTCTATTCCAAGAGCTGATGAACAACATCTTGTCTATCCTAGGACGAAGACTCAAGGTGCAAGAACTCATATCCCGTGGGGCCCAGATGGAGGCGCACATCAACGATGTATGCCTCGGGACCAATGCCCAGGAGGATCACGTAATCCTCTTGGGTGAGTTATTTGCCGTGTGCCAGGAGAACCACACACGAGTGACACTATAGAAGTGTGAGTTCATGCAGGAGACCATGCAGTACCTCGGGTTTGACGTTGGCTATGGGTGGTGGACCCCAGCGGCCTCTAAGGCCAAACCCCTGATGGACGCCCAGATACGACATGAAGAACCAATGAAAGGACTCCATGATGTACGCAGTTTCATTGGGGCCTGCAACTTCTATCGCCGCCATATCAAAAACTTCACCTACACCAGCGCCATTCTGACAGACTTGATCAAGAAGGGTACTACTTGGCGCTGGGTCCCACAAGAGCAACAAGCGTTTGACGAGCCCAAAGACAAGGTAGCCAACGCTAAGTGCTTGGGCGTGCCTAGAGCACAAGGTGAGATTATCCTGGTGACCGACGCCAGCAATGTGGGCGGTGGTGGAACGTTGTTTCAATGGCAAGCACTAGAGAAGGAGGAGTTCGACTCGGCTATTTCCCAACGGGGAACTGAAGGTCTCAACGGAGATGGAACTCTCCAGCACAGCTACCCTGACGACAAGTGGGTTCTAGTACCCCTGGGCCACTGGAACTGGATATGGAACCAGGCCAGGGGGAAATACTCCACCTATGAGCAGGAATTGCTCGCGGGTATGCTGGTGCTATCCTCACAAGCACGACTGTTGGGGAGTAACCCTGTGGTCTGGCTGTGCAACCAAGAGCCGGTCCGCACTTTCCAGAAGGGTCCCCCACCTGAGAAAGCGAAGCTACGGCGCTGGTGGACCTACCTCAGCCAACTACGGCTGACGGTACACCATATCCAGGGAGTGAAGAACGAGTGTGCACACTACATCAGCCGCAACATCTCTGACGCCCTGATTGGTGCCCGCTCTGAAGCGCTGGCTAAGGAGGCGTTCAGCCGCATGGACGTACACTTGGACCTCAAAATGACTATGATACGCCCCCTAGATGGACTCCAACAAGCGGAGTACCTGAAGGAATTCGGGGATATCTACAAGCGCCTGGAGAAACGCCTTGAACCCCTCCTGGAAAACTCGCACGCCCACTGGGTCCCTAGTTTCATCTTACTTAGGCGGCTCAAGTTGCATGGTGAAAATGTGCCCTAAACTGTCTCTCTACACCACTGCGAAAAAATATTCCTTTTGGGGGGGACGTAAAACACAAGAACCAAAAAACCTGTGAAAAGCCATTAACTGGTCCATTTTCCTTTATTTTCAACAAAACCGACTGCCTGGGGAAATAATTGAGTTCCACAGAAATGAAGTTCTTTTTTTGGGAAAACCACGACTTTTTGTTTCCTAAACCACTTATGCTTTGCAATAAAAACACCCACGAGATTTCAATCTTTTGGAAAACCAGTTTCCGAAAACCATGTTGCACGCTGCACGACAAGAAGCATTTTTGGCACCCCTTCTTTGCGCGAGGCCTTGCGCAAACACCAAAAAAACAGCGCAATAAAATGCATCACAGAGAAGAATGTGCCGCACAAGGTGACAGCATAAAGGTCGTCGAAGAGGAATGCATAGCGCGAGCCCTCGCGCATAATATATCTGAACAAGCGAAGAAGTTACTTTTTCTTCGGAACAGTTTGCATCTTAGAACCCAATGCCTTAGCAACGGACGTCTTACCCTTAGGCGGTGGCTTTGCGGGCTCGCTTCTTGGTTGGGACTGAAGGCCTGGCTGCTTGAATGGAGCTCGGGCCCCGGTATCCTCGGACCTTGGCTTCGCTGCCACTTTCTTCGCTGCCTTGCCCTGAGAGACCTGCGCTTCCTCCTCCTCTTCTTCCTTGCTCTCCTCCTCTTCATCCCCATCGCTCTCGTCGGATTCTGCACCGGTAACCGACTTCGCTGCCTGAGGCTTGGAGGCAGTCTTCTTCTTCTTAGGGGCTCGTTCCCCACCAGTAGACTTCCGCTTTGCAGGGGCCAGTGATTCTGCAGCTTGACCTTTCTCAACAGTCTCGTCCTCCTTCAGCGACAACGCATCAGAACCCACCTTGTCATCGCGAACCCAAAGGGGAATACCACGGTTTGACCAGTTGGCCTGCTGGTCCCAATCACCAGACGCGTCCAGTTTCGACCCTTGTGTCAAGACGTGGCTCAACTGAGTCTGCACTCTGTTGACCCAATCGGAGAGATTGTCGGAGGTAACACCAAGAAGGTACATGCGAGAATCCGGCTCGATGGACGCGATCTTGCACACCAGAGCCGGCTGATGATCAATGAACACAAACGCAGGCTTGAAGCTCTTATCCTGCTTCAGGTAAAAGAGGTGAGTGTCGAAATACCACATAACTGTTGTTATCGGAAGGTGACCGCCAAATTCAACAGGATCCATCTCCTCTACTTGAGTAGGTCGAAACGTCAGATAATTCGGAATCTGCAATGAGGGAGAAGTTATTGCGCGAGGCCTCGCGCAAAGAGCGGACGTAATGAGGGAATTACACCTTTCTCGACCAGCTATCCGGTGACGAAATCAGCAACCAGCGAACGTCAAACGTCGTAGGATCCCCCGCAAGTCTTCGGTTTGACTGGCCAACTGAAGATGGGAACACGCAACATGTTAGCCATGCGTGGCGCGTTGAAATCATCGTTGAGACGCCTATCTGCTTCTGTCTCCAGCACGTTGAACATGTTGTCAACAACAGTTTGAGAGCCGCAGATAAGGGTATCGGCATGCACCATCTCTTCATACAGCCAGGCTGGGCACATCATCTCAGGAGCAAGATGTTCAAATATGTCGCCGTTGATGACAATCAGGGTCTTGTCAATCTCAAAAAACCGCCTCGGGGGATCGTAGGCCAACGCTGCACTTCGGGTCGCCTTAACTGTGATAGTTTTGCTTGACAGTAATGGATCCTGCTGTTCCACTGTCTTGAAGTCACCAGTAACGCGGGCAGCTGGGGGGACCACAGGGCTCTTGGTAGGCTCTTGACTCAGGAGTTTTTGGACGTTGAGGATTTTCAGGGAGGCGGGTTTGCCTTTCTCTGCCACCTGCCACAGTGGTGCGGGAATCATGGATTTCCATGCCGGCCATGGACCGCGACTTTTGCCTTCAGGTTCCCGCCAGTAGCCCCATGTACCAAGAGTCACCTTCAGGGCAGGCCTTCCAAGTGCAGCAACCTCTTTGCGGGTCCGCATGTCTTTGGCTAAAGAACAGAAACGGGGAAAGTGCGGGGCACCGATGCAGAAACGGAACCCACGTGGCGTCGATGGTACACACCTTTCTCAGGTCGAACGTACTGGCCGTTGTGCGGCTGGTCCAGATGCATTGAGACCCAGTGGTCAAGGATGATGTCGTCAATCACATTCGGCAAGGATTTAAGGGTTGTTTTTTCTTCCTGCATCACTTCTGCCTCTTTCTTGTAGAACTCCGGCAACAGGATCCCGTCCAGTTTCTTCAGCGTGTTCTTTGTGACTTTCTCCCCTTTGTCGTGGAACTTCTGCAGACCTTTCGAAGCTTCCGGACCAGCATAGTAGGCAAACGTCCTAAAATCTTTCCACAATTTATACCTTTTGTCGTGAAAGTGACAAAGTTCTGCGCGAGGCCTCGCGCAACGAACAGCATCGAAACAACGATTAATGAACATACAAATTGACCAAGCTGCTTCAGTTCAGCGGTTGGAACCGGGGCACTCATCTGCACAGCATCCACAATGGCGATCGTGAGATTGCTGTACGTGTCAGCCAGGCCTCGCTGCCGCTGATCTTCAACACATCGAATGAGGTTATCTGCTGCCTCATACAGCGGAATCGGCTCAACGTCTTGTGCACCCCCTTGTGCTTGTCCGGCCGGCTTTGCACGGAAGGCCCACGGTGTCATAGGCTTCAGAATATCGGCGATGCATGTAGTATGCCACTGCTGCAGATCCAGACATGCTGTGCGTCGCTTCTCCCGAATCTTTGCAATCGCTTCCACGCTGTGCTGTCCAGATACACACCAATAATCGCCATCTGCAAATATGAGACACGTCTATGCGCGAGGGCTCGCGCAACGAGAAGAGCGGACAGTCGGTTGGCAACATACTATTATCTTCCCAGAGAACGACGTGTAATGGGCCTGTTGGCGGTGCTGCTTCGAGTGACTCAATACGCTTCTGCAGTAACTTCGTATCTTTCCGTGTAATCTGCCCCTTTGTCTTCTCCTGGTCGATTCTCACGTTGTCCAGCTCAACCTCCAACTGCCTCCCATCCGGCTTCAGGTGGTCCTCGATGTCAGTACCCAAGGTTGAGCCAGGATCTGGTGTTTCCTTCTTCTTACGCTCCTTCTTTCGCGTTCAAGCCTCCGATCCTGAGGTCCGAGGGTCATAGTCGGTATCCTCTCGTTCCTCGGCAGTTTTTTTGGCGGGGCTTGCCATTCTGCGAGAAGAAGAAAGCCTGTATTGAAGGAAACACAACATTGAAAAGGGTTAAAATCGTCGTCGATCATGCATATGTGAGGCGCTTTCAGCGAATACGAGTACAGTATGGTTGAGAATGCAAAAATGAAGGGGCTCGGCACTGTTTTTGACTGTTAACCTTGCGCGAGGCCTAGCGCAAGAGAGGGGGTGTACTAACCTGTTGTTTCATGCTGTTTGCGCGAGGCCTCGCGCATCACTGCATGTTCTCCAATCTTCTTCGAACGTTTCGCAGCGTGTCGGCCTCTCTCTGTTCCTCCAACACACTTTGTTGGGGGATCAGCTCCGACAGTTTTCGCTTCAAACCAGCCTTAAGCGGCCCCTGCTGCGTTAGCACCAACAACACAGACACAAGGGCTTGTTTGTAGTGGTTGAAACCCTTTGGAATCAGAAGAGACGGTAGAAAGTTAGGTACACCACTGCGCGGCCAATGCGCCTGAATTGTACCAGTAGGCTCAGCACACCACCTAAGCCAAGGCACATATACACGCTCTGCGTTCAAGTAAGCAGTTAACCGCTGACGCACGGAATTGACAAAGGAATTGGGGATTGTGCAGATGTTCACCCTGTGACCTTCTTTGCGGATGGTGATGAGATGATACAGATCGTCAACATCTTCAATGGTTACTGCACGTCTGTTTTGGCTTTTCTTTGTCACAAGGCTGGAAAGCAGACTTTCACAAAACTCTTCGGGAAGACTGTCCTGGCATGGCTGTGTGCCATGCAGTGTGGCACAATAGCGCAGTTGCAACAGTGCGTTCGTATTTTAAAAGTGTGTCCCCCATGTTCAAACGAGCCAACAGACACATAGCAATCTGGAATCCCTCAGAAACAGAAAAAACACCTGTGTTGGCCGTCTCCCCGGCCCAATTGCACTGTCTAACGAGGTGACCTAGGTATAGTAACATAGGACACTATTGTGTTAACAGAACCTGTATGGCCTTACACACAGCGTAACGGAGGTGTCCTCGCCGATTTACAGGACGTGCCAGCCCAAGGGAATGACATTTTCTGTTAAGGCGCCGTGTGTGGGGGCCCATACCCAACAGCAGTGCGCCAACAGTTATCTCCATTGTGATCAGCTTGGGAAAACAGGGGACTGTGTCACCTTGCGCAACAAACCTTTACGGAAGAAAGTCATGATCGGCGAAAATGAGCGAAATGTTTGTGTAACGCAAAACTTGTACGTGTGCCAGAAACCATACAATATAGGGTGTGACCGCAAGAAAAGCCGGACATTCCAACCCGTTGTTTTTTCACCGTACATCATCTTACAAATGCGGTGATGGATGTTCTCATCACATAAAACAGGCACGATTGGTCGAGTGTGCTGCGCCAAGTCCCTAGTGAATTGCAATAGATTAAGCAGCGAGACGTTGCCGCTCACCTTTTTTTGGCTTAGACAAAGGGGTCGCCAATGTGGTCTCTTGGCAGGTACAGGGCGAATAGTGTCAAGCGGCGCCCTAATGTTTCGAACAACAGGTCGCGTGCTTGTAAAGCCTAGATCACGCAGGATACGTGCAAATGTTCCCTCGGTGTTCCCCAGCATGCGTGCAACAACAGGAACACGCCGTTCAATCTCTTCCAGGCTGGGATGACCATGCCAGTAGCGCGGTGCATCTCTCAGTAGCAACACAGCCAACGCTGTTGCGGTCAGGCTTTTGTCGTTATTGTCAGGATTTGTGTTTGTTGTACCAGTTGTCCATCCACAACACAACCCACTGTTGGTGTATTTTGTTCCATGTGGTCTGTAACCTGACTGCGGCCTTCTCCTTCAGCGAAGGTGCGCTGTATCGCGCCAGACCTGACCTTGCTAAAATGCGACGCTGCGCCCTACTTCCCTCTACCGCAACAACTGACTTTGGTTTTCCCTGGTATGGAACTGCGCGGTGGCGCATCAGCAAAAAAAAGTGCCAGGCCTCCTCTATCAAAACACCAACCCATCTGTTGCCCTCTGCTGCAATCGCCTTTTCAACGCTGCAACGCGTCCGTTCATTTTTGCGCAGACGCATAAAAAACACAAACAACAATCGCGCGCCCTCGTCCCCCTGTTTTAGCCCTTCCCACAGTTCTTCTGCCGTGTGGTACGGCGGTTCCTCTGAGCAGACATCGCGGGAAACTCCAGATGCTGCGGCCACTGTCTTCTCAAGGTCCACCTCTTTTTGCAGGGGCATTGTTGCTGTGAAGAATAAATGCGTATCTGTATCTATGTAGAGATCGCTGTTTGAAAAACCTTCTTGATTTCAACATCAACCTGTCACACAGTTTTCGCGCGACCAATTATTCTGCGATTCGCTTGTCGCATGCACCATTTCCGGTTAACTGTAACTGTCTGGTGATCCCACATTTGACTAGTTAATCCTGATTGCGGTAGCCAGTTGCGGCGCGCTACCATCGCTGTTGGGCAGTGAAGCCAGCGGTGACTACAGTATGAAAACCGGAGATGCCGGCGGGACCTGTATGGGCGCCCATGCAGCAGCCCCGCATCAAGGGAATGCACATGCTGTGTAGTTGGTGGATCTGTCCATTTTTGGTTTCTATGAGCGCTTATGACATCCATTGCGCGAGGCTCCCGCAATGATCACCGAAAATTTAATGTTTCTCATGCGCCGTTCCATGCGCGAGGCCTCGCGCTTACAACTGCAATTTGTTCCGGAACATTTATACTTTCCAAGATTCTTGGATACACCATTGTTGCAGTTTATTTGTTAATAGATCCATCTTTATCACGCAATCCTGATAATGGTACTAAGTTGCGTGTATAAATACGACAGGGTTCCATTTTTCGACAACCTGCCTAATGCGTCGTGCTGTAGTACATTAATCTGACACAAATGAACGTCTTTGCGCGAGGCCTCGCGCAAAGAATGGTCACCAAACAATACTTTTCCCTGTCTCGCCCATGGGACACGTCATTCTTATAGAAATATTTATTCTGCCATACTTGTTTGCGACGGTTTTAAAATATCCATCAAAACAACTATTTTTTGATGCCTTTGGAAACCTGTCATTTTCCTACCTTTTCCTTCGTTTTTGACCATGCAACTTGAGCCGCCTAAGTCTTAAGAAGTTTATCTTCTTAAGATGAAACATTCATCTTAAGATGAAACGTAAGAAGAAAAAGAAGAAAAATAATCTGCTGAACCATTTGTTTTGGGTTCCACCTTTTTGCCTACACTTCTTTGTAGTTTTACAGTTCTGGGGACTCTTTGCACCTTTGCAGTTGTAAACATTTACATTTATCATTGCAGCTATGAAGTTGATGGATTGCTTGATTAATCATTAGGATTTGCACAAATCAAAAGTCCACCCCCTATTGTTGGGCACATCCGCCTTTTGTTTGCCCGTTTTTTTCAGAGCGATGGAAACCGCAATTCAACAACTACAAACAGCAATCAAGAAGATAACACATCAATACTCAGCTTATGGTGACGATGCTGCCACGTTACTAGCGGCTTTCTTTGATGGTTCTACTCTTGGTCGCTCCCTCTTCCACCAAATCAACAAGAAAATGCAACTCACCGCAAAAAATGTTGAGCTGCACGATTTCACAAACCTGGTGTAATCCTATACAAGCTGTGCGCTACTATCATCCTGAAGACCTATGTGGGGAGGAGTGGGAGCTAAACGACGAGGAGGTCGCCGCCCTAGACCTACAGGGAGCTGCCAGCCCTATGAACGTTGAAGGGGACCTCCCCGACATGAACGCCGAGGAGAAGCCTAAGGAGGGCTTCTACCTGGTGAAGTCTGTCCTACGCCACCGCTATCGCCAGAGTTGGCGCTTCCTCACCCTCTGGGAAGGGTTTGGAGTCAAAGAGGCCACCTGGGAGCCTTTCTCAGCGTTTGTTCCACCTGAGGGACGCCAAAACTCAGTTCTGGTAGACTACTTGTCCCAGAACAACCTTGGTGAGTTGCTGAGGCTCACTGAGTCGCTTGCCTCCAACATTAAAGCTGGGGATTGAACCTTACCCTTACCAGCCTAAGGGTATGTGTGAGTGTGCTATTCCTAAGGTCCTGAGAGCAAGCCGCAGAAATGGTGTCCTATTTATACCCAAGTCTGCACGCTTGCTAAGCCCGGATGATGTCTTACCGGTGCCACGGGGTACGCCCCGGGTCTCTCCTCCCCTGAGCAAAGTACTTGAGAGTCATCTTTCTGTGAAGAGCAATCGTGGGAGGGAGCAGTTTGTGGCATGTATGAAGGGACTGATGTGGAACGTACCAGCACTACATTGTGTAGTACCTTCTGTCGAATCCAGTGCCAGTGCCAGGGCCCAAGCACTTGCAGCACTGAAGAAAGCTCCCTTGTTGCACACCGTGACACTTAATCTCAACTCCAATTCAGTAGGAAACAGTGGGGCCGAAGCACTTGCAGCACTGACGAAGGCCCCCTTGTTGCACACACTGACGCTTGATCTCTCCGTCAATTCAATAGGAGACAGTGGGGCACGGGCACTTGCGGCACTCAAAGAGGCTCCCTTGCTGCATACTTTGAAGCTGGATCTTTCCTTCAATTCAATAGGGAACAGTGGGGCATGGGCACTCGCAGCACTCAAAGAGGCTCCCTTGCTGCATACTCTGCAGCTGGATCTTTCCTCCAATTCAGTAGAAGACAGTGGGGCAGAAGCATTTGCAGCGCTGAAGGAGCTCCCCCTGTTGCGTACTCTAACCCTTGATCTTGACTTCAATTCAGTAGGAGACAGTGGGACACGGGCACTTGCAGCACTGAGGGAGGCCCGACTGTTGCACACTCTGACCCTTCATCTTTACCACAATTCAGTAGGACACAGTGGGGCCCGGGCACTTGCAGCGCTGAGAAAGACCTCATTGTTGCACACTCTGACCCTTGATCTTTCCAACAATTCAGTAGGAGACATTGGGGCATGGGCACTTGCAGCACTGAAGGAGGCTCCCTTGCTGCATACGCTGAGCCTTCGTCTCTCCTCCAATTTAATAGGAGACAGTGGAGCCCAAGCACTTGCAGTACTTAAGGAGACCCCCTTGTTGCACACTCTGACGCTTGATCTTGGCGCCAATTCAGTAGGAGTTAGTCGGGCTCAGGCACTTGCAGCACTGAAGGAGGCCCCCTGGCTGCGCACTCTAACCCTTTACCTACACTTCAATTCAGTGGGATCTGGTGGGGCCCAAGCACTTGCAGCACTAAAGGAGGACCCCTGTTGCACACTCTGACGCTTGATCTTTCCTCCAATTCAGTGGGAGCTAGTGGGGCCCAGGCACTTGCAGCACTGAAAGAGGCCTCCTTGCTGCATAACCTGACCCTTGATCTTGACAATAATTCAGTGGAAGACAGTGGGTCTTCAGCGCTGCAAGCACTTGCAGCGCTGAAGGAGGCCCCCTCGTTGCACACTCTGACCCTTCATCTCCCCTCAAATTCAGTAGGAGCTAGTGGCGTCCAAGCACTTGTAGCACTGAAGGAGGCCCCTTTTGACGCTGAATCTTTTCTTTGATTCAGTGCTACATTGGTGGAGGAGGCGCCCTGGCGGAAGAGGCTACGCACTCTAACCCTTTACCTACACTTCAATTCAGTGGGGTCTGGTGGGGCCCAAGCGCACTTGCAGCACTAAAGGAGGCCCCCTTGTTGCACACCTTGACGCTTGATCTTTCCTCCAATCCAGTGGGAGCTAGTGGGGCCCTGATCTTGACGATATTCAGTGGAAGACAGTGGCATCGGTACGTAACCCTAGCCCTAACCTTGCGACCACACCGTGCCTCACCCTAACCTGACGCGGCACCGCGCATGAAGTGGGGAGGCGGCTCACATTTCCTGATTGCCTGACTGGAGGCCAGTAGGAAACCGTGTTTTCCGTATACAGATTATATGACAGTTGACTACGAAACGGATCTGTCTGGACATCATTCGTCAATCAACGTCCCCTTGCCATGCTGGGGTTATCTACTGTCTTGCCCATCTTGCTGGGTTGCTCGGTTGTGGCATGCAGGATGAGGCAGAGGCTGAGGCAGAAGTGTGTATGTCGTTTTGCCAGAACGCTCCACCGTTGTAGTTTGGGATCAGTGTACTGGGAGGAGCACACTTGTGGGACCAATGTTATGATGCAGCTCCACTGTTCGCCATACCTCAATGACGCCTAACCCCGTTTGCTAAGGTGCTCTGGAAGCGCCCGTGGGCAAGTACGCGACCCTGTACGGGTACCTTTCGGGGGTGCGCATTTCCTCCTGTGTGCAGCATTGGTTCATTTTGAGGTGAAAACAGGCCGTTTTCCAGCCGTGTTTCGGGACGATCGTGAAGGCAACGGTGATCTCCAATGCGGTCCTAGTTTGAGTCTTGATTAGGGTTAGGGTTGCTCAGTGCAGTACAGGAGGGTCCCATCTGTTCCCATGTTGCCTGGTGGGGAGAAAATGGGGAAATGATTCATTCCCGTAGACACTGGGATACGGGAAACACAGACAATTCGAAGACCATTCACTCCGGGCTACGGGCTACAGCAGAATATGCCGAGGCGAGTTGAGCAATGGGTCGTACCCTCTGTTAGCATCAATGAGGTGTCTTTCCCCGTGTAGAACTCGGTGATGATGTTGTGATACGGTTTTCGGTTGTGATACGGTGATACGGTCTGCTGCCATCGGATTTCTTCTTTGCGTTGTGCGGGTAGAAAGAAAAACCAACAGTTAGAGGGCGGGCCCGTACTGCACCCCCCCCCCACCCGCCCCCCCTGGCGGAATGGAATATGACACCCCGCTCGGGGGTCCATGTCAAGGAGCCCGCTCCCACCGGGCGTCTTCTGCTTGGCACGTGGGGCGTTCCAGAAATGAATGGTTGGTATCGCGGTGAAGCGAAAGCCATTTGGCAACACAACACGACGAACAAAGGGGAGGAGGAGAGGATATACAAAACGAACACAATGTTCATGCGGGCGGACAAAATTACTGGGAGATGCATGCACTGCGTTCAATGACCCAGATTGCAACAACAACACAGATATGATGCACCTCAACTTGCAACTGCATACATTTGTGAATTTGTGAATCCATGTCCTTTGCAGCTTTATTGCAATGTCATTTCAAAGCGTTCTCGATATGCTCCCCGGTAAAGGCACAGGCAGAAAACGCCAACGACGCAAAGACGCGAACAACTTGCTTGGTGACGACGACGACGACGTTGAGGAGATTGAGGGGAAAAAGGACTGGTGTGTGTGTTTAGGGCCTCAGGGACAGAGGAGGAGGCTTGTGGTGCGTCGGAGGGCAGAGCAGTGCACCCTGAGTCTGAAATTCCCTCGCAAGCGATAGTAGTGTAACGACAGTGTGCTCTTGTGGTGGTGAATGATGGGCGGAGGGGAAGAAAAGGCTGCATGTGTTTCCGTTTTTAGGATTTTCTGCACTCCCTGCGAAGTGGAGGTCACAAGGAAACAGAAGATTGGTATGTGATGTGAGGGGGAGGGACAAGGTGTTGCTTTGGGAATGATGGGTGTACTAGCACGGATCAGATGATCCATGAGGGGTCTGTGGAGATAGATGAGCAGACCGACCTGTCATTTTGTTGTTGTACCCGATACTGCTGATCAACAGGGGATTTGCGTGCGTTTGTGTGTGTGTTGGCCTCATGAACGCTGCATTGCAGACCACAGCCAGGGAAAGCAACACCAGAGGAACAAGCAGAGGAAGCGTCTGAGAACGGAGAAACAACTGAGGTGTTGACCTTGGCACTTCACTTGTGCTCTGCTTGTATGTTGTGGGTGATACACCGGATACCTGTAAGCGCGTTGTCTGAAATGCACATTACCTCTGCAGAAGTCACGAGGCTGAGGAAGTAAGCAAGAAGCCGGCCAGAGAGAGTGGATGATGAGGAGGAGTAATGGAGGCAACGGATACGCAAGGAGCACGCGCAAGGATGAAGTAAACAAAGGAGGGCTCTACACGGGGCGGGGTGTGTGTGTGCTGGGGGGGGGTGACATCACGGACCTGTTGCGTGATGATGATCACACAGGAGAATCTGAAAATCACAAATCTTGGGGGCATCCGACATGGGCGAGTGAAGCCAGGCACCAGGATCGTACAGGGGCGCCCGTGGTGTATTCTGATGCGGTGGGCGGTGCTATCATGTTTCCTGATTCCTGAACTTGTATATGTCCGCTTATGTGATCCAACAACTGTACAAAGGTAGGTCAAACTGTTATTGTTGGTTTGGGTGGACGGCTCAGGTTTCAGCTATATAAGTGTGCTTTGGGGCAACCCGTTCATTGTATGTGTATGATGATGTGCGGCCAATCCGCTGCCAGTGAGGACAATGACATACATATGCCAGGCACAGAAAAGTGCCTCCTTGTTTTTTCTTTGCCCTGTTTTTTGTGCATGCAAGCGATGACAGGGTATTTTTCATCCTTAGACCGACATTTGGAGCCACCAAAGGAACCAGTGACTGTTGGAGGACCTGTTGGGGGATAGAGTAGCAATCATCCACCAGCAGTCTTTCTCTTGGAGCCTGCCCGGAGTCTAGTATGTGGGAAGGCCCCCTCCCCCTGCATGCATTAGCAACAAATCATTTTTCAAAGTAAAAAAGGCCCATAGATATGGACATCTACCTCATTAATTGTCTAATGAGCATGACAAAGTGGGTTAGAGACGAATATTTGTATTTTGACAGTCATTGTCACGGGTATGTTTCTTATTTCGCCGCACTACAGCAGCCACACATTACTATCGTTTTTTCATGTACGCCACACGCGCCAGTGGAACTATCACTCTATTGGAATGTGCAAACGGGTGCCTTCATGTGGGACCAAGACATACACGCACTGCACGCTGACGGATTGCAAATGTGGCTGCAAACGTACCTATCAGCGACCAGCTCGAACTGTAACAGAGTAGTACAGCAGCATCACCAGAATCCAGCAATAGATATTGACACCATAATACCCAACTGGTTTCCAAACTACAAACCCCTCACCTGGGAACAGGCGGAGCATTATTACAAGGGCAAATTGCAGCGGGCTAATATTGCTGGCGCACCAATATTGTATTGGAAGATAACCGCACCTATTGGCAACCACAACCTTTGGCAAAATTTTTATCCAAAAAGTGTCCGTTTGACACGTTACAATAAGGTTTGAAATGTGGCAGACCCACACTACATACTCAAATGTGACGCAACACATATTCAGTGACAGTCTGAATATGGGGCACGGGCAGAGGAGATGTGAGCGTGTTGCATTCAAGGCCGCCCAAGGTCTCAAGGTAATCAATTCACTGTTTTATTTACCAATCAGACCCAGGTGTATGATCGTTTTAATTTTTTTGCGTAATTGCCTTGTTCCCGTTCAAAGGCATTCTGTATCAGGTCGACCCTTCTTGACCCCTCCTGAGCTGCTGCCTCAATAACACAAATTACTTTGTTACCAAGGTTATCCATCCTGAATGTTCTTCTGCCGTACGTCCAGTCATTGTGACGTCGTCAGTAAACAGTTTGTGAATTTGGGGCATCACATATCACATGTTTGCGCAATTCATACAAACCCATGTCCTCACCGATACCCGCACACCGTGCATCATCATCACCACCTGGCATTTCTAGCCATATGTCACAAGGAAGTGTGCCAAGTAAGGGTGTATCTATTTATTTTTCCCTTCAGGTGCCATGTCCTTCTTTGCTGATGTATCAGATTCTGGCAGTAATGTAACAGGTTACTTGGTTGTAGGGTGCTGCAACGGCGGCTGTTCAACATGATTGCCCTTCTGCTGCAAGCCGCGGACCGGGGCACACGCGTGTCCAACCACCCATCTGATTGATTCCCTCGTGTTCGTTCAAGTGTACGACCAATGGCAACGCTACAACCTCAGTCACTAACCACGTCCCCACCACAACTTCATCACAACCTCATGTACTAGTCTCATGTCATTGTCAAAACAACAACACCAGTTTGTGCCGCGGCACGAACGTGCCATGTTCATTAAACTGACAAATGTAGCAACCCATCATCGTAACCGCCGTATCACCACGCACGTAAGTGACGGTAGAGCAATCCTGCCCAGATTGCCTGAGTTTCTTGTATAAAGATGATTGTCGGCTGATATAGGCCCCAGTTTCGGCCATCCATGTGTACTAAATGCGGTACAGCCTGGTGTGTCAAGGCATTTCTGCTTCAGATATGGGACGCTGAATGCAAAATTGCCACCCACGTGGAACAGATCATCACCAGGATGATCCTGTGCCTCGAATCGCTGCCAGTGTACAGGACCATGTGTAATGGGGTTGGTCTGGGCGGGGCTACTGGCAGTGGCACTCGGCACAGGCACCGGGCGGGTGGTGGCACTGGCACTCACACTGGGCACTGGCACCGGGCGGTCGGTGGCACCCTATGACTGTTATTGGGGGTGTGGTGGTTGTAGATAACCTCGCCTATACAACCACCACAAGGCACCAAAGATCAGTACAACAATTAGCAACCGTGATGTGGCCATCCATATGTTGGACAAACCGGCTTTTTATGAAATGTCCTTGATTAGTGCACGAAATATTTTGATGAACTCCTGCAGGTTTCAAGTTGAAAATCTGAACCAATACAGCGAGTAGCAAGAACGACGGAAAGACGACAGAATAAATTTTCATTGACGTGAAGAAAAAACAAAATGTCAGACATAAATTTTTCCAAACAGATCCGGCAAGCAAATTTCATGGCAAATCCAAAAATGTGTGCCCAAATGGAGCTCACGCGCGCACTGTTCACGCGCATAGAAGGGTGCGGAATTGAACCAACTGGGAATTTAACGAATTTTCAGTGGGTAAATGCACTGAAAGTTCAATACTGGCCAGTACTGGTAACACTCCTAGAACAGAACAGTCACACGGCGATTGCAGAACTGGTAGAGAAAACAAAAAACATTGTGGATGACAGAATGGGCTATAGATAGGCTGGGCTAAAACGTCAAACATGAAAGCAAGACGATCGGAATGGTACTGACAAGAAAAACACAGCATCTCAATACAAGCCTGAAGCCTGAAGCCTGGCCTTCGTGCCACATTGAACAACATTGGTTGTAGCATTCACCAACATCATCTGACTGTCAACCGGAGGAAACACATCACGGAGCTTGCGCTTCAAGGAAACACCCACAGGTGACCACAGCTTTGCCCCTTCATCTTTTGTATCATAGCGCTTGCCACGAAAATGCGCACACTCAAAGTCATATAGGTACCTCAAATATAGCGACGAGAGTTGCTCTGGGGATAATTTCGGGTGAACATGGTAATGCCAATTGTTGGCTGTCACAGTCGACCAACGACCCAACTGTGTCACCGTGTTATATACATACCAAAAGTCCAGTCTGCAGGACCGGTCGCTTATCAAAGTGTCAACCCACCATGCTACATAAACAGATTCAAATTCCTTCTCGGAAAAGCAACGGGCCAACTGGATATTCCATTGTATTATCTGTCCGGGGTGCAGCAGGCGGGTATGCAACATCGGATTCAAATGTCACCCATTGACAACAGTCATCACACCTTATCCACCTGACCACTGATCCTGGCGGTGTGCCCACGTGTTCGACTTCCCGTAAACCAGGGCGAGCGTTGGCGAGCACTGGGATACCTCGCTCCTTTCTTGCAACGGAGCGCGTAACCCTTGGCACCAAAACATCATCATCATCATCAGCCAACTTTGCTTCATTTGAGCCAGGCACGACAGCCGAAGAGTCATCCACCTTGCCATCATTGCCATGATGCGCATTGAGGGCTCCACCTGATTGACCATATCATCACCACCACCATTCACCCTCGTGTACACTCCGCAGGCACATGCCTTTAATTCCTTTAATTGGCTGCTTACAATTCACACAGTGCGTCCGTGTGAAAATGTTCTTGTAACTGCACATCTCGCAGGGCACAAACTCGACAGAGCGCGGTAACGCGTCCACCGGAACAGAGTGTGGTAGCTCGAAGGATGGATGCAAGCCCCTCCATTGAACCGTTGTCCCGATAATGTTGATCATCTCCTGTAACACAACGAAGACATAACTACCACACCACCAACAACCGTGACGGCGACAGTGCATTGTCAGAAACCTGCATTGTCAAAAAGTGTTCCACCATCACGCCAGACTCGTGAAGAGCAGTAAAGAGTATATAAACAGGAATAATTAGATTGCCCATACTGATCTCCTCCAACTGACGACGCAGATCGAATACGAGCGATTCACACAGCTGTGATACCCGAAGCGTGATAGCCTGCATGCTATACAAATCGACTAAGCTATGCACACGGAATGTTCTGTAATCAAAAGAAAATGTATGTATGTATGTAAAGTAAAAAAATTAGGTGAAAAAGCATGGGTTCAACTCTTGATGAGGATACCCTGCGTCGACATGCTGCCTACTTGGAGGGGATTTTCACATACGATGAATTAGCCAATCTTCCCCGTGTGAATCACAAATCCCTGTGGTACAGTGTTGAGGCATGGTTCCGGAAGTACGTACAGGAGCGACGCTGGATACGCGAATACAACTGTATGTATCATGGTGAACGTTCATTACCGTACGAGGCAACTGTTGATGAATTCACTGAGTGTATCACATACCCATTCCTCACCACACCGAACTGCCGTGTTGCAACGTACTATGCCATGGACGGACCGGTCTACAAACTGTGTATACGGCCCGGTACCCGTTACTGGTTTTTCTCAAAGCTTCGTGTAGTTGAACGTACAAACCGCCTGTGCCATATTTTCAAATGCGCCATTGCTGGTATATCTGGCAGTGAGATGCTTGACCAATGCATGGCTGAACCTACTACACCCTATTACCAGGCCTGGAAGGAGCAGCAACTGGCAAAGGATTGGCGAACCGGCTGGCCTGATGATTTGCTTGTAGCCCTACTATACCTACTACACAGGACTGCACCTATGCTCGTACCACCTGTAATTGTTATGCGTGGGGCATTCAAAGATATATTATCGTCAGCAGACAACGATGTTCAGTCTGTCAGGCATTCAAGGGTTCGGGCAGCAGAGGTCATCATATTGGGCCCAGGACACATAACTGATGTGCAGAAAGCGATGACATGTCCACGTGACACCAGCAAGGAATTTGACACACGGATGCAGCAAAACGATGATACACGACCAACAGGGTCAATGGACGGAGACGCGGAGGAGCAAGACGCCGAGGACGCGGAGGAGGAAAACGCGGAGGAGAAAGACGCGGAGGAGAAACTGTCTGTGCACCACGACCAGGTGATACAAGAACTACAGCAGAAAGTGCAGCAACTAAGCCGAGAGGCATCAAAGCAACGTAAAATCATTCGTAAAAAACAACATGATTTGATGGTGTCTCATCATCGTCGTGGTCCCCCAGGTGCTAAACGTATGATACCCTTTCTGTCTGTAGAAAACCATGAATAATTCCAACAACATGGTTGTCTGAATTGGACTGTGTTTTCTTCTTGGTGTATTTCCGTGTGCACTCTACGTATTCAAGAAAATACACCAGCGGAACGGAGTTCTTGCAACATGTCTATCACGGCATGTCATCGATTTGACGTATTGGAGACTAGGCCATTTTTTTCTGCACTTTGTGTGTGGCTTACTGTTTCCTGATTGTTTCACTGTGTTCTTCGCATTGGGGTGTACATGGGAAGTCTATGAGGTGGTCATTGGCCTGTGTACCAATAAAATAGCTTATTGGGCCCCTCGCTTTCCCTTGGAAAATCTGGCGGATGTTGTGTGCAATGTCATAGGATTCATGTGTGGCTCATATGTGGCTCAAATTACAAAGGATCAATCAAAAAACAGAGTGGGTTGGCCTTCCTGATATTCCTATGTAGCCCACGTACAGACACACACATATGGATAAGGATCAGTGCTGGTCACGTTGGGAATAGCGGGAGCAGGAGCAGGAGGGGATTGAGTTGAGCAGAACAATCCGAGCATGCAGCTAGGTCGGCAAACAACACCTACAAACAACAGGCCCTTTTGGAAATTCGGACCCCCCCCCGTAGGGATTTTTCGATATCTGGAGGTATCTTGGCGGGTTTGCACAACATGTTTGTTCATTTAATGATGTCCCAGGTGTGGATTCTTCCTTGTCATTCATAGTAGCCCTGGAAAAGCCATGGATACCTTTGCTCCCACTCTACTAAGTCTGGCCCGCGCATGGAATCGTCGTAGGAAAAATCGAAACACAGATGTACCGAGTCTTTTCCATAGTCGCCGTAATTCAAACCTGATATCCCAGCATTTTTTTCAAATCTGTACCGAAGGCCACTCGACATTGCCTGATTATTGTGTTCGGTGATCCACGGTGTTACCACACCAGACACAAGATCGCGCACTGCAGAGTCTCCAGGGTCTGCACCCGAATCTAATCCCAAGCTAAAACACACGCGGTCGAAACCAATGCGTAGATTGATCGGTTCGAAAGTATTCTGCATGGCAAATTGCGGTGGCGTTCCTGATCTGCCATCAATCCAGCCATGGGCAATGGGGTGTCCGTTGTCATGAGATTCGTCATCAGATTCGTCATCCGACCAGTCATCTAACGCGGACCGTTGAAGGCTCACACCGTAATCTGTAAACTGGATGTCAGGGGTTCCCTGTACCAATCTTGTAAGCAGTGCCTGCAGACCTTGCTTCACCGACTGAGCAAACGGACTTTCATTGTGTGTATCCCAAAAGCACATCGCCAGGGGGTAGGTTGGTATGGGTGGTATGGCACGGCTTGGGCTACGGGGGCTGTTGGCATTCTTAGGTTATTTCGATTTGGAAGCCAACTAGCAATGTGACGCAGCACATCATCGCCAGCATCTGTGATACGCCTTTGATGGATCATTTTTTTTATATTTTATTTATGCCCTGCGGAATCATGTGTAATGTGTCGTTCGAAGAAACGAAATGTGTCGATCGAACGCGGGGAGGGTTAGAACACGCTTCGCTTCCGACCCAACTAGTGGCCTTAGCCCTCACTGATGGATCCTGTGGAGCAATGGCAATTTTCAGCTGCTTTGGTTGACTTTCCAGACCGGATGCCCAACAGGGCCGGCATCTTCTTCCGGTGAACTGGCAGAAAAGGTGGCTGACCCAACAATGATATTTCTGCCCTCAAAAACTGACGCCACTCAGTGTGTCATAGGTTTTCCTCATCAGTGAACTAGTTTGGTCTCCCGAACATCGATCAGTAGGGTCTGAGCCCATAACGTTTTTCGAACCCTGTTGGTGTCACAAACTGAACCTTTGCCCTCAGCACATTGCCTGGCTTACACAGGAAAAGTTCTGCATGCATTGGCTGATGATCGTAGAAGTCTGCCAGCGGTTTGCATGCATAACCAGGAATATCCTCGTCCAGTAAACACAGATATGCAACAAGCACCCGATTTGATCCTCTATCTGCCCTCATCTACGCAATAGAATGTGTCTTCAAGTAACTCGCCAAATATCTGTGTCCCCTCCTCCGTGAATTCAAGATTGTATAAATCATCACTGGCTGTACACGTTTACGGTTCCTTTTCAATACACCCCGGCTGCTCCTGTCTATTGAATTTGAGCAATAATCCACGCAGTCGTCGAGGTCAGCAAACCAGCGACCCCTGGGTGCTGCTAGTATTTTTGATGGTGGCCACCCGGAACATGATCCATGCCGTACCTTTGTCCCCCTTGGAATGATGTATGTAAGTCTATGCATCATGCTGTCCACCTCATGGTGTTCAAACCGGTCCTTTGCTTTTGGTGACACTTTTTGCAACTTTTGGATTTCAAATGACAGATGCTGTTCTGACAGATGCGGTATTGTCTGCGGGCCTGCTCCTGTGCCAAAAGCGTATCCGCAGCCATTATATCTTTAGGGTAAGGGTACCTTAGGGTACATTCCATGTGAGGGAACCGGCACGCGCGAAAGCGAGGGAGGGGGTGCACAAAAATGTTTTGAAAACCTGAAGTGTTGTGTTTATGCAAGACAGGAACAGGACATATGAAATGCATCAATGACACAAGAATTTGTGTGGAGCCCAAGGGTCAGAAACCGAGCACACCAAATAGAATGCGAGAGGGTAGAAAGTGCTGTGTAGGGTGTGGAGGGGGAGGGAGAAAAATGGGCTGGATTCCTCCCAGTTGACAGAAACCCCTTCACGCCTTCCTGTGCAAGGTTGGGTCGTACATGGGAATGGCCCATAGCTTTTCGTTGGAAAATCTGGCAGATCTGTTGTGTGTAATGTCATAGGTTTCATGTGGCTCATGTGTATCAAGGATCAATGCGAAACTTCCTTACTTCCTCCCGTTTGCAGTTTTGCGTTGTTCCAGTATGTCACGTACCAGATACCAATCTCATCTACGTTTCCCAGAAACCGACTCTTTCCCGGAGTACGGTGGCGTGGAGCCAGAAAGTGAGGAGGGTGTTGTGGATCCCTACTCCGTGCGGCCGAGACAAGCTCTGCTTGATATGCGGAGTCCAGCGCAGGTGCGAAAGGTGGAATGCATGGTGCGGTTGCTGTACAGCCGGGGTACGGGTGGTGCAGCCATACCGGGCGCTCAGGGCGGAGCCTGCATGTGGCTACCCGGCAACGTGCGGCAACAAGTCGAGACAGCCCTCATCGACGCGGTTTCTGCAGGGTTTGTCACTGTGTCCGGTGGAAAATATCAATTAACCGAAGAGGGCCGGCAGCGCGCTATGATGGATTAATGATGGATTTTTGAAAGGACCGCCTTTTGGTGCAGGGTTATTTGTGCCAGTTCAAATTTACTGTTCTGCACACAAATTTCATGTCCATATATATTTGACCAACCTGGGTTTGTCGTAGCTCATAGCACTGACAAATACATGGTCTTAGCAGTCCTTGTAACTGTATTGCGGTTTTTGCGCGTCAGATTTATAGGATAGGTTTACGCTATTTCTGACATTTCCAAGCTCTCGAAAGTGCTCCTAGCTCTTGGCTTAGCTTTGTGGGAAATACATATCCTGATCACCTCCCATTCTTGTGGTATCTGCAGAGGTCGTTGTCATTGTGGTATCCCCCGTTGTCAGGGACACATGCAACCAGGAAATGAACGGGTCGCACAGTTTGGGCCAAACGCTGGTCAATGATTCCTTATTAGTAAGTGCCATGATCAGTTCCCATGGTTTGTAACCCCCGGTTTTCTCGTCTATATGTGCGAGAACATTTGAAAATTCAGTGTAGACAGCAGTGTCATTGGTGTCCGTCAAAAGTGTACCTTCGGCCCTCGTGTTGTAATGATCTGGCATGGGAATCCAACCCCAATACTTCGCAATGTGTTGCAACGTACTGCGATTGTATGCAATCTGAGATGTGACTGCGTCTATGATTGCTTGTTGTGCAATTTCTGTGAAAACATTTGGGTTTGCCGACGCATTCCACACACAGAGAAAGGTGCAGATTGCCAGTGGTACAATGTCGATCCGGGGATCACATTTTATAAAGGGTGTGCCCCAGAAGGGTCTACCTATGGGGTATGTGATCTTTTGTAATTGATGAACACAGGTTTTTCTTTGCAGTATGGTGTCCACATCGCCGATAATGACGTGGGGGGGCTTTCCGTGTCCTTGCGAGTGGAGGAATATATTGTGTGGTTTGAGGTCATAGTGCAAATCTTTGATGTCATGCAGAAAGCGTAGACCCCTCGAGGCTCCCAACATCATTCTCCTCCTTGAACTCTCATCGCCAAACCAATCCGGCTTTTTGACAGTGTTGAACACCTGCCCTAGATCCCCTGCGTTGCATCTGGGACTATAGGTGTAGACCCGTGTATCACCCTGCAAATATCCGATTTTCGTGATTAGCAGGACATTTGGGTGTTTTAACACTTCTCGCATCACTTCGAGTTCCTTGTTCACCGACTGTCTACCATCAAAATCATTGGTAGGGTTAGTGTTGGATCGGTCAAAAAAAGGGAATACCAACAGGGACTTGATTTTCTTCTGTATCATATCGTAGTGGGTATGACCATTTCTATCTCGGATCAATGTCCCGTGTACAAGACCTGAGTTGCACCCACCAGGGCCAAAACTGGTTGGGGTGAATGATGATGTAATCATTTTCTCCTTTACTCCTTCTTTGAGGAATAAAATTGGATGTTGCTCCATCGTCGGTTTCAGGGGTCCATTCTGGGAAATCTGAGAAACACAGGAACACAAACAACACAATCAACCATATAACCACAAACTGATGTAAGCTACAGCCACACGAGCAGGGGATTTGCAAACTACTGCAGACAATACAAGATGCGCGTTTCCTATCTGGATCGGAAGTAGGGTCTACATTACTGTCCTGTTCAAAAACGAAGGACAGCGAGATCAAAACACTTAAGGCTGTTATTGCTGTGTGAATGCATTCATTGGATCCACAGCACAATTCATGTGCGGGTCCGTATCTCTGACGCTTTGGTCCCAGGGCATCAACTCAAAAAGGGGTCACACCTCCGGTGGGCCGCTCCAAATGGCGAAAAGGAGGCGCTGAAGACAGGCTGATCATTTGCTGTTGTTGTGGCATCTGGGTCAGAGTGTTTGCCAAAAGAGGGAGTCGTGTTTGAATGTTCTTTTGCCGTACGTCCAGTTATCATCACCACCTGGCATTTCCAGCCATATGTCACAATGTGGTGTGCCAAGTAAGGGTGTATCTATTTATCTTTCCCTTCAGGTGCCATGTCCTTCTTTGCTGATGTACCAGACTTTGCAGATCCCATTCTAGATGTTACAGAGGGGCGTCCACCTGTATTGTCCATCCCCCAGCTTCCGTCACCGTTTACATCCTCACCCGTGGTCTATCCTTACACAACCACACCAGCGGGGCCCATATGGGATCCTTCAGTGCACATGCGGTACCTGACGTCGATCACTACTGTAACGCAGTGCAACGTCGAGAGAATTCTGGTTCACCCGATGGGCCATTGTCTGCTTGAATTGCGTTCAGGACATCGCAAACGACTCTTTGATGTGCGACAATTGTATGCCTTGTTCCGTGCACACCCCGGAGACGCCATTGGCCTTTGTCGCGCATTGGCACGTCAGCAATCCGCACTGTACGTGCCCTTTGTCGTCACGTGGGATGGTCTGGATCGTATAACCGGCCCCGGTAACCATTCGATTCCACAGTCTGTTTCAACCTCATGTATCGCAAGAATTCCGCCCCCGCCCCAGAGCTCCTCGTTACTACACTGGTTGCACAGCTCCGGTGGTCGTGATATCCCACTACCAGCCTTGCCGTCGTTTGTCACCAGGCAGTGGCCACGCGTCATGGACATGTGTCAGTGTTCGGATGTAATTGTACCCGAATTCCAAATCTGCATGACGGGCCTTGGCCGCGGTTCCATGCGCATACGTTGGGCCTTGCGCCACAGTACAGGTTTCAAAAATACCATTTTTTTGTCTGACATTCCTCATTTGTTAGTTGCAAATGCAACAGACTGTTTGCAGGTGGTTTGTGTGCTTCGGGAAGTGAGAAATATGCTGCCTCCCAGGGCATTGCCTATTGATGGCTGGAATTTGATACATGAGCTTTCGAGTGCCAGGGGTAAGCCAAGGATTGGATCCTGTGTCTTCATACCCTATGGCGATCTCCGTACCACCACCACCGGTACAGGGGTGTGTATTGGTGTCCTGCGTGGTAAGTACCCCGCTGGTCTGAGTCGATCCGCACCTGGTCACACCTGGGTTGAATACGGAACAGACAGGTGGTGCTACGAGGTGCCTGATGACCTCGTGTTCGCCGCCCGGTGTGACGCAGAGATGTACCTGCAGAACGCCGTTGTGGAGGGATGGTGGATGTTACCAGCTTAATCTATGCAGAGATGGTCTGATACCATGTCATTCATCTGTATCCTTGTACAAGGATGACTTTGATGGATTGACCCATCGTATTCCCAATGTATATATATCGAAGGGCAACGAAGGGAAGCACTGTCGTAACTACCTAACCAACAGAGCAATAAGCACAACGGCCAGGCAACAGGCAACAAATAGAGGCATGTATCCGTTTTCTTCCCTGCCCTGACCCCGATACGGAATTCCTGCGTGTTGTCTGCTTCTGCTGCTCCTCATTGTTCTCTCGTGATCCCGTGACCTGTGATATCTGTGGTATCACGTATGGGGCAAAGGATACGGCGGTTAATGCAACGGGAAGTACAGCAGGGTGCACCATGATTTCTTTCTTGGTCGAAAGGGTTTTTACCTTTCACAGTTTCACACAAAAAAGTAACAAGAAGGCCCGTTGTGTTTGGTTATTCATCGGGATACCGATAGTCAATCCTGCTGGTTATTGAATTGAATTTCAAGGGAATCAACACCTTCAAGTGCACTTTCTGTTATCTTGATCAATTGTTTGAGAAAATGTTTGCAACGTGCCCGTGCACGTTCTGCCTGCTTCAGAACATTTGTCATGAGTGTACCACGTCCAGCAGTGGTTTTGATGTGCCATTTCGTCATTGTCAAATTTTGCTTTGTACGGCAAGGGGCAGGGTACTGACGCGTTCCCGTGGGGGGCGTGGCCACGGGACGCTGCGGTGGACACGCGCAAGCAAGCAGGCAGGAAAAGCACTGCGCTTACGAGGGCATCCTCATGCTCGTGTCATGTGACAAAGCGTTTCAGGATCCTTGCCACTCTGAAACAAGGGAACAAAAGTATGTACAGCAACACATCAGGATATGTACACATGGGGTTAAGACTGGACTAGGGTAAGGGCATCACAGGACAATAGACACTCAGTCCCAACTCATATCCCAATCCGAGGTCCGACCCTCTCAGTGGCTGGAGGGGGCGGGGGCTCAAACACAACCCATGCCCTGCTCAGTCCGGACCCTGAAAGCCTGCCAATGGGGGAGCTGTCCAGCCCAGCCAAAGGGCGAGTTTCTGGGAATCAAGGAGGTCCAAGGCCAAACGACAGTTGCTCCCCATGCTCCCTTAACGGCAGGTCCCAACCCCCCTCCGAGCCAGAGATATGGCCTCGCCATTATCCCCTAGGAGTTGGTAGCTGAAAATGGGCTGTTTCAGCCCAAACTGATATTAGCTCCGAAAACTCCAAAATTGACCCCTTGTCCGGACCGGCCAGAGGTAGGGACGAGGCAACTGACCCTACGCCCTTCGAGTACGAACTCCCTGTAGCCCTCACCCAACCTTGTTCCCTCTGAGGTCCCGGCATCAGGGCACCACGGGTTCATCAAGTGGGGTCATGATGCCAAAATGGCCAAAATTGGCGTCATTCCCACGGGTGGCTCCCCCCGCCAGGGCAAGGCGAGTGGCTCACAGGGTGGGAGACAGGACCTAGGACCTATATCTGTGTGCACAACTTGGAATTAGGTCCGGGCTCATTTTGGGCAAAGAGATATGGGGCCGCCTATTGACCACACGGGGGGGTGAAATTGGGGTCCCAAAAGGGGGTCATTTTGGCCGCTCAAAATGAGCCAAAATTCGGGGGTGTCCCCAATGGTATATCTCCACGCCGGCTGGGAGATCGGATTTGTCATTCCATATGCGATCCACTGGGAGTCCAACAGAGACTCCCATGCCCTTGGCCCTCAAAGATCTCCATGCCACCTGGCGTGGTGACAATCGAAATTGGGTCCACATTTGCCAAAATGGCAAAATCGTCCACACTCACTTTGGGCTAGCACCTTGAGGAAGGTTGCTCCGCTTCGCCCACGTGGTGTGTGAACCATGAAGACCATTATCCATAACACCCATGTCATATATGGTCCATAGGTCCATGCGTCCGGCGTGCACGAGGGGGCTGAACAGGGTGCACGGCGGGCAGAAAATGTGGAAAATTGCTCAAAATGGCCGACAATGCGCACACTCATGGTTGGGGAAAATGAGGCACATGCCCGAGTTGGACCGGAGTGTGCCATAGGATTGGTATCAAGGCATATGCGTCCAACATATCTATTGGGCGTCGCCCAAACCCCTCCGGTTTTGGGAATGGCAGGGTCGCCCAGTGAGCCCATGATTTCGGATCGTCCCAAATCGCCAACATGGCGGCCACAGTATGCCAAGCCCAAGGGGAGTTATTCGCCGCGTTCAGAATATGTTGGGCACTGAAGTATGTACCCCCAAAAAATACTAGGGTCATGATGTCAATTGAGCGCAACGTTGAGATACACGGTCGCCACCTGACATCATGACGGGCAAAACACAGCAATATTGGCGAATAAACAACCAAAAGTGCCCTGAAAACTCCACAAATATATTATAATATTTTCGGCTTGGATTGAGTAATCGACCAATCCTTCTAAACACAATGACTCGACACCAATGACCTCCGATTGCACATATGTGCTCCACTTGGGGTGCTTTGGAAGGCCGCGCGCGCTGCCTCCCAAGTGGGCACATGCAAATATGGAATATTGGAAAAAACACACCTTGCTCATAACGCATCGCTTCGGGAGCGCTCCACAAGCGTCCCTTCACGAAAGCTAGGCTTGCGAGTGTTGGTTGGGAGTAGGAGGAAGGGCTTCGTGCAATATGGGGTCCATTGGCGGGTTAGTCTTGGAATGGTGCACCCGCCAAATGCGTACGTGATATGACACCAAATATGGCATACAACCCTACCCTCGCCTTCTAGACCCAACCTAGTGGCCTAGAATCAAAGTGTGCCTATATTCTAGTGTAACCTTGGTCCCTTAACACGCATGCAAGTGCTTTGGTCGAAAATCGACCTCCTTTTGGAAAGCCAAATTTTAGCATGCGCGCAAAATATATTGCCAATATTTATATGGAGATCATATATGCACTATCCGACTAAGATTCAGGCTCTAACCAGCACCCCTTAGAAAGCACTGCACCTTGGACTCATTCATTGTATCACACTGAGGCTGTACAAACACAGAGTATGTGACAAACCACTGACTTTTTTACACTCGCAGTCTCCCATTCACTTCGTTTACTTTACACGCTTTGCTTGTTTGCTTTCTCTATTGCCCTTTGCTTGTTATTTGTGTTGTGCAGATGTGACCACCATGGGTATTTCCTACCAAGAGCAAAAGAATGAGTAGCGCCAATAGCCCACAAAGGCTCCCACTCAAAGAGGGGCGCATAGCATGAAACTGTGTTAGATAGTAGTAAAAGCGACTCCAATAGCCTTAGAGACACAGGGTTGCAATGATACAAAATCAGTATAAATGACCATCCAAATCATGATCATCATGCATCAGTGACCATCCAAATCATGATCATCATGCATCAGCAAATGACATGCATGCCAGTAAAATGACATCAATGTGTCGATCTGTCAAAACCTTTTTAACCTGTGGTGCTTAGGATTGTGGGTCCACTTCACTCCCCCCTCGTCGAAGACCACGTGGGCGTACTTCGTCGCGTCTTCGTGGCGTTTCGACGCTGCGGTGTTGTGATTGGCGCCGATCTTGTCGCTGTTGACGACTCCTCACTCCTACGATCCTTCAGACTCCCACCAGGTCGCTGTCGCTCTTCAAGGCTTCGACGCTGCCCTGCTTGAGGTCCACAGCTACGCGTTGTACTCCATTTCTTTTCAGACGCGTTGTCGCTGTCCTCATTCTCTTTCGCACTTCGGCTGGATCTTGTTGTACTCCTTGCTCATCCTCCAATTCGCGCGTTGGAGACGACGCAGGACGGTTGTCGTTCTTCACGCAGTTCGCATCTTTTCGAAGGGCCTCAGTCTGCAGTACTCATCTTCCTGGAGGCTTCGCAGTCGTCATAGTCCTCCATTGACTTCAGTCTTCATAGGCCTTCTTTGATGCTTCGGCCATTCGTTCAGTCGACTCCAAGTTCGATTTACTTCATTTTGGCCCAGCGCGTCGACGATTTTGCATCCGTCTGATATAGTGATTGTGCAGGTTGACGAACGCACAGATTTGCTGGGGTACCGACTCCATTGCGGGGCAGTGCCATACAAACCTAACCTTAGGGTCTCAAAACCAACTACCCTTCCAGTATCTACTACACTCAGGCGCAACAGTGTTTTCAGTCAGCAGTGTACAGTCAGTCACACTCCACCTATTCCTAACTCTCTCTGGACTATTGCAAACAAACAGTCTGTGGTTAAACAGTCAACAAACAGCAGAGTTTCAAGTCAGGCACTCTTTTTGGGTCTTCTTGCTTTCCCCCCTGGTCTCGGACAAAGCGCACGTGCGCGGTTCAGATATCGCGCTTCAGACTTGTTCGAATTTTGCAGACTACTCCCTTCAGCTTGCATAAATCGGTCTTTTCGTCCCTTTTTTTATTCTTTTTCTTGTCAACAGTATGGTTAAAAAGAAGAGTGTGCCCCGCCGTTGGGCCTCTCCTCCGGCGACTGCGCCAGCTGCTGCTCTTGCAGTGCCTGTGCCAGTCGCCCCTCAAACCCCACGTCTCCCCAGGAACCCGACTCCGTCGCTGCCGTGGTACGTCAACACGGCGTATGAGCACGGACGGCCTGCTGGGTTGACCACGCTGACTGGGGTTCCGTTTCATAGGGCCTGGATCTTGCAGACTCCAACTGCAACTCCTGCCCTGTGGTTCGGATCAGGAGGCGCCGCGCTTCCAGGCGTGCCCCGCCGCTCCATGCGGCGCGCCCCCCGGCTCACCCCTGCTGGGGTCCACTGGGTGTGGACCTGGGACCCTCCGGGCCCCAGTGTTCCTGTGCCCGAGGAGTGGGTAATCCCTCCTCGCTATGGCCCTCCCGCTCTCCCCCAGGAGGAACTCCTCTTGGAGGTCGAGGACGTGGAGGTGATCGTTGAAGTGGAGGGCATCGGCCCTGAGCACCAGCGCGCAGCCCACGCCGCCGTCGCCGCCGCGCTGCTCCCCATCTTCCTCGCCGCCTACGACCACTTCTTCTCCAACTTGTACCTCACCTGGATGCACCTATACGGAGGTCAGTTTGCTCGCAATCTTTTGCTCCTTCTTGGTACTGACTCTGGCTCTTGCTCATCGTCTACTCGTTTCCGTGCCTCTTCCCTTTTCTCTTCGCGACGTAGCGTTCGTTCCGACTTCCTTTGAGCCATCTTCCTTGCCGTTTCCAGGATCCCACTGAGATCCTGCAGCCGACAGTAAGAGACAAACTGGTATGTCAGATTACCGTTGTCTAACACGAATGCGCTGATAGGTTCCCACGTGCTGTCGCTAACTTCGTATTCAGCCCATCGTGTGAGAAATCGCCATCCGTGCTTGTACTTGTGCTGCAGGATCGAGTCCACGGTGTAGCAGTCCTTCTCTTTCATTTCTTCGTCGTCAATTTCAGGAAGCTGCTGTACCCCGTCTTCTTCTTGCACGCCACCTTCGTTTTCATCCTCGTCAGCCGCCATCTTCGACCTCTCCGCTTCGATCGCCAGTTCTTCCCATGCTTCCAGGTCGTCATCTTCCACCGCGGTGTACTTTTTCAGTTGGTTGTAACCCACATCGACGAACCCTCCCATGCTTGGGCTCGCCTTAACTTTGACAGTACTGGGCCCAACTTCCGTCACCAGGTATAGTCCGAAGTACGGCAGATCCAAGTCGTTTCGTGGCCATCGAGGAAAACGAGTATGATGAACGAGTACCAGGTCTCCCTCTCTGTACTCGGCGTGTGATTTCCCTCTGTTTTGTCGACGGTGTTCTCGATTACGCACTCTGGTCAGCAGCTCTTGTGCCTTCTCAGCCATGGTTCTTTGCTCTTCAAGCCATCCTTTCACCTTCACGTTGCAATCGTCCGCGGTAGGGAACTCAAGAAAGAGACCCGGACGTCCCAAAAACAATTCGGTGGGAGCGTATCCGGTCCGACTTGAGATTTGATTGTTCATCATGTAAACGGCTACAGGCACCAGCTTAATCCAGTTGCGGCTACTTTCTTCGGCAAGTAGTATTCTTGTAATCGCCTTGAACGCTTTGATCTGCCTCTCGCACTGCGTGTTCCTCCTCTTATAGTTCGGCGTCCCGAAGTCGACCTCGACGCCCATGTTCTTGAGGACTCCGGTGTACCAGCCAGTGTTTGAGGTAAATCTGATGTCTCTGTCACTGTGTATCCGTTTCGGCATCCCGTAGGCTTGTATCCAACCTTCGAACAGCTCTTTCAAGACAGTTTCCCCATCGCATCTCTACGTGAGCGGGAACACACGTGTGTACCTGCTCAATCCACAGGTCACGAGTAAGGCGAAGTCGTGCCCTGAATACTTGGGCATCTCCGTGAAGTCGAGGTACAGAACACTGTTCACCATTCTCGGTATTGGTAAGTGAGCTGTTAAACCTTGATCAGCACTTGTGCTTTGCTTGGCCTTCGAGCATGAGCATTCCATGCAAACTTCCCTTAAGACTTCGTTCAGTCGCTCTTGGCTCAGGGTGGTGTAGAAATGCTTCTCGAAAAACCAACGTGTTCGTTCCACTCCAGGATGTCCGTTCGTCTTGTGTGCCCATCGCCCCATCGACTTCACGTGTGTTGACGGTACACATATCACTTCTTCTCTGTACAGGTGACTCGCCGTACGTGCCCATTGGACTCCGCCGTCATCTACGAAGCTTCGTCCCTCCTTCAACGTTTTCAGGATGGGATACTCGGGCAATAGGTCTGTGACCTTCCATTCTGTAGATTTCGAGGGTGTAGCCTTTGCGAAGAGGTCCAACTGCACGTCCATCTTAGCGAAAGCCTCCCTCGCGAGTTCTTCCGTGTCTCGTCCCAACAAGTCGTTGAACGAACCTCGTGAAAGGTAGTCGCATAACTCGTTCTTCACGCCAGGAATGTGGAAGGTCGCCAATCGAAGTTGTGATAAAAAGGTCCACCGTCTCCTGATCCTCCTTTGTTCGGGTGGAGGTTTATGTAGGAATGCTTGTGCCGGTTCCTGATCACACAACCACGTAACAGGGTTTGATCCCACGATGCGAGTCTGGCTTGCCAGCAACAGGACTCCGCTCATGATCTCCTGCTCGTAGGTTGGGTAGTTCTTCCGGGCGTCATTCCACTTCCAGTTCCGGTGGCCTAGCGGAACCAAACGCCACTCGTCTTCATTGTACTCGTGTCGTAGCGTTCCGTCTCTGTTTACGCCCAGCGTTCTGAGCTTTTGGTCCACTTCTTGGCACAATTCCCTGTTCAGGCGTTGCCATTGGAAGAGTGTACCTCCGCCTCCAACATCCGACGCGTCCGTGACCAGCAACATATCACCAACTGGCCGAGGTACGCCTAAGATCAGGCAGTTCTTGAGTTTTCCTTTCATTTCCTCCAGTGCTGCTTTTCCCTTTCTCTGTCCATTGCCACTTGGTCTCGTTCTTGATGAGGTCGGTCAAGGGTGCACTACTGAAGGTGAAGTTCTTCAGGTGTCTTCGGTAAAAGTTACACGACCCCACGAACTGGCGTATTTTCCTGACACCTTCGGCTTTTCCTTTGACTTCAGACAGGTCAAAGTCGAGCAATGGTCGCAACTTTGCATCCGTTGGCTTCCACCACCCCGGTCCAATCGTAAACCCCAGATACTCCATTTCACTCCGGAGGAACTCGCACTTCTCCAGCTTTATCCTCAAGTGTTGCTCTTGACAGACTTTGAAAAACTCGCTCAAGAGTACTAGATGGTCTTCGACCGAGTTGGTCCCTAGCAGCACGTCGTCAATGTGCGCCTCCAACACGGCACCTCTTGTGAGTAGCTCTTGAACGGCTGGTCTCTTCTTGACGAGGCACAGGACTTGAGACATCATCTCCTGGAACAAGGCTGGGGCGTTGCTAATGCCAAAAGGCATCACTCGCCACTTGAAAATACGGCCTTGTGGAGTGATGAAAGCCATCATTTCCTTTGCGCGCTCCGTCAGGTCCACTTGCCAAAAGCCTGACCTCTTGTCCATCTTCGTCTTGAACTTGCAGTCCGCTGCATTTTCCACCGTGTTCTCCATAAACGGCAGGGACCCATTGTGCTGCTTGATCTTGCGGTTGAGCTTTTGGTAGTCCACGACTAACCTCTTCGCCGTAGACCCTGGCTTCGCCACTAGGAAATAAGGGGAACAATGCTTGGGGTAGTCTCCCTCCTTGTATTCCTCGATCAGCCCCGCCCCCACGCACTCCAAAACTTGCCGCATGATCTCGTCCATGTCAGCTTTGGAACACGGATAAGGCTTCGACCTCATTCGATCCTTGGCGTGCTCTTCTTTCAGCTCCAAGTCAAGCTGTACCAGCTTTTTACAGGTTCCAGGTGATGGCAATGGTCCGAACACCTCTTGGTACTTGTGTAAGATGTTCCACACGCGCTCGTCGTGTTCTTTAACTTTGCTCATGAAGTCCTCGCTCGCTTGCAGGTTGCTTCGCCCGAACTCATCCTTCTTTTGGTTGTGGAGACCGTCCGGTTTCACTTCTTCGGGTATCCCGACTTCAGTCAACCCAAAAGCACGTTCACATCTTTTGGTACGTTCTTTCCTCCTCTGGCGCTTGTTCTTCTTGCATCTCTTCGTCCCACCATCGGCATAGTAGTCCGTAGTCTCCCTGTACTCTTCCAACAGGTCACACAGATCGGTGTAGTTCAAGACCTCCGAGTACTCGTCTGCCTCTCCATCATCGTGATCGGGCAAGTAAACCTTAGACTTCCAGAGGTCTTCCAACTCCTCTTTCTGAATCTGATCGATGCGCGTCCAGAGTAGGGCCTTCACTTCCTCTCGATCCTGCTTTGACAGGAGCCACGACTCTGTCGGCTTGGCTAGATTCGTCTTTCGCTTCTTTGTTTCGAACCCGAACTGAAATCCATGCCATTCGCTCTTCGGCTGTAGGTTCTCCTCGATGGTTCGTCGGAGCAAGAATTCTTTGTTTTCACAAGCCAAAAGAACGTCGTTGAACATGTCCTCGTACTCCATCGAAGTTGGGTAGCTCCCTTCAGTCACAGGTGTGATGGTGCTTATACTAGGAGCTTCCGATAGCCCATCGCTGTCGTGCACCTCTTCTGAGAGTTCACTTTTCTCTTCCGCCGGGAGTTCTCGGTTTCCTTTAGGTAGTTCTTTGATGGTCACCCTCATGTCTTCGCGTTTTCGGTCTTGTTGCGATTCCTTCAAGTCAGGGAAGTGTTGTAACATGTGCTTTCTTCCCCATCCTCGGTTGTTCTTCGTGATCTTCTCGACAACTTCGGGGTTCAAGTCCTCTCGCGCCACCGGGCTGAGCGATCCGTCAACAAGACATAAATTCGTTCGCCACTTGGGAGCGGGCAGTAGCTCGGACCCCGTAGTCAACTTTGTACATAGGAACATCGGGTAGTCGTACTTGGGTTATTGTCAGCTTGGTCAGTAATTCTCTCCACGCTTTCTTCATCCATCTCCCTTCTTCAGGTACGACAAGGATTACTCGTGCACCTTCCAACGCGACTTTCGTCAAGACTTTCTCCATTTGGGAGAACGGTGGGTTGGTGTACAGGTACTTCCATGTCCCCAGGTCTCGCCAATCGTACCACCAGGCGCTGTTGCCTTGTCTCCAACAGTAGAGTTCGCTGTCCGCGTTAACGTGATTAGCGAAGAGTTCGATAAAATCGTCACCGCAGGGATCACCTTCGATGTTCAACTCCTCGTACGCGTGTAGCTTCATCTCCGTCGCTAAGGTGTAGGTCTCCAGGGTTAGTAGCATGACTTTCTCCAAATGCAGTAGTCCTTCGACCTTAACTTCCGTGTCCAGGTCAAAGCTGATGTCCCTCAAGACCTTTACTCCTTCGACAATCTCCGCGGTCTCTTCGAGGTGCACCTTCTCCCACTCTCCGACGTCTGTTCGTACTAGGAGGTGTCTCGGTGACTGAAGCCCAAGTAACGAATCTCCGGGTTCTCCTCGAAGAAGTCCTCACCGAGCACTGCGTCGAACGCGTCCGTCTCGAGGACTAAGAAACTTTTCGGTGATCTCCTTCTCCCCAGAATCACCGTCCCTTTGTACTTCCCTTCGGTCAGGCATATTCTCCCGTCGCCAATACGAATACCTACGCTCGGCGCGTACTCGATTTCTCCCTCAGCTACGTGTTTCGCCGCCATTATACTGCTTGTAGCCCCCGTATCAATAAAACTTTCAATCGCGGACGCTTCGGTTACTTCGACTAGCAACAGGTAGCCCTTCCCCAAAGAGCCGGCTCCCTACTTGTCTTGCGGAGGGAGTGGCTTTGCGTCCATCGTCAACGCAAGTCCACAGGATTTGGCCATGTTGGTAAGGTTCTCTTGAAGCTTGAGGAACCTCCTTCTCTTTCGATTGCTTGGTCCCTCTTCTCCTTCAGCGGCTTCAGGCAAGGGAATCGCGTTGGGTGGCGGTGTGGTTTGGCTTGGTTGTCCTTTGCCGGAATCCTCCTTTGCCACCTTTCTCTCCGTTGCCTTTGCCCTTTCCGTCGCCTTTGCCTTTTCCGTCGCCTTTGCCTTTCCCTTTGCCAGGATCTTCTCCTTGTTTCTTGGCTGCAGCGCGGGCTTTCCTCTCGTCTCTTTCTTTCGTCCAGCATTGGTCATGAGCATGGTTCTTTTTTCCACAGTACTCGCACCACACGATGGAATGGAATTGAGGCGGTTGCCATACCCACTCTCCGCGACCGCCTCCACGACCGCTGCCTTTCCCACGTCCTTTTCCTTTGCCTTTGCCTCTGTTGCCTTTTTGTCCTTCTGACCAGTATAAGTCTTGGATTTCTTCGTCTTGACCAGCTTCGGAAGGCGGTTCTTGGTTTTGGTCTTTGTTCTTGTTCCCTCCTTTCAGGAAATTGAGTTGAGCTTCGCGTTCACCTTCGACATGTTGGTCTGATATTCGTTCGAGGGCGAGTTCCTCCAGCAAGTCAGCCAAGTCTTGATAGGTGTGCGTCTTCGCCTTCCTTTCCACGGTCGACCGACATTCGGTCCAAGTCTTCTTCTGAATCTTTCGGGTCAGCAAAAGGAGTTTCTCGGTCTCGGACATAGGAATCTTCAACTGGGTCATAAGGCCTTTGAGCTTCTGCAGCAGTTGACGAACATCGGCAGGAGTTGGGAGTTCTTTAAGTTTCTGTACTTTCTCCAAGGCTCCGCGAATGGATGCATCTGTCTCGAAGTGAGGGAAGGCAGACTCCACTTGTTTCAGAAAGTGTACCCATGATTTCGACGTGGTTAAGATGTCGTCTACCACTCCTCGAAGCCATTCGTTCTTGCAGCCTGTCACGATCAGGTCGGCGCGGGTCATCTCATCTGCAGCTTTCTGCCCTGTCATTCGCAGGTACCTCGCGAAATCACGCGCGTACAGGTTGAGGCGCTTCCCAGTGAACACAGGTAGAGGTATCTCCAGCTTTCCTTTCGCTGTGCCCTTTGTACCACTCCCTGAATCTTTGCTGTCGTCGAGGTCGCTGTCATCCACCTTGGAAGGTGAAACGGCGAGCAGTGCAAGCGCCGTTAACCCATGCTTGTCGCGCGCCTCCTGCAAGCTACCCACCTTGATCCTCACAGCAAACTCGTCCGGCAGGTACGACTCCTTGATCCTCGGAAGGAAGAGTGAAATGCCTTTCTGATGTTCGTCTAACAGGTGGAGTCCTGTTACCTTGGAGAGCGCAGAAGTGTTCAGGTCACTTTCGATGCGACTTTTCCCAGACTCCTCCAACTCGTCTAAACGTCGGGAGATGTTCTTCTGTTCCTCCAACATCTTCGACAAAGAGTCTTGGATTTCCGTCGCACGGCTCAGCTTCGATGTCGTGGACGCCGCCGACGCACCTTTACTGGTTGTCGACCTTTTTGTCTTTGTCGAACGAGAAGTGTGAGAACTTGTCGAGGAAGTGGGAGGTGAGGAAGGTGGTCCTGGTTTTCCAAACTTGGACTCACCTATGTCATGCTTCTTCCCCTTTGACCTCTCAGACACTGTTGTTCTCGACTCCCTATCCTCATCCTTCCTCTCGTCCACTCTCCCTGACTCAATCCTGGCCATCATGGTCCTAAACCACTCTAGCTTACCCTCGCTCGCTAGTTCCTTCGCAAAGTCAACTGCTTGCTTCCATTCCTCTGGTTCACCTACGCTGCCGTCTTCGTGCTTGGCGTCGTCCCTGTCGACGCTTTCGTGCCTTTCACCTCGAGCGGCTTCGCGCATTGGTTCGTGTTCACGAGCGTCTTCGCGCACTTCTGTCTCTGCGCTTGGACCCGACACATCTCGCACCTTTACCTCTGGATCAGAGTTGAGACTTTTAGACGCAGGGTTTTCTGAGGATGAGGGTTTAGATTCAAGGACTTCCTTTAACTCTCGCCTGTATTCTTTCACAGACTCTGAGGTCGTCTCATGGGACTCATCTGTGGAGGTTGTTGTAGGGGTGTCTTTTTCTTTCGCCCCAGTTGTGGTTGGGGGATCCATGTCACTCTTCTTATTTATGACAGTTAAGATTCAAACAGGCAGAACTGTTCACAGAACTGACAGAACAGACAGACACAGACAGAATCAGGCGCCTTTGTATAGTTGACACTCTCAGAATCGTTCGCTCTGCTACCACTAAGATTTAGGCTCTAACCAGCACCCCTTAGAAAGCACTGCACCTTGGACTCATTCATTGTATCACACTGAGGCTGTACAAACACAGAGTATGTGACAAACCACTGACTTATTTACACTCGCAGTTTCCCATTCACTTCGTTTACTTTACACGCTTTGCTTGTTTGCTTTCTCTATTGCCCTTTGCTTGTTATTTGTGTTGTGCACATGTGACCACCATGGGTATTTCCTACCAAGAGCAAAAGAATGAATAGCGCCAATAGCCCACAAAGGCTCCCACTCAAAGAGGGGCGCATAGCATGAAACTGTGTTAAATAGTAGTAAAAGCGACTCCAATAGCCTTAGAGACACAGGGTTGCAATGATACAAAATCAGTATAAATGACCATCCAAATCATGATCATCATGCATCAGTGACCATCCAAATCATGATCATCATGCATCAGCAAATGACATGCATGCCAGTAAAATGACATCAATGTGTCGATCTGTCAAAACCTTTTTAACCTGTGGTGCTTAGGATTGTGGGTCCACTTCACTATCTGGGGAAGACAAGTGATATGCCCCGGATGTAGAGGCAAGCAAAGAGGGAGAAAACGCCAACTCAACATACTTCTACACGTACTTGGATGCCAAGTACGTGAAAAAGCGCACTTCTTGGAGAACACTCAAAATAAACAACCCTTTGGGCCTATGGAGTTTGGATCATTTGGCCTCATCCTATGACTATGGGGGGCAAAACCTCATACGCAGTGCCTATGAGGCACGTTAATTCGTCCTTGGGCGCTTGAACGCTCGTAACCCTTGTTATTCCACTTGGTGGTTCAAAGCGCCTTCGGCCGCCCAGATTTTCTGGGAAACATCTGGGACGCGATGCGTTCTATCAAGGAAAAAATTGCGGATCACTCGAAGACTGTTTCAGTCTTAACATCAAGAAAGATCGTATTACAGAATCATCTAATGCAGTGCACAGAACGGGCGACGTCTGGCGGCGATCTCACGACAATTAGAAATCGCGGTAGAAATCAGGTATTTCACCGATTTCTAACCGCAAATCGACCAAGACAGTACAATTATGGTAATTCCACATCGACTTAAAGGTTAAAAATCAGATTCCAGATTTTGCGGGTTAGAGAACAGGGATATCCCGCTGACAGCCGGTGTCAACGGCTTCCACACGGGTGTGACGGCTCACAGGCCTCCAGGCCATGGGCCATAACGGGTGTGACGGCTCACAGGACTCCGGGCCATGGGCCATAGGTTCTGGGTACCGCTTCACCCCCCTCCTTAGAGCAAACCCCGGGGGGGGGGCTCGATAACACCCAAGCATGGCAGCAGGTACCCAGGGCCGTCCCCTGAAGGGGGGGGGGGGATGACACATCCTCACTTCAGGCCGATTTGCAGGTTAGGCTGCCCATTACAACTCATGGTAAAACAGGCATGATGCTGTAGTCGTCAGTAATCAGAGGTATAGTATCAAGTATCAAGTCCCGGGTCCTGGCGGCTATTGTTCGGCATCCAATGGACCCGTTAACCCATACCAGGCGCACCGGGTGCCGGCTGCGACGGTCACTACCACAGTGGCAGTCGCATACACGGCCAACATAGGCGTCACACGACGACCGAGGTGGTCCCACAGGTCGAAAGCGACCACAAAGATCCATTAGGCTACCCCAGGCTTCACAAGGCCGCAGTCTGGGGGAGAGTCCCCACGGGTCCTTCCTTGGGTGCACCATGTCCATATCCACGACACGAGTCCAGAGTGGTAAAGTCGAACGAGCTCCTCCATAAGGGATCGGGTATCAAGGCTGTCTTTTCCCTCGCCCCATTACCACGAGGGCCATGCATGGGGGAGTCCCCATGCAGTCTGGGCGGAGGCGTCGACTCCTCAAACCACCAGTTTCCCAGGCAGACTGACCGAGGTCAGGACACCGGAGGTCGTCACCCGACTGCAAGTGCGTCTGCGAGTCGGTAGGCTCGCACTGGGACTGACAGTGGCGGACCGCTGGGAGTGTAGTCAGGCAACTGGGCTTCCCGCCTGGCGCCATCAGGATCTCAGCACATCACAGCCACTAGGGCACACGGTATCACGTGCACGCAAACTGAAGAATCTGTACCTAGGTACTGGTCCAGGCTGGACCTTATGTAAGAGCATGTACACGGCGACTCAGGGCGCCTTCGTATTCCGATTCGCATCCCTTCGGGGGGAAAAACAGTCCATACCTCGGTGATGGGCTAACAACACTTAACATACAGATGCACATATCCTGGGGGGCAGAAAAGTAAGCAATAAACAAGGTAAATAGGCGTGTAAACACACTCTGGATAGAGCGCCAAACCATGCCCCGGTTAGGATAAGGCATATGCAGGAGGGTGGACAGGAAAACGCCTGAGTTTAGGCCATATATAGTCTGCAGACACACGTAGACTGGTCTGGATCCCGCAAGTGCCATGGGACCAGACCACACACCAAAAAATCGCAATGCCGATGACAGTGGCATCCGTTGCGCAACGTCGTATGGGCTTCAAGGCCCCAAGAGCTCAGAAAATGTCAAGGTCAGTCGCCCTGCCTGGTTTCCCAAGGATTCAGCAGGCGGGGAGTGACGAATGGAAGTTGAAGAGAGGGGCCATCCTCCCCTGGATTCAGCAGGGGGGGGGTATATGGCCACTCTGATGGCAGGTCACCGGAAGATGGAAGAGAGCAAGCAAGTGAGGGACGATCCGTCGACCTAACAAGCGCTCAAGATGCATCAGGGGAGAGCTCAGGGCGGTGATCAGGCGCCCCTGGCTGCAATGCCCCGGGTGAGTGCTGCCAAGTCTGAGACGTGGATCCTGGTCTTGTGCTTGCGGATGTAGTCCATGAAGGGGGTATTAATCCGCAGCACGAACGAGGAGAGGGGTTCCCAGGTGTCGTCGGACGGCCCGTAGCCTCGCCAACGAACCTTGAGCTCCAGGCCTCCGGGTGCCGAGGCGTTCGGACGCTGGGCCAGGATCTTCTCGACGGTATAGTCCTCCTGCTCAGCATAGTCGTCTTCCGAATCAGCCTCATGGGCGGCATAGTCCAGGGACACATGTTGGCCACGGAGGTCGGGTTCCCACACACGGAGGTGACTCTCGTGGCGCTCCCAGAACTGTCCGTGACCCACCTTGATGCGGTAGGTGTCCTCACCAATCCTGCGGACCACCTCTCCGGGTGTGAACCAGGTTTTGGTGCGGTGGGTGCCCATAGGGCGGGGTCTGATCACCAACACCGGGTCTCCCACCCTGAACTTTTGCGCTGTTGAGCTCGGGGCGGACTTCTGACGCTCAGCATGCTCCTTCTCGAGCTGCTGGCGGATGTCTCGCGCCGTTGCCTGTTGCCGCGCAAAGAATTCCTTGGCGTCCGTGGCCATACCATCACCAGACAAGGGAAGTCACCGACCAAGGGGGTCCCTGCCGAACAGAATCTGGTGAGGGGACTAACCACCCGGAGTCGGGGTGTCATGATGGGCCTTCAGAGCGGGCCACATCTCCTCAAACCAGTTCCAACGTGGATTGGTGATGTAAATCCTGCGCAGCTTCTGGAACAGCTGCCTTCCAGCCACTTCAGCCCGGCCATTGGACCGGCTGAGATAGGTGACGCTCTTGGCATGACGTATTCCCATGGGGGAACACATGGCCTTGAACCAGCCACCAGTAAACTGGGGCCCTCGGTCACTGCAAATGGTGCAGGGGATTTCAAAGACGGTCGGCCAATGACGAATCATCATGACTGCCACCTCCTTGGCAAGCAACCCCTTTTTGCATGCTGGAACGGCTACTACATAGCCGCTGTGGCGATCCACACAAAGGACCACACAGTCAAAGGTCTCCTTGCTAATCTGAACTCCGGGCATGGAGAAGACATCCATGGCCACGCTCTCCATGGGCTGGTCAGGCACCGGAGTCCATCGGGCTTCACTCTTGATGTTCCGGTTATCGGGATTGCAGGCCTGACAGACCGAGCAACCCTTCCTGACCTTCTTGATGGCGGTGTAGAGACCGATCTGGTCGATCTCAAACCGGCGCTGCATGTCCAGGGCTTGCTTCTTGACCCCTGGGTGCATCATGTTGTGGTGCCAAGCCTCACATAGCTCGAGCACTCGAGACTCTGGGACCAGCAGCTTACCATTCCGGTAGAGCTTGCCATCTTCCTCAGTTAGCCCCTTTGGCCACTTCTGCCCGTCATCAGGGTCGGTCACAGCCCTATACTCGGCCTCAAAGGCCTCGGACTTAGCGTAGTTGTCGGTCCAATCGTCCTGGAGGCAAGATTGAGGGAAGAGGTGCTTGTCGGACTCAGCTCCATCAGGGGCGAGTACTCTGACCGCTCTGCCCATCCTCGTTCCGAGGGGGGCATCCGCAGCCATGACGAAGAAGCATTTAATACCCTCCTCCTCCATCAGGCGCTCCATTTCTATCATCCTCTTGGCCTCAGCGGTCTCAGCCTCACCGCCATGGGCAGACACGTCTGTCATGCCCTTGCTGGCGGGATAGGCCCAGCTACTGAGAAAGTCTGCCACGGTGTTGTCCTTGCCAGGAACATAAACAACCGTGAGGTCGAACTTGGCCAAGGTCTCATGCCATCTTGCCCGTCGGGAGGCGGGACCAGAGGGGGTGTCCACGTGCTCTTTGTGCCACGACTGCAGACTCTGATGGTCGGTGCAGACGGTGACGGGCCGGAGGGCTATGTACCCAGCCCATTTCTGAGAGGCATGACGATGACATACGCCTCCTTTTCTCGGGGCGTCCACGTCCATCTCTGGCCTTCCGCCAGGACTCGGCTCCAGAAGGCCACTGGCACGTGCCTCCCATCCTCAAGCACTTGTTCCAACACAGCACCAACGGCGTAGTCGGAAGCGTCGGTGCGCAAGACGAACCCTCGGTCAGGATCCACGAGGTGCAGACCCACTGCGGATAGCAGCGCCTGCTTCATCCCCTCAAAGGCACGGTCGGACTCAGCATTCCACACCAGAGCCTTCTTGGACCCCTTCTTGGTCTCCTCTCGGTTGCCCTTGAGCATGGTCGTCATGGGGGTTGCATACGCGGCATACATCTTGATATACCTCGAGTATTAGTTGCAGAACCCCAAGTACGCCCGTAGCTCAGAGACCGTTTTGGGCTTTTCCCAGTGGTCGATCGCAGCCACCTTGCCAGGTATGGGCTTCTGCTGCCCGTTCCCAACTACGTGGCCAGCGAAGACCACCTCACTTACCGCAATGGTGGCCTTGTCACTGCTGCCCGTGAGTTTGTGCCGAACCAGAAGGTCCAGCAGTTGGGTGACGTCCCTCTCATGTGCCTCCAGGAGCTCCTCATAGCTCATACTGGGGTCCCCGGACGCGATGATCACGTCGTCCACGAAGGGGTTCGCACAGTCACGCACCGGCTCAAGCAGGTTCTCCAGCATCCGCTGAAAAGCCGCATTGCCGTTGGTAATGCCCACGGGCATCACCTTCCACTGGAGAGGTCCAAGTAGGGTGCTCATGGCTGTGCAGGCACGGGACTCCTCGGCGAGAGGCATCTGATGATAACCATGATTCAGGTCAAGCACCGTGAAGATCCTCCGCCGGTGTTGCTTTTGCAGCATGTCCTCAATGAGGGGCAGCGTATAGCTGTCATGCTGCGTTTAGGCGTTTAGGCCGCCGTAGTCAACCACGAGCCGCCAGTCTCCGGCCACCTTCTTGGGGACGACGAAGCAAGGGGAGGCCCACTCGGAGTGGCACGGCTCAAGCCAGCCTCTCTCGATGAAGTCACCGAGGATCTTCTCCATGGCCTCTTTCCTCTCGCCCCGCAGGGCAAACTCCTGGTGTCGATACACACGGGGGTCCTGCTTCAGTCGTATCTTGGCCTCGCCATACGGTCCACGCACCGGTGGGGGAAACAGAGGCTTTCCGCTGAAGAAGGTTTCCCCATACTTCTGCTTCAGCCTGGCCCTCAATGCCTGGATCTTGGGGCAATCATCGGACTCCGCCTTGGTTTTTCCGGGCACCTGGACCACTGAGCTTACTTGAGGGGTAGCGACCCCACTCGGTTTCGGCTCGGGTGGTCTTCCCAGGTGGCCCAAAGGGCCATCTCTGGTCTTGCCTCGGAACAGTAAGAAAGAGTGCTTTTCCATTGCTTTGAGGCATACTCTAGTTGTATTAGAGATGCACTGAGCATCCATGCATTTTTATCTTAGTATTGGTCCCACCAAAACTGGTGATAACACATTTTGACCTACCGAACCAAACACCCAATCAAGATATGGAGTGGACCCCTTAATCCCCTTTCAATGTGAAGTAAAACATCTTTTCCTGAGTTAACTGAGAACTGACATATCCAAGGCAGAGCCTATGAATTTATCTATGTTTTTCCCTGAATACTTATCTGCCCTAGTGGTATGCACCCTAGGGGGCTAGGCACCTCTTTTTGAGAGGTCCTGGGTTCAATTCCTGGTCAGCCTAGCTAAGTAGGAAGATCCCATGTGACATGGCAGTGACCTCATCGCCACATGCCCTGCCACCTCAGCACATATGGGACCTAAAACAAAGAGTGCACATCTCCTGAGGTGGCACTATGGAGAGAGAGTGACCATGGGGCAGTTTTCTAACTCTTTTCCCAAATCATTTCAGCTATCTTTGTGAATATGCATTCATTTGTGACCTGAGTTGCAGTTTCTGTGAATATCCAAGCATCTTTCACTGTTTACACTGCAGCCCTTCATGCTTTGATCCTGAATTCTCTTCTCCTTGCATACTTCTGGCTTGGGTTATCCTGGATCGACTCTATTGACTCTATTTCTGCAAACAAAAGGTTTTCATCATCCAAAACAAGCAGCAGGAAACCCTACAGCAACAGCAAGCAGCAGGAGAAGCAAAAACACAGTGCTGAAACCACTAGGGACGTTTCTGGTAGCAAGAGGCAGCCTGTCTCTGCGCACCGGCAGCAACCCCGTGCCGTACATCCAGTGCGCTGAGTACGGGCAAATATAAGCAGAAGGGTGAAATAAGATGGATCCAGGAAAGGAGGACGCCGACGTGAAGACAGCGCCAGCGCCTGAGGCACCGGCAAGGCCAGCACCTGGCGCTGTACCTTCGGCGGAGCCCTTACATGGGCCAGTGGATGCGGCTGAGGACTCCCTGGATGGACTCCAGACGGCCTTCGGGGCCCTGTCCGTCGAAGAGGTGGTCGTGGTCACTCAGCCTGTGAAGAGGAAGAGAAGTGAGAGCGAGAAGGATGCTGGAGAAGGAGCAGCCGAAGGAGAGGAGCAAGGGCAAGACCCGACGAATGTCCCTACCTTCGAAGGCGCACCAAGCGCTTCTGGCCTCCACGCATCACCCTCTCCTATGACCACCACACTCCCAGTCGCTGCAACATCCACTTCCACAACCAACCCGCCTATGGCAGAGGGCACAGGCTTTACTGGCATGCCTCCCTACCCCGCCTATGGTATGGGCCCACCTACCACTGCGCTCCATGAGGCAACTACTGCCAGTGAGCCGGTGGCTTCCAGCTCTGCGCCGCGATGGTATGCGGCTGACTATCCCCAGCCACTACACGCTACTGGAACCTATATGGATGTTCCTGGGTATGCACCTGGGTATGCACCCTTGAGTGGGTTGAGGAGAGGACCAGAGTCTCTTGAAGTCAGGAGTAGAGGATCGGGAAGATCCTCCAACAGGTCCCTGACGCGGTCAGAGATCAATGAGGTGCTCCGAGGAGCCACTTCAAAAATCGTGGGCGACCTCACGCAAGAGATCAGGGAGAAACTGGAGCCCCTGATGATCCCGCCCCATGCGTCACCTACTACGGTGGGAATGTCGCCCCACCGAGTACAGGCTAACCACCTGGCGGCAGGGTTGACAAATACCCTGGGGAGCCTGAGGAGCCGACCGATGCCGACTCCTGCAGCTATACCGAGAAGTCCATTGGTCCCGAGAACGGCCCAGCCGCCCTACAGCCACGTGACGAACTCGACGAGGGCCGAGCTGGACCGGCTCGGGCTGACAGCCTTGAGGGCTATGGTGGACGTAGAGCCTTATGGCTCTAGTGATCTTGGCGGAGACCCCTCCGATGACGAGCCGCCGTCGATGGATTCTTCTTCGCCCTCAGATGACGATGACCCGGAGGACCCCGAGGACCCAAAGGGTAAGAAGAAGAAGAAGAAGAAGAAGAAGACCCGACGCCCTGAAGGACGCCGGACTCAGGAGGCGAAGGCTATTGCCACCTCCAAAATCGTGGTGAACCTGCCTGAGTTCACAGGCAAGGACCTCAGCGAGTTCGCTGAGAACTTTGGCCGGTTTCTACGACTGACCGGCCAAACCCACGCTAGTGGGCGCGTGAAGTGCGATCTGCTCCTGCAGTGCTGCAAGACCAAGTACCTGGAGAAGCAGGTCAGGGCAGATCGTGACTAACTCCGCCACCTTTGCCGATGTGTTGGTTGCCCTGGAGAGGCAGTACCCGACCTACGAAACCGACCTCTCCATCAGGGCCGAGATCCAGGACCTGCCCGTGCTGCCCAACAACCCCAAACCTGGCAGGGTCTCCGAGCTGTTGGCTGACTTGGATCACTGGGCTGGACGACTGACGCCCGGTTCCTACAGCAGCGACGACCTGCTGTTCTGGTTGCCGGCCAAGCTCCCTCGAGAGCTATGGGACGAGTGCCGTTTGACGGCGGAGCGCAAGGCTAGGTCCCTCCGCTACGAGGACCTATGCGTGCTACTCCTGGAGATGGCGCTGGAGAAGGAGAGCGACCAGCACTTGAACAACTACCGTCCTGGTGGTGGAGGTTCTGGAGGCCATGGCAAAGGGTACCAAGGGTCCCGACCTGGGCAGGGGACTACCCCCAAACACGCCCACGCGCGTCTCATGGAGAACGTGAAGGAGCTATTCTGGTGTGATGCCAGAGACGAGCAGGGCCACCTGCAGCACGCCTCTGACTGCGAGCAGCGAGACTGCTTCGTCGTCCAAGGGAAGCAGCAGGAGAAGAACACCGGCGCCAAAGCGAAGCTGCCGGATCATTACCGCTGCACCATCACGTGTGCATTCTGCGGTAAGCGGAAGCACTACGAGGATGAGCGCTACCATAAGCAACGCCTATCGGCGAAGCTTAAGGGGGAAGATCCTGGCAAAGGCTCAGGCAAGGGTGGAGGCAAAGGCAAAGGCAACGACTCCGGCAAGAGCAAGTCGAAAAGTAGTTGTCAAGGGCAAGACAAGGGTCAAGGTGGACGAGGAGGAGGCGCTAACCGCCAGCCCGACAACAAGAACAAGAACAAGAACGGAGGCAACCCCAACCATAATCCAGGGGGGAACTCCGAGCCCTCTGGAGGGCAGTCTGGACCTACCACACGTTCACAAACGCAGGCCCAACAAGAACAAGGAGCCAAGCGTGAGCATGAAGGTGGTGATGACGGCAACGCTAAGAAGAGGAGCCGTCTCATGAGGATGGCCCGCAAATTGCGGAACAAGGGGTTCGAGGTGACCTGTCCCGCGGAGTTCTGACGGGGACGCTCTGGTGGCACCCAGGACCTGGTGTTTTGGGTACGTATCCGACTAGGGGGACGCGAATACCTGGGGGTATTGGACACTGGCGCCACCATATCTATAGTGGCCAAGAAAATTTTACCTTGTGGGAGCCTGAAGAACACCATGACCACCGCCGCTATACGCATGGGGGATGGACATGTGGTGCACAGCTGCGGGGACTGTGAAGTGGAGGTACCTATGGGATCACGGACAATCGCCCATCGGTTCTATGTGATGGACACTGAGGCCTTCGACTTTGTACTGGGTACTGACTTCTTCGTACAGCACTCCCAGATACAATCCCTGACGCTGCAAGCGCCCTACCTCCTCTACGTGGACCACGGCAGTGGCAGAGAGTCTGTGCCACTGGAGCAGTCGGAACATACTTCGAGTTACCTGAGACTATCGAAGCAGGAGCCCTCGAACATGATGGCGGCCTCCAAAACTGAGGACTATCAACTATTGGGGGAAGTCCTAGACCAAGGTCTGAAGGAGTTGGGTTACTCTCGAGAAGACCTGAGTGTGGAGTTGTTCGCCAGCGACAAGCAACATGTATTGGACCTATACTGCAGCAAGGGGAAGAACTGCAGCTACAAATTTTACTGGCCCTCTTTCGGGATGGCCTACGGGAACCCCAGATTCAGTGATCTGGGGAAGGTGCTGACCAGGGTGGCCTTGGAACGTTCCCGTATGGTCCTGTGTTCTCCCGATTGGGGAGCCCATGGGGGCAACGAGTACTGGCGAGACCACCTGGACAGGCTGACTATCAGCTCTGTTCGTTTGCCTGATGAGGCCATCTACGTGCCTCTGGGACGCAAGACGCCTAATGGGAAGCCCGGATGGGGGAGTATGCTCAGCTTGGTGGACGGACGTCTTACCACTATCCCCTGGGAGGACCTGGACCCGACTCCGGTCCAGGCTATACAACGAGAAAGCGATGGACTCGCCTTGGGTGACTTGAAGGATCGCCTACGACCTCAAGATGCTGTTGAGACTACACCCGGAGGAGATGAGTACGTCGTGACTGACACCAACGCCCCCAACTCTCCCTGTCATGTACCTGTTCCTGATGGAGTCTCTGAGTGTGGACTATCTGAGTTACCTAGCTCTATCCACTCAGAAGACGAAACTGAGCACGACGCCTTCTTCGTGCAGACCTGTGTGGAGGAAGTGGAGGACGCCGAGTACGTCGCCCCACTGAAACCCCTACTCTCCATGAGGGTGGAAGACCCCGTGGATGAGGAGCTGGACCCTCGATCCAGGCTCAGGGAGTATGTGGATTCCAAGAGGAAGTTGGTGGCGAAAAAGCTATGCTACGCGAAGCCTACCCGCAGCTCATGGCCACTGAAGCAAGGACGTATGGGAGACCTATCCAAATTGAAGGAGGTAAAGAAGGTCCCTACCAGGACCGGCCCCCGCTGTGCCCCTTCCGCCTGTAATCCCCGCTGACTTGCTCCGGATCAATGCTTGCATTTATCAAAATCCAGGGTCCAAAACCAAAAATATAGAAAATAGAAAATACAATCCTCCTTCAACCCTGAATGGCAACCAGATCCCACAAGTATGGCAATAACCCAATTCACAATCCAAATCAGGCTGCGGGCTTTCGTTCAGCACACCGGTATTCCCACGGTGGCGGGCATGTACAAGAATTGCACCAAGGAAGAAAGCCCTGAAATTGGCATATGAACACAAGTAAGGCAAAATTGGGGGCAGATGGAAACTTACACAATCACAGCCATAGACCCCTCATTCCCTGGACTCAAGACCTTCCCTTGACTCATCAACATGATGCCCTGAACCCAGTCGAATAAGTTGGTTAAATGCCATATATCAAAAGTCACTACATAAACCCCAAAAATGTGTTCACTCCCAAGCCTCTAAATCCTAGCCCAATGGGGAAGGTGGCGTGTCATGGCCTAGAGTGGCACTCAGGACCATGCCCTACCCTGACACAACCTTGGTTGGACTTGGAGTCGAATGGGCTTAGAGAAATGACTTATGAGTTTGAACTCATAACATGTCAAAAAACTGCCAATTCACACCATATTGGCCATATATCAAAAGTATGCTCAAAATTGAAGTTACTACATATCCGAAGGCTCCAAGCATGCATGGAATCGAAGTCTACCATTCATGGAGGATGGAGACCAAAGGCCAATGCCCATGTACATCCCCATTTTACCCTCGAAACCCTTTCGGATATGGGCGCCACGCACTGCCCAAGTCAGCCCATGATCTTGAGACCAATTCTTGAAATCCTTCGTGCGCCAAACCAAATGGAGTTCATGATCCGGCATATGGTGGTGTTCAACGCCAAAGCATATGCCAACATATGAACAACATACCATGGTTCGACTCCACATAGGCTTCTTGCTGTTAGCTGACCAGTTGAGTACACAAAACGCAAAAATGAGCAAACATTGAGGTCAAAAACATGAAAATATGACCAAATACAAAGTTGTCATCATATTATATCTCTATGCTCACCCATGATATCCGCTCATGATTCAATACACAAATGATTGGAACCATTTGCGAACAATTCCCCCACTTGGATCCCCAATCGGGCGCATGGAGATACCTTCGCCACTAATATCTACATGCCCCATGAAAATGGGAGTGCACCCATGGATCTCTTTGTCAAACATACCATGAGCAATACATATGCGGTAGACTTGGTCTAGCGCTTTGAATTCCACAATTGGGACATGGGCAAGGCCCTTGTCACGTATGGCTCCCCATCTCTTCGGCCACACGAAGATATATAACATGGACGTGAGCATATCAAACATATACCATGCATATAACAAATACCCTCAAAATGTGGCTCCCACCATGATATGCCATGTCCCTCCATTGACATAACTTCACGTTAAAAATACGTAGGAACCCAAGGAAAGTTGCTATGCAACCCCAACACTCATGTGGCACACTCGAAAGTCGCATTAAAATATTCGGTTGCACGGTCCAAGAGTTATATATCACTTTATACCCTCTTGACCCTTTTCCCTTGCTACACCGGGCATGTGCACACACCAAAGGCGTTTGATGCTTTCTAAATTAAGTTGAGACCACGGCAGTTCCAACCCAACCTTCCTTATTCTCATTCCTCACACTCGCGCGTAGATATGGCTCTTCAAAGTGATCCCACGATTCGCTTTTGTTTCCCTTATATCTCCAAGTCAAATGGGTGGCAAGTATAAGGGAAACCTAATTCGGGCATAGGGAAAGGAGTATGATCAATCGAAGAAGTCCAAATCAAGTGCGGCGATGTCGAAGTCGAAAATCCGATTTCGACATCACGAAAGATTCGGATTAAAGTTTCGAGTGCTTATTTAGAAAAATGCGGAAGCAACGAACCCTTTACAGATGAAATCTGACCCTTCAGAAACGTTTCCGCCAAAATATCTGGAAATAACAGTTAACCAATCGGTTAACGCAAAATCGCGAGCCAACTGACAGTCGCCGATACATTGACCATCAGAACGAAAGGCTGAAAAATTACGGAAACATTATGATAATAAAACCCAGTTGATTCCTGATATTCCGATATATAAATCTCCGCTGGCGGTGCCTCGGTTCTGAATATGGCCGCTCATAGCCGGAATGGCCAAACCTATCACACTATCACATCGGGTTAGTCCAGGTGGATGGGAGAGTATGATATCAGCCAATGGCGGCTTGCCGGCACATAGATACACACCCCAAGTGACCCCAGGATGGCCACGGGGGTCCGAACCGGCTTCACCCCCCTTCTCAGAGCGTTGTATCCGCTCGGAAACCAATGAAGAGAGGACGGGAGGACCCTAATGGACTTCAACCCCCCCCTCCATGTCCCAAGGACACATGGAGGCCCCACACACGTCGTAGGCGTCCCCCATGCCCCAAGGGAGGGGTGAGGACACTGATAATCAGCACCCTACGCCATATCCGGTCTCCTCTTGATCTACAACATGGACCAAGGGGATCAAAGATAGAAAAACGTCGTCGGTCGACCTAAATAAGTATACCACAATGCAATATATATGTGGAGATCGAGTGAAGGGGGTGTATGGCCGATCAAGGCCGAAAAATCCCCGGATGAACGCCCTCACTTGTCTCCCCATTCACAGAAACAAACAAAATGCCAAGGGGGATCCATTATGGTGCTACAGCAGCTACCAAGTGGACCAATACGTCCTTGACATCCAAAGAAATACCCTTTTTCTTCAGGTAGTCCATCCAGACCGTGGTGTACCTCGGCACAAAACTGCTCGGAGGTTCCCACGAGTCCCTGGATGCGGCGAATCCTTTCCAACGGACTTTGTAAAGCCTCCCCCCAGGCGTCCCCGGGTCCTGCTTGTCCGCCAGGATCCTCTCCGCGGTGAAATCGTCGTCCTCACCCTCATCGTCCGAGTCCACATCGCCGGCCGTGAACTCGAAGGTGACGGGACGTCCGCTGGGGTCTGGTGCTCGGGGACGAAGCTGGGTATGGTCGCGGTCCAGGATCTTGTTATCCCCCACACGAACCGCATACACATCCTGCCCGACCTTCCGCACGATTACCCCCGGCACATACCAAGATGCCTGCCGATGCCTGGACAGGACATCCTTGTGGTGCCGCTCCACCCACACGGTGTCTTGGAGAGCATACTTCTGGACTTTTCCCTGCTTGAAGTACTTGGCCCTCTTGTCATGCTCGTCCTGAAGTGCCTTGCACACCTTCACCGCCGTGTCGTCCGCCTCAGCCATCATTGCGTTCGCATCCCGGGCCACCTTGCCGTTGTTCATCCACGGGAGAGTGCGTGACACTCGATCCCTTAGGAACAGGATGCGATGGGGCGACAGTCCAGTGGGTCCCGGAAGGTCGTGATACGCCTGGAGCACTCTCCACAGCGAGTTATACCAGTTCCGGCCCGGTTCGTCAATGTGCAGCTGGCGGAACTTCTCGAACATCTGTCGCCCGGCCACTTCAGCACGGCCATTCGACCGGCTGTGGTAAGCCACGGTCTTGGCGTGCCGAATCCCCATGTGCTTACACATCGTCTTGAACCACGTCCCCACGAATTGACTGCCCCTATCGCTGCAGATGACAGCTGGGATATCGAAAATCGTCAGCCAATGCCTGATCATGGCATTAGCGACGGTCTTGGCCTGCAGCCCCACACCATGCTTGTCCTTCTTGTCCTTCTTCTTGGACTTCTTGCCCGGGACTGCCACGATATACCCGCTGTGCCTGTCCACCGCCAGGATGACACAGTCGTAGGCCTCCCCGTCCACGGTGACCTCAGGCATGGCGAATACATCCATGGCCACCGACCGCATAGGGGCCTCCGGTATAGCCGTATACACCGGGTTGCCCGCTGTGGAGTGGTTAGGGCTCTTCGTGGCCCGACACACGGCACAGTCGCTGCAGTACCTATCCAGGATGGCGTAGTACCCCGGAGGGAACTTGAAACGCCACTCCAGGTCCTGCTGCATCTTGTCTCGGCCAGGATGCATGAGCTGGGCGTTGTGCCAATGGTCAATGAGCTCCTCCACTCGGTTCTCGGGCACCAGCAGCTTGTCCTTGAGGAACAACTTGTCGCCATCCTCGGTCAAGCCCTCGGGCCATTCGTCGTCCGACGGGGCGCTCACGGCATTCCAGTACTTGCTCCAGTGCTCGGATGCCGCGTAGTCATCCGACCAGTCCTCTGTGAGCACCGACTTGACTAGCTCTACAGGGGCCACCATCCATTGCTCGAGGGTTTCCTCTCGAATAGCTTGGACGCGGGCACCCCGGAACTTGGCCAGGTCCGTACGGTTTGCCATCACCACAAAGCACTTGACCCCCTCTTGCTCCATGACCTTCTCCATCTCGATGATGCGCTTGGCCTCCTCGGTCTCCTCAGCGTCCCCATGGCTGGATATGTCCATCCACGCCTTGCCCGCGGGGTAGGCCCAGCGACTGAGGCAATCTGCCACAGTGTTGTCCTTCCCCGGGATATACACGACGCTGAGGTCGAACTTGGCGAACGTCTCGTGCCATCGGGCCCTCCTAGCCGCTGGTCCTGAGGGGGTGTCGACATGCTCCTTGTGCCAGCTCTGTAGGGACTGGTGGTCCGTGCAAACCACCACCGGCTGCAGTCCGATGTGGCCAGACCACTTCCTGAGCGCACATACAATGGCGTATGTCTCCTTCTCCCTCGCGGTCCATGTTCGGCGTTGGCCCTCGGCCAGGATCCTGCTCCAAAACGCCACGGGAACATGAGTCCCGTCGTCCCGGACTTGCTCGAGGACTGCCCCCACGGCATAGTCCGAGGCGTCTGTCCGTAGCACGAATCCCTTGTCCGGGTCCACCAGGAACAACCCCAACTGCCCCAGGAGTCGCTCCTTCAGGCGGTTGAACGCATCCTCAGCCTCAGGGGTCCAGGCAAGCTTCTTCTTGCTCCCCTTCCGGCCATCGAACTTGCCCACTTGCAGCATCTTGTGCAGCGGCCCCGACAGTTCTGCATACATCCGGACATAGCCCGAATAGGAGTTGCAGAACCCCATGAAGGACCGGAGTTCGCTGATGGTCTGGGGCTTCTCCCAGTGGTGCAGGGACGCCAGCTTCCCAGGCATGGGACGGCGTTGCCCGTGACCAACCACGTGACCCGCGAACTCCACTTCCTTCACGAATAGTGAGGCTTTGGTGGGCTTGCACACCATGTTGTGTTTGTCCAACTCGCCGAGCACTCGGCGCAGATCCTTCTCATGCGCGTCGATGAGCTCGTCCTCAGTCATGTTCTCCGTGCCGGACCCGATGATGATGTCATCCACGAAGGGATCGGCACAGTCCCGGACAGGACCGAGTAGGTCCTCCATCATGCGCTGGAAAACGGCGTTGCCATTCTTGGCACCCATAGGCACCACTTTCCACTGCATGGGCCCAAGCGGCGTCGACATCGCTGTGCAGGGCCTGGAGTCCGGGTGTAGCGGCATCTGGTGGTAACCGTGTTTCAGGTCCAACACCGTGAAGATCCGCTTTTTCTGTTGCTTTTGGAGGATGGAGTCGATCAGGGGGAGCGAGTACGAGTCGTGCTCGGTCTGCTCGTTCAAACCTCTGTAATCAACCGCCAACCTCCACTCGCCCTTCTCCTTCTTGGGCACGATGAAGGCTGGGCTGGTCGGAGGGTTCGATCCATCCCCGCTCAATGAACTCGGCCAACAGCTTCTTCATGGCCTCGGCCCGATCGCCCTGAAGTTGGTACTCCCGATGACGATAGATCTTCGGGTTCGGCTTCAGCTTGATCTTCGCTGTACCAAACCTCCCGCGATCTGGAGGGTTCTTGTTGGCGACGCCGCTGAATAGCCGCGGATAGGCATGGATCAGCCTCTCCTTCAGCTCGGCGACCTTCGGGTTCTCCTGGGCCTCTTCAGCCGCTTGCATCGGTATCGAAACCACCGAACGCACTGCGGTATAGGCCTCTTCTGGGTCCGAGTCTGACTTCTCCTCGTCCGATATGCCGTCTTCATCGTCGTGGGTCGCGATTCCCACCGATAATCTTCGAAAATTTGCGGCCTCGGGCTGGTGCTCGTCGCCACCGGTTCCCACTCTTGGAAAACCCCACGTTGGTGGGTCCGACCCAACCGGACCATCGTATTGGTCCGCGATGTGATCCATGACCCTCGCCACGAACTCATCCTTCTCGTACTTGCCGGTGACCAACATCTTGTCATCCCACCAATGCGGAGATGTGACCATGGCCCGCCTCTTCTTGGCTACCACACGGTCGTGCATCCCCATCCGCATGTAGTTGACGACGTCATCGATCTCGGCGTGGGACAGGACGTCAATGCCGTCAATAGGCTGATCCGTCCCCTCCTTGGGCTCAAACATGACCTTCATGGGCACCGCCTCCACCCTACGGATGAATGCTTCGTCACCCGTGGGCTGGGCTTGCGCCCCATCCACCAGGAAAGCCTTGGTACCCCACGCTTGACCCGGGGAGGGCATTGATACCCCCTTGGCGTCGATGAACAACTCCTCCTCTGGCCCGAATGACATCTCGTTCAGGGTGATGGAGTCCAGCGTCGACTTGAGACCCTCCAGCGGACATGGGGTGGAACCTATGCCGGTTATGACCAGGATCCCCTTCGCCCTATCCGCGATGATCTTCTCCACCGTACGTCTGGTGTTATCCAGGGAGCCATGCCAATACATGGGTCCCCACTCCTTCAAACCCCAATGCCTGTGCCAGGCTGAGTCTCCTCGATGCCAATGCCTCCTACACTTCCGCAGAAGTGGGGCATCCCGGGAAGCGAAGACGTCCGTCTCGGGCACTTCAGCTCCCAGCGTCTGAATCATCCTGGTGTACACTTGCGGCGCCATTCCATACTCCGTGAGCTGAACTCCACGGTCTCCTCTGGACTTGACACCCACAGCTTGCACCGCTCGGACGATCCGATCCTCTTCCTCAGCGTTCCATTGGGATGACCCGCACGCATAATCCGTGGACAGCCATGTCAGGCATTCATCGTCCTCCCGGACCAGCGTTGCGCGATGGGGAAGGGCTCCAATGGCGTTGGCCACCATGAAGTCGTACCCCATGATCATATCCCAATCAGTAATGTCGGCCACATAGAAGTTCCCAGATAGAGTGCTTCTCTTCGCCTGATCAGGGCGGTTCAAGCGCTCATGCTCCCAGAATTCCATACTGATAGTGGCCTCATGGGTGCCACCACCCATAATCTCTCCGTTGGCGACCTTCAGGCGGACCGGTCTCCGGCTGGGCTGCAGGAATCCCTCCTTGAACAACCCTCTCCGGACCAGGCTCACCTGGGCACCCGTATCCACCAACACATCCACCACCTTCTCCTCTCGTCCGCACCGTACTCGCACTTTCAAGTGCAACTGCCGCTCGTCGCCATGAGGTGTATGGACGACTCTCACGGCATGCAACTCTAGCACGTCCGGGTGCATCAGGACTTCAAGGGTATGGTCACGGATGGTGTAGATCTTGGGTTGGTCCTGCCCGTCCACGGGGCTCTCCGTGGTCGCTCCTTCCTTCTTGCCATGTCCCGTTCCCACATGTACTTCCCTTGGCAGGGCGCTCCAGGGGTTGGGAGTGGCGAAACTCAGTGGTTTTGGCTCTTCCGGAGCCTTCTTCGGCACCCGATGTGCCTTCGCCTTCTCAGGGATTCCACTGACTTTCGGAGGAGAGACCTCCGAGGTCCCACTCCCGTGGGGGCTCCTCTAGACTTGGCTTCCCGCAGCCCCTTCCGGCTGCGATCCGCCAGGACTTTGTCCTCCTCTTTGCTGGGCTTTGAGTTCCGCCAACGTCCTCAACATGTCCTCAGCAACTTCCTCGATCGACCTCACTCGTCGGTCTTGGCCAGGTCCACCACCATAGCCTCTTCCTCCGCCTTTTCCTTGGCCTTTGCCTTGGCCTTTTCCCCCGTCTCCGCCCTTCGCCTTCCAGTCGGAAATCCGCTGCTCCTTGGGCTTCTTCTCGGGGTGAGCGGCGAAGTAGGCCTTCTTGTCCGCCTCATACACCTTGCACTGACGGTGGTCGTGTGCATGGTTGTGTCCCTTGCCATAACAGACCCAGCACCAATCGTGCTGAGACCTGTACTCTCGGAACGAGAGCGGTGGGTTCCCGATCCTCCTTGGTCCTTCTCTGTTCTTCCTGGGTCCCACCTGGCTCCATCTGGACCGATCCTGCCCATGGTTCTTCACGTTGTGCGCCACGAACGCGAAGAAATGGGCCTCCTCGTGATCCTCCCGGGACCAGTGGTCTTGGCCACTTCCACTTCCATCCTCCGCGGAGTTGGCCGTGTCCTCCTGAATCTCCCGATGATGGCGGTCGTCTCGGTGTCCTCGTTGTCCATGACCATGCCGATCCTGCACGTGGGCCTCTTTCTTCGCATTGAGCTTCAACTCCACCGTGATGTACTTCACGATCTCGTCCAGGCTCATGCGAGCGAAGATGACTTGCATCTTCAGCGGCTCCCCGCGCCTCCACTCCACGTTGTTGAGGCGCAGCAACCTTTGCCCCATGGAGTCCCCGAATACCTCCACGTACACGGCGTTCTTCAGGCCCAACATCCGGTCGGGTTCGCCCAGGTTCCTCCTGAAGAACTCCATGATACCCGCATGGGTATCCTCCGCCGCCATAATCCTCACCGCCACCCGTCGCTTGGCGCGCTTCTTCTCCTCGTCCTCCACTCTCCTCTTCCAGCTGCCGGGGAGGACGTCCTTCAGCAAGTGGCGGATCTCACTGGCCTCGTTCCAGTCTTCCACCAACTTGAGGCATCTGCGGTACTTCCGCAGATACCGGTTCCACTCCCGGACCCGCAACTCACCGCGGTCCAGCGGCAGTGGAATGGACCACAGGTCCTCCAGCTTCTGGTTAGGAGCGTCCACCCGCTCCTCATCCTCCAGCCACTCGAGGCAGGCCTGCTCCGTGCGGATCAATCCTTCTCGGATCTGATCCCGCAGCTCCTCCTTGAGGTCCTGCGCCAGCCGGTGCGGGAATGTCCGGCATACCCACTTGTCCCGCGGCGCTCCCCGCATCTCGCCGACGACCTCCTCGGCGAAGTCCTCCCAGTCCAGGATGAAGTCATCCAGGTTGGACGGGTTCCCGTCATAATAGGGGATTTTGATTCCCCTGAGGTCGTCGATCCTGATGGCGTCTCCGACGTCTCCAGCCACCACTCCACCGAGACGGATACCACCTGTGGCCGGGGGGTTTGAGTACACTCCCCGTACATCCCTCTCCTCCATGGAGTGCGGTCCAGTTGGGCCTGAACCCATGGGGTTTGGAATGCGGGAAGGACTTCTTCCATCGGCCGTCCATATCCCCGTATTGGGGTCCTTCGCCCACAGATTTCCGCTTGGATGCCCTCGACCATGTCCGTTGGCCCTTCCCATGGTTTGCCCCTGCGTGGTCTGGTTCTGGATCTCCTCTTCCGCATAAACTGCATAAGTAGTCGTGGATGGCGGTAGATCCTGGGCGGCGTGGGACATCTGCACTGTCAGGCTCCTCGGGTCCGTGGCTACGTGCCCTTCCCGCATGGACCCAGCCGGTGCCGTGTGTTCCCCGAGCATTGTTGACTCGCTGAACAGGGGAACATACGGCAGCGCACCCGGGTCAACACGCGGAGGCGCGTATGGTGCCTCTGCAGGGCCGCCCATGGGTTTCTCCATGGCGCTCCTGAGGGTCTTAACCCGCTCCACCAGCTCTACCGCGGCCGGTTTTGCCGGGAGCTCCGGACCCGAGGCGAGGGGCTGTCGCTCCTCTAACCTTCTCAGGCGTCCCGACATGTCCTCCACTAAGTGGAGAAGGCTGTCCACCACTTGCTGCTGCCTCTGCAGGGCCAGCTCCAGATTCTCCCGGTACCGGGCCTGATCCGCTCGCAGCTCCTCCTGAAGCGGTACCCAGAACCCCATGGCCAGGTACGGCATACAACCGGTCTCCGGTCCACTAGCCCCATGCACGGCGTGTTCCGTGCCGTGAAGCCCCGCATCGGCATCCGATGCACCGCCAGCGGAGATTTGTGTATCAGAATATCAGGAATCAACAGGGTTTTATTTTCATATTGTTTCCGTCAATTTTTATGCTTCCGTTCCGATACTCACTGTTTTGACTGCTGGCGGTTGGCTCGCGACTTTACCGTAACCGCCAGTTTAACTGTTTATAATGGAAATTTTAACGCTATCCGCGACGAAGGCTCCAAAGTCGCCAGGAACTGCATGGATGCTTCCGCAATTTTCATAATTAATACTCGCAACCTTAATCCGAATTTTTCAGGATGTCGAAATCGGATTTTCGACTTCGACATCCCCGCACTTGATTTGACCTCTTTCGAGTGGACCTACGTGCTTCCGTATGCACGAATCAACTTCCCTTTTATCCTGCCCTCCATTTGTCTTAAAGATATGGGCAAAACAAAGTTGATTCGTGAGGCCACTTGTGAAGGTCATATCTCGTGTTGCTTGCGAGTATTGACGATAAGGAAACGTGGGATGTATTCACAATACTCCCGACGTAATTTAGGAAGCATTATATGCCTTGCGTTTCCACACATGCGCGCTAGTGTAATGGATCATGGTCAAGAGGGTAGAGTTTGCGCTACAACTCATTGGCCATGATATTGCGTGCGTTAAGATAACTTTCGAGTGTAGCGCGCAAGTGTTGGTGTTGCATAGGAACTCTCCTTGAGTTCCTATGAGCGATTGACACAAAGATATGCCCTTGGAGGGGCATGACATATCGTGGTGGGAGCTACATTTTTGGGCAATATGTGGTATGTGCCATGTGTTGTGTTTTGTGCCCATTTGGCGGGTCCATTACTCCAAGCCAAGCCCGCCAATGGACCTCATATTGTGCAAGCCCCTTCTCCATACTCCCTACAGTCAATTGCAAGCCTAACCTTCGTGAAGGGAAGCTTGTGTGGTGATCCCGAAGCGATGCGTTGGGAGCAAGGTGTGTGTTTTACAATTTTCCATAATTTCATGTGCCCACTTGGGAAGTAGCGCTCGTAACCTTTCAAGGCGCCCCAAGTGGAGCACATATGTGGGATCAAAGACCATTGGTGTCAGGTCATTGTGTTTAGAAGGATTAAGTGATTGCACGATCCAAGCCGAAGATATTATAATATAATTATGCACCCTTCAAGGCACTTTTGTGTGTGCTTGTGCCAATTTTGCCATTTTTGGCTCGTCATGATGTCAAGTGGCGACCGTGTATCTCAACGATGCGCTCAATTGACATCATGACCTAAGTATGTTATGAAGGTACATACTTCAGTAGCCAACATATCTTGGACCCGGCGAATAACTCCTCTTAGGCTTGGCATACCGTGGCCGCCATGTTGGCGATTTGGGACTATCCCAAATCATGGGCTCACTTGGCGACCCTGCCATTCCCAATACCGGAGGAGTTGGGCGACGCCCCAAAGATATGTTGGACACATATGACTTGATATCGATCCTATGGCACACTCCGGTCCAAGTCGGGCATGTGCCTCATTTGCCCTAACCATGAGTGTGCGCATTTTTGGCCATTTTGAGCAATTTTCCACTTTTGCTGCCCGCCGTGCACTATGTTCTAACCCTCGTGCACGCCGGACGCATGGACCAATGGACCATATATGACATGGGTGTTATGGGTAATGGTCCCCATGGTCCACACACCACGTGGGCGAAGCGGAGCCGCCTTCGTTAAGGCGCTAGGCCAAATTGAGTATGGGCAATTTTGCCATTTTTGCATTTGTGTGCCCAATTGAGATCGTCACCACGCCAAGTAGCATGGAGATCATTGAGAGCCAAGGGCTTGGGAGTCCTTGTTGGACTCCCGGTGGATCACGTATGGAATGGCGGATCCGATCTCCAAGCCGGCGTGGAGATATACTATTGGGAGCACACCGAATTTTGGCTCATTTCAGGCAGCCAAAATGACCCAATTTTGGGACCCCAATTTCCCTCTTCCGTGTGGTCAATTGGCGGCCCCATTTCTCTAAGCCCATAGGGAGCCCGGACCTAAATTCTAGTTGTACACTCAGATATGAGTCCTAGGTCCTGCCTCCTACCCGGTGAGCCATTGGCCTTACCTTGGCCGGGCGAGCCACGCGTGGGAATGACGCCAATTTTGGTGATTTTGGCATCATGACCCCACTTGACTCATCCGTGTTGCCCTGATGCCGGGACCTCAGAGGGAACCAGGTTGGGTGAGGGCTCCAGGGAGTTCGTACTCGAAGAGCATAGGGTCAGTTGTCTCGTCCCTACCTCTGGCGGGTCCGGACGAGGGGTCAATTTTGGGGATTTTTGAGTTAATTTCAGCTTGGGCTGAAACAGCCCATTTTCAGCTACCAACTCCTAGGTGATAATGGCGGGGCCATATCTCTGGCTCGGAGGGGAGTTGGGACCTGCCGTTAAGGGAGCATGGGGAGCTACCATCGGTTTGCCTTGAAGCGCATTGGTTTCCAGGAACTCGCCTGTGGCTGTGCGGGACACCTCTCCCATTGGCAGGGTTTCAGGGTCCGGACTGAGCAGGGCATGGGTTGTGTTTGAGTCCCCGCCCCCATCAGCCACTGAGAGGGTCGGACCTGGGATTGGGATACGAGTTGGGACTGAGTGTCTATGGTCCTGTGATGCCCTTACCCCAGTCCAGTCTTAACCCCATGTGTACATATCCTGATGTGTTGCTGTACATACTTTCGTTCCCTCTTTGCAGAGTGGCAAGGATTCTGAAACGCTTTGTCACATGACACAGGCGTATTGATGCCCTTGTGAGCGTAGTGCCTTGCCTGCCTGCTCACTTGTGCGTGTCACCGCAGCGTCCCGTGGCCGGCCCCCCACGGGAACGCGTCAAAAGCGTTTCACCGCCGCGGGGTTACCCAGCCCTCGCGTGCCACTCGGGGCCACCAACCCCGAGCAGCGCGTCGCAGCAGCGCGGCGCAGCTCGCAGCTTGCAGCGCAGCGCAGCGTCTCGCAGCGCAGCGCAGCAGCTCGCAGCGCCACTCAGCGACAGCGCCGAGTTTGTCACGGAGCCCGCAGCGCCGTCCAGAGCATCGTCCTGACCGCGCAGCGCCCGTGGAAGAGGTGCACAGACCAGGACTCCTGCATCAGCCCCATCGGCCGACCCGGAGTCCCAACGGCCGACCAGCAAGGCCGCGTCAACCACCCCCACAACCACCGGCTGACCAGCACCAGCCGCACTTCCAATCCAGTGCTACAGCACCCTCCTCAACAACCACAACCAGTTCGGTGAGTTGAACAAGTGCACGTCAAGGACCTCAAGACCAACAACGCCCCCGCTGCCATGGTGAATTGGCAAGAAGCGGGTAGGAGGTGGCCGCAGCCCCACCCCAATGTGGCGCGCCTGCTGGGCGGATTGCTGTGGGACCAGCAATAGCGCTACAGCAATCCCCAGTGCGAAGGCGGCATGCCCGGGAGCCTCGAGCTCCGGGAGGACATGGGGGAGGACCGCCTGCGGGCAGTGGAGGAGTGGCTGCGGGCGGAAGGGTACGAGTACCGCTTCCGCCGCAAGCGCTGGAGGACGTGGACCCGGCCGGACAGGCCCGGCGAAGGGCTGCGCCCCGACGGGATTGAGGAGGACGAGGACCCCAACGCCTACCCGTCGGGCGCCTCGATCAACGTCTCCATGTGGGACTTGATCGAGAAGAAGTTCCCGGAACCGGGGAGCGAGCGCAGGCTGCAGGGCGGCAGCAGCGCGTCTCCGGCGACGGAGAAGAGGTCCGCCGGGGACAAGAAGAGGGACCGGAGGTGGCGGGAGTACCAGGAGTCCCTGGCTGCCGAAGCCGCCCAAGGCGCCAAGGGCGGAACCCCAGCCCCCAGTCCCCAACGGCCCAATGGTGGACACCACCCCGGCTCCACCACCCTTGGCGACTACATCCAAGTCGCCAGGCAGACCCAGGGCAAGTCCCGTCCGCTGCTCCTGAGGGCCCGGCAGGCCCCAGCAGGCCCCAGCAGCGACGTGGAGTCGGCCCACCGCGGGAGGATGCCGGCCGACCAGGCCAGCTCCAGCAGCAGCGTCGCTCCCGAAAGGGACGTGGCGCGCGCCTGTGAGCGCGCCTGTGGGGTGCCCTGCAACCGTCGGGTTGCCCGGCAACGGGCCCGGCAGTACAGCGCTGCCGTGGAGGGCGCCACCGGCATCGCCCAGGAGGAGGCTGCGCAGTGGGCGCATGGCATGGCCATCCACGCCCAGACCGTGGCGGCCATTGCGGCCGGACTCACGGCCGCAGCCGCCCATGGGGCAGCGACCGCCTGGGTCAACGGTGAGTTGGCGGCAGCCGACGAGGAAGCCCGCCTGACGCAGGAGGCCATTGCCTGCAAGGAGGCCGAGGTGAAGGCGCTGGAAGAGGCGCTTGCCCAAGGGAGGGCAAAGAAGGAGGCGGAGGAAAGGGCCCACGCCGAAGCGACGGCTAAGGCCCAGGAGGACGCCGCCAAGAAGGAAGCCATCGAGGCCGCGCGACGGAAGGTCGCTGAGGAGAAGGCCAAGACGGAGGCGGAGCTGGCGGCGTTGGAGGCGCAGAAGGCGCAGCTGCTGCAGGCCCGGGAAGCCGAGGCGGCTCGTGCTCGGGAAGAGGCCGAAGCGCGAGCTGCCGCAGCCACCGCCGCCGCAATGGAGGAGGCAGAGGCCAAACTCCGCCACGAGACTCCCCCGGGAGGATCGCGAGTGGAGACCCTTCGAAGGCTTTTCGAAGGGGACGCCTCCTCCAGGATGAAGCTGGATGAGGCGGACACGGGCAGCAGTGGGAGCGGTAGCACCACCGCCCGTCGACGGAGGAAGGGCAAGGGGAAGACCCCCGAGAGGCCGCGGAGGCCAGCGGGTGGGCACCCCCACGACAGTGACCCCTTCTTCACCGCCAGTGACGGGGATGAACGAGGCCGTCGACATCGCCAAGTGGTGGCTTGGACGGGCGGAGGTGGCGGAGACGTCCCCATGGAAGGTGAGGATGAGGATCCCCCTCCTCCCTACCGGAGCTCGGAGTCCTCCGTGACCGAGACGCCCAGGTGAGGCGACATGGACGAGGATGACGACATGGAGTTCGGCATCACGAGGAAGCGCCCATCCTCGGACCCACCGAGGCGACCCGGCGGAGACCCACCGGGACCCCCTGGCGGAGGACCATCAGGACCCCCTGGAGGACGCCCACCAAGTGGACCCCCTGGAGGCGGACCACCGGGCGGGGGAGGACCCCCTGGACCGGGCGGACCCGGCGGAGGCCCTCCTGGAGGACCCCCTGGGGACCCCGACGACCCACCAGGGAACGGCGACCCGGACACCACCTGGCGGTGGATTGTCTACCTCCGCAGGAGGGTCTTTGCCCTCGAGTGCGAGGTAGACACGGGCAAGGTCGAGATGGCTCGCATCTCCGGGGTCGCCGCGCGCGCGCAGAAGGACCTGGACATCGCCAGGGCCGAGACCAAGTCGCTGACCAACGTCGTCAGCGGCCTGCAGGAGAGGCTGGATGCGCTGGAAGCCCGTGGGAGAGTCGGCAGCGACCACCCACCCCTGCAGTCTGGCTCGTCGGACGACGGCTGGGGACCCGGACCAGGTCCAGGCAGACCCCACGCCCCCGGCGGAGCCCCCAGGAGTCGCCCCAGCGCCAGTGCCCCCTCTCTCTCCGCCCCCTCTCACCACAGCGCGGGCCGCCGCAACGAGCGCGTGCCGCCCGGCAGTGGCAGTGAGGAATGGCGCGATGAGTGGCTCAGCGCGGATTACCACAACCGCCGTGCTCCACCGCGGACGCCTGTACGCCCCCGACGCCCGCCACCAGCCCCGGTGCCAATCCCCAGGGCTGGAGGACGTTATGGTGGACTCAGGGATGAGGTCCCCAGAGGAGACGTGGAGTGGGATGTCGGCGAAGGTGAGGACCTGGACCTGGACCTGGACCTGGAGGAGTTCAACATCAGCCCGCCGCGTGGTGTACGACGGGAGGCCGCTGAACGCAGCCGCCGGCGCCGTGATGAGGACGCGTACATGGATGCAGTACGGCGTGAACATTTCGGTTCAGCGTACGTGGAGGAACCGCGGCGTAGCCACAGGGATTCCATGGAGGAGATGGACGTGGCGGCCGTGGGAGTCCGTGGGCGAGGGCGATGGGAACCTCGGTCGACCTCGCGGCCGGCGTTCATGGTCTCTAAGGCCGCGGATGCCGCCGTGTGGGAAGACTTGAAGGACATCAAGCCCCCCATGTACGACGGCAACCCCCTCAACCTCCACCGCTTCTTGGAGAAGCTGGACGATTGGGGGCTGACCGTCACTGAAGACCTGCCTCCCGCTGATGCAGAGAAGTATGTCTTCAAACGGTTCAGGTACCGCCTGCCGGAAGTGCTCGGCGAGCTATACTTCGTGGCGACCAAGGAGGGGAAAATCAAGACCCTCAAGGACGCCAAGAAGTGGCTCAACGGGCAGGAGCGGGTGGACGCTCCGCAGGTGGCTGCCAAGCGCTGGAAGTCCATCAAGCTTGAGCATGATGGACGGGAGATCCGCCTACGGGACTGGCGTGACTTCCGAGGGAAATACACCCTCTTCCGCCGCAATCTGGAGGATTGGAACGAGGGTGACGAGCAGGCTCGCCTGCTCTCCATGCTGCCGGAAGCATGGATCAAGAGGGTCACCAAGGAGGAATCCAAGAGGGCCAAGTCCAACCACACGGTCAAGATGATGCTCCCCAAGGAGTATCATACGAACGTTGTGTCTTGGGCGAAGAAGAACGTGGCCCGGGATGTCAAACGGCACTCCCTGCGGAACGCTCTTCTCATCACAGTCTCGGGCGATCGCGAGAAGACCGCGATTTGGCGCCTTGACGACTGTGAGTTGAGCGGCCAGACCATCCGTCTGCAGCCCATCCCGGCGCGGATGAGCTGCGACGAGATCCTGGAGTGGGTTGGCGAGGAAGTACTCAAGGAGTACCGAAACCTCCACCACACCCGCGGGTTGAGGCCCGGCGACCGCGACGTCAACTACGTTGGCGAGGCACCTGGCGGGGAAGACGCCATGGACCCAGCGGGAGCCGGCGGCGATGAGACTCTCGTCGACGATGACGACGACGATGAGCCCGCCGAGGTGGCCGTCTGTGCCTTCGTGGCCAGGAACCTGAGCGCGGGGAGCAAGCCGGGAAACTGGAAGCCCCTGCAGCAGGGTTGGAGGAAGCAGGAGAAGAGGGACCCTCGCCGCATTGGCGACCCTCCGCTGTCCTTTGGGGAGTTCATACGAGCTCACCCTCAGGGCTGTTTCGTGTGTTATGGGAGGAAGAAAGGCTTCAACCATGACCACCGAACATGCCCCGTCCACAAGGCCGACACGGAGGCTTACAAGAAGGCGCACGGGTCGAAGAAGCGTGCGCCCGCGGGTATCCGGGAAGCCAAGATGGAGGTGGACAAGGACGAGCTGGCCAAGCTGATGTCGTCGGTGGGAACCGAGTTGGCCAAGGAGATCCAGGAGATCAAGCGGAACTGGGTCCCCAGGTCGGACAACAAGAACAAGGAGAACAACCAGAATGACCAGAACAAGGACAAGGACAAGAAGGGTAAAGGAGGAGGTAAAGGGGGAAGAAAGAAGGGCATCAACGACGTTGAGGCCGAAGAGAACACCCCCTCTTCCACAACCGACGCCCCCTAGCGGAGCCCCTGCAGCCAAGGGCCCCAGCTAGGGCGGTCGCAGGATGGTGACGTGGGAAGCGCCGATCCATCCCAGTCGGGAGTCGATAAGCACAAGGGGACTGCCGCGGGCGGAAGGCCCGGTCCGGCGCCCAGTCGCGGAGGCGGGGTGAGGGCAAGTGAAGGCACGAACCCTTGCACCCGTCCGTCCTTCGCGACCAATAACGTGTTTGATGTACTACAGGATCTATCCGAGAGTATCGGAGGATCACCCGGACCGCAGCTGGATGCTGCAGATGGGCAGCCTGAGCCCATTGTCCACGACCTGCACCATTCGCTTGTTGAGCTTCTGGAACGGCCGGAGATCCTGAGTTTGCACGCCGTGCGCCGTGTGGGTCGCGAGCGGCAGTTGCATCTTAAGGTCCGTGCCCTATGCGGGGAAGTGGAAAAGGTTTTCGACGTGTTGGTCGACACGGGAGCTCAAGTCAGCTTGGTCAAGGCTGGCCTACTTCCACCAGAGTGTCTGACCGACAGTCGGAAGCCTGTCAGGCTGAAGGTGGCGAACGGCCAGTACATGGTGGGAGGCACGAAGGAAGCGGCCATTGGGCTGCAGTTCGTGAACCATCGTGAGCTGAGCCGCCCAGACCTCGGCAAGGAAATCCTCCTGCACGGTAGCTTCTACGAGGCCGAGATGGACTGGGACATGATCGTCGGGTACGACTTCATGATGGAGACGGACTCCGGCGTCCTCCCGGCCCAGGCCTCCATGACCCTGTACCAGGACGACCAACTCTCGTGGCTTTCGTCACCTGAGCACCATGTGGAATGTCAATGGATCCACCCCGAACGCAATCAGCTCGAAGTGGCCGCGCTGGACACTGAGCCCACTGGGCCAGCAAACCAGGAGTACGGCGTAAGGCCCGAAGTGGCGAACCGAGTGGTTGCGGACCTGGGAGCGTCGGATCTGGCCCTGGATGCGTTCTCTTCAGGAACCCCCGCCCATCTGCGGGTATGTGAGAAGTACTGGAGCGACCAGGACTCCGCGTGGAAGAAGCACTGGGGTCCGCATCAGGGATTGATGTGGATCCATTGCCCCCGTTGGGACATTCCAAGAGCGATAGCGAAGATTCGCAAGGACGGCTCCAAGGCAGTGCTGGTTGTTCCTATGGGATGCACCGAGGAGGAAAGTACCCGACATTGGGTAGCCTCATTGACCAACATGACCTTGAACAAGGTCGTCCTACCGGCTGGGGAGAGTGTCTATCAGGACGCTAAGGGACAGCCCATGCCACCCCAGAGATGGCCAACAGAATTCCACTATGTGGATGGGGGCCTTGATCAGGCCGACACCACGGACTTCGTGTGTGTCAACCGTATCATAGCAGAACCTTGGCGGCAATGCTTTGCGGTTCCCCCTGTTGACATCGAAGAATCGGACTCCGAAGACACCCTCACTGAAGAGGAGTGGGATCTGGTTCAGGGGTATATGGATCAGCCCTTTCACGACTGGGGGAACCATCGTGAGGGCAAAGGCCAGGACAAAGCCTGGTGGGAAGTGGACTCAATCGTCTCTGGTTCCTATGACGGGAATACCTTCGTACAGAGGGTGCTGGATCACATGTCCAACCAAGACGAGCCGCCTGGCGGCAACCCACCCACCTACGGCGATCTGTTCCGAGGCAAGACCAGAGACGGCCCTTTGGGCCACCTGGGAAGACCACCTGAGCCGAAAGCGAGCGGGGTCGCTACCCCTCAAGTAAGCTCCGTGGTTCAAGTGCCCGGAAAAGCCAAGGCGGAGTCCGATGACTGCCCCAAGATCCAGGCGTTGAGGGCCAGGCTGAAGCAGAAGTATGGTGAGACCTTCTTCAGCGGAAAGCCTGTGTTCCCCCCACCGGTGCGTGGACCGTATGGCGAGGCCAAGATACGACTGAAGCAGGACCCCCGTGTGTATCGTCACCGGGAGTTTGCCCTGAGGGGCGAGAGGAAAGAGGCCATGGAGAAGATCCTCCGTGACTTCATCCAGAGAGGCTGGCTTGAGCCGTGCCACTCCGAGTGGGCCTCTCCCTGCTTCGTCGTCACCAAGAAGGTTGCCGGTGAGTGGCGGCTCGTGGTCGACTACCGCGGCCTGAACGCCCAAACGCAGCACGACAGCTATACGCTGCCCCTCATTGAGGACATGCTGCAAAAGCAACACCGGCGGAGGATCTTCACGGTGATTGACCTGAAACATGGTTATCATCAGATGCCTCTCGCCGAGGAGTCCCGTGCCTGCACAGCCATGAGCACCCCACTTGGACCTCTCCAGTGGAAGTTGATGCCCATGGGCGTTACCAACGGCAATGCGGCTTTTCAGCGGATGCTGGAGAACCTGCTTGAGCCGGTGCGCGACTGTGCGGACCCCTTCGTGGACGACGTGATCATCGCGTCCGGGGACCCCAGCATGAGCTACGAGGAGCTCCTGGAGGCACACGAGAGGGACGTCACTCGGGTGCTGGACCTTCTGGTTCGGCACAAACTCACGGGCAGCAGTGACAAGGCCACCATTGCGGTAAGCGAGGTGGTCTTCGCTGGCCACGTAGTCGGGAACGGGCAGCGAAAGCCCATACCTGGCAAAGTGGCGGCGATTGAGCACTGGGAAAAGCCCAAAACGGTCTCTGAGCTACGGGCGTATCTGGGGTTCTGCAACTACTACTCGGGGTATATCAAGATGTATGCCGAGTATGCAGCCCCCATGACGACCATGCTCAAGGGCAACCGAGAGGAGACCAAGAAGGGGTCCAAGAAGGCTTTGGTCTGACCGTGCCTTTGAGGGGATGAAGCAGGCGCTGCTATCCGCAGTGGGTCTGCACCTCGTGGATCCCGACCGAGGGTTTGTCCTGCGCACCGACGCTTCCGACTACGCCATTGGCGCTGTGTTGGAGCAAGTGCTTGACGATGGGAGGCACGTGCCCGTGGCCTTCTGGAGCCGAGTCCTGGCGGAAGGCCAGAGACGGACGTGGACGCCCCGTGAAAAGGAGGCGTATGCCATCGTCATGGCTCTCAGGAAATGGGCTGGGTACATAGCCCTCCATCCCGTCACCGTCTGCACCGACCATCAGAGCCTGCAGTCGTGGCACAAGGAGCACGTGGACACCCCCTCAGGTCCCGCCTCCCGACGGGCAAGATGGCATGAGACCTTGGCCAAGTTCGACCTTACGGTTGTTTATATTCCTGGAAAGGATAACACCGTGGCGGACTGTCTCAGTAGGTGGGCCTATCCCGCCAGCAAGGGCATGCAGGATATCTCTGCCCATGGCGATGAGGCTGAGACCGCTGAGGCCAAGAGGATCATTGAGATGGAGCGCCTGATGGAGGAGGAGGGTGCAAAATGCTTCGTCTTCATGGCTGCAGATGCCCCCCTCGCTTCGAGGGTGAGCAGAACAGTCAGTGTACTCGCCCCTGTGGGTGCCGCGGGCGGAAGGCCCGGGCCGGCACCCCCTGTGGGAACTGAGTCCGACAAGCACCTCTTCCCGGAATCTTGCCTCCAGGACGACTGGACCGACGATTACGCCAAGTCTGAGGCCTTTGCGGCCGAGTGTAGGGCTGTGACCGACCCTGACGACGGACAGAAGTGGCCAAAGGGGCTGACTGAGGAAGATGGCAAGCTCTACCGGAATGGTAAGCTGCTAGTCCCAGAGTCCCGGGTGCTCGAGCTGTGTGAAGCTTGGCACCACCACATGCTGCACCCAGGGGTCAAGAAGCAAGCTCTTGACATGCAGCGTCGGTTCGAGATCGACCATATCGTTCTCTACACCGCCATCAAGAAGGTCAGGAAGGGTTGTTCGGTCTGTCAGGCCTGCAATCCCGATAACCGGAATGTCAAGGGGGAACGCCAATGGACCCCGGTTCCTGACCAGCCCATGCAGAGCGTGGCCATGGACGTCTTCTCCATGCCCGAAGTGCACATTGGCAAGGAGACCTTTGACTGTGTGGTTCTCTGTGTGGACCGCCACAGCGGCTACGTTGTAGCCGTTCCGGCACGCAAAAAGGGGTTGCTTGCCAAGGAAGTGGCAGTCATGATGATTCGTCATTGGCTGACCGTCTTTGACATCCCCAACACCATTTGCAGTGACCGAGGGCCCCAGTTTACTGGTGGCTGGTTCAAGGCTATGTGTTCCCTCATGGGAATACGACATGCCAAGAGCGTTGCCTATCTCAGCCGGTCTAACGGCCGTGCTGAAGTGGCTGGACGGCAGCTGTTCGAGAAGCTGCGCAAGATCCACATCACCAATCCACGGCGGAACTGGTTCGAGGAGATGTGGCCTGCTCTGAAGGCCCATCATGACACCCCCACTCCGGGCGGTTTGTCCCCTCACCAGATTCTGTTTGGCAGGGACCCCCTGGGTAGGGGACTTCCCTTGTCTGGTGATGGCATGGCTATGGATGCCAAGGAGTTCTTCGCGCGGCAAGAGCAAACGGCGGGGGACATCCGCCAGCAGCTTGAGAAGGAGCATGCTGAGCGTCAGAAGTCCGCCCCGAGCTCGACAGCGCAAAAGTTCAGGGTGGGAGACCCGGTGTGGGTGATCAGACCCCGCCCCATGGGCACCCACCGCACCAAGACCTGGTTCACACCCGGCGAGGTGGTCCGCAGGATTAGTGAGGACACCTACCGCATCAAGGTGGGTCACGGACAGTTCCGGGAGCGCCACGAGAGTCAACTCCGTGTGCGGGAACCCGACCTCCGTGGCCGACATGTGTCCCTGGACTACGCCAAACATGAGGCCGATTCGGACGACGACTATGCCGAGCAGGACGACTATACTGTCGAGAAGATCCTGGCTCAGCGTCCGAAGGCCTCGGCACCCGGAGGTCTGGAGTTCAAGGTTCGTTGGCGAGGCTATGGGCCGTCCCACGACACCTGGGAACCCGTCTCCTCGTTTGTGCCGCGGGTCAATACTCCCTTCATGGAGTACATCCGCAAGCACAAGACCAAGATCCACGTTTCGGACTTGGCAGCACTCACCCGGGCGATTGCAGCCAGGGGTGCCTGATCAGCGCCCTGAGCTCTCCCCTGATGTGTTATGAGCGCTTTTGAGGCCGACGGATCGTCCCTTACTTGCTTGCTCTCTTCCATCTTTCGGTGACAGAGTGGCCATGTACACCCCCCTGCTGAATCCAGAGGAGGATGGCCCCTCTCTTCTTTTATTCGTCACTCATCCCCCCTGCTGAATCCTTGGGAAACCAGGTAGGGCGACTGACCTTCATATTTTTGAGCTCTTGGGGCCTTGAAGCCCATACGACGTTGCGCAACGGATGCCGCTGTCATCGGCATTGCGATTTTTTTTTGGTGTGTGGTCTGGTTCCATGGCATTTGCGGAATCCAGACCAGTCGACGTGTGTCTCGAGACTATATATGCCTGAACTCAGGCGTTATCCTGTCCATCCTCCTGCATTTGCCTTATCCTGACCGTGACGTGGTTTGGCACTCTGTTCTGAGTGTGTTTACACGCCTATTTACCCAAATTGTTGCTTGTTTTTCTGCCCTCCAGGATATGTGCATCTGTATGTTAAGTGTCATCAGCCCATCGCTGAGGGATGGACTGTTTTTCACCACGAATCGGGATACAGAGGCGCCTTGAGTCGCCGTGTACATATCCTTACAGCCTGGTCCAGCCTGGACCAGTACTTGATTACAGATTCTACTGTTTGAGTGCCCGTGATACCGTGTTGCCCTATTCGCTGTGATGTGTGGAGATCCTGATGGCGCCAGGCGGGAAGCCCAGTTGCCTGACTACACTCCCAGCGGTCCGCCACTGTCAGTCCCAGTGTGAGCCTACCGATTTGCAGACGCACTTGCATTCGGATGGCGGCCTCCGGTGCTCCTGACCTCGGTCAGTCTGCCTGGGAAACTGGTGGTTTGAGGAGTCGACGCCTCCGCCCACACTGCATGAGGACTCCCTCATGTATGGCCACGCTTCGTGGTAGTAGGGCGAGGGAAAAGACGGCCTTGATGCCCGATCCCTTAAGGAGGAGTTCCCTTACGATTTGGGGTTCGTAAGGAGTTCGACTATGGCACTCTGGACTCGCGTCGTATGGATATGGACATGGTGCGCCCGAGGAAGGACCCGTGGGGACTCTCCCCAGTTGGCGGGCCTTGGGAAGCTTGGGGTAGCCTGATGGATCTTTGTGGTCGCTCTCGACTTGTGGGGCGACCTCGGCCGTCGTGTGACGCCTATGTTGGCCGTGTATGCCACTACCACTGTGGTGGTGACCGTAGCAGCCGGCACCCGGTGCGCCTGGTATGGGTTAACGGGTCCTTTGGATGCCGAACAATCGCCGCCAGGACCCGGGACTTGATACTTGATACTATACATGTGCTACGAGCTGTTACAGCAGCATACCTATCCCACTGTGGGATACCTATCTTACTGTGACTTGCTGAAGTGAGGATGTGACACCCCCCCCCCCTTTCAGGGAGTGGTCCTGGGTACCCGCTGCCATGCGTAGGTGTTATCGAGCCCCCCCAGGGTTTGCTCTAAGGAGGGGGGTGAAGCGGTACCCAGAACCCCATGGCCAGGTTACGGCATACAACCGGTCTCCGGTCCACTAACCCCATGCACCGCGTGTTCCGTGCCGTGAAGCCCCGCATCGGCATCCGATGCACCGCCAGCGGAGATTTGTGTATCAGAATATCAGGAATCAACAGGGTTTTATTTTCATATTGTTTCCGTCAATTTTTATGCTTCCGTTCCGATACTCACTGTTTTGACTGCTGGCGGTTGGCTCGCGACTTTACCGTAACCGCCAGTTTAACTGTTTATAATGGAAATTTTAACGCTATCCGCGACGAAGGCTCCAAAGTCGCCAGGAACTGCATGGATGCTTCCGCAATTTTCATAATTAATACTCGCAACCTTAATCCGAATTTTTCAGGATGTCGAAATCGGATTTTCGACTTCGACATCCCCGCACTTGATTTGACCTCTTTCGAGTGGACCTACGTGCTTCCGTATGCACGAATCAACTTCCCTTTTATCCTGCCCTCCATTTGTCTTAAAGATATGGGCAAAACAAAGTTGATTCGTGAGGCCACTTGTGAAGGTCATATCTCGTGTTGCTTGCGAGTATTGACGATAAGGAAACGTGGGATGTATTCACAATACTCCCGACGTAATTTAGGAAGCATTATATGCCTTGCGTTTCCACACATGCGCGCTAGTGTAATGGATCATGGTCAAGAGGGTAGAGTTTGCGCTACAACTCATTGGCCATGATATTGCGTGCGTTAAGATAACTTTCGAGTGTAGCGCGCAAGTGTTGGTGTTGCATAGGAACCCTCTTTGAGTTCCTATGAGCGATTGACACAAAGATATGCCCTTGGAGGGGCATGACATATCGTGGTGGGAGCTACATTTTTGGGCAATATGTGGTATGTGCCATGTGTTGTGTTGTTGGCCCATTTGGCGGGTCCATTACTCCAAGCCAAGCCCGCCAATGGACCTCATATTGTGCAAGCCCCTTCTCCATACTCCCTACGGTCAATTGCAAGCCTAACCTTCGTGAAGGGAAGCTTGTGTGGTGATCCCGAAGCGATGCGTTGGGAGCAAGGTGTGTGTTTTACAATTTTCCATAATTTCATGTGCCCACTTGGGAAGTAGCGCTCGTAACCTTTCAAGGCGCCCCAAGTGGAGCACATATGTGGGATCAAAGGTCATTGGTGTCAAGTCATTGTGTTTAGAAGGATTAAGTGATTGCACGATCCAAGCCGAAGATATTATAATATAATTATGCACCTTTCAAGGCACTTTTGTGTGTGCTTGTGCCAATTTTGCCATTTTTGGCTCGTCATGATGTCAAGTGGCGACCGTGTATCTCAACGATGCGCTCAATTGACATCATGACCCAAGTATGTTATGAGGGTACATACTTCGGTAGCCAACATATCTTGGATCCGGCGAATAACTCCTCTTAGGCTTGGCATACCGTGGCCGCCATGTTGGCGATTTGGGACTATCCCAAATCATGGGCTCACTTGGCGGCCCTGCCATTCCCAATACCGGGGGAGTTGGGCGACGCCCCAAAGATATGTTGGACACATATGACTTGATATCGATCCTATGGCACACTCCGGTCCAAGTCGGGCATGTGCCTCATTTGCCCTAACCATGAGTGTGCGCATTTTTGGCCATTTTGAGCAATTTTCCACTTTTGCTGCCCGCCGTGCACTATGTTCTAACCCTCGTGCACGCCGGACGCATGGACCAATGGACCATATATGACATGGGTGTTATGGGTAATGGTCCCCATGGTCCACACACCACGTGGGCGAAGCGGAGCCGCCTTCGTTAAGGCGCTAGGCCAAATTGAGTATGGGCAATTTTGCCATTTTTGCATTTGTGTGCCCAATTGAGATCGTCACCACGCCAAGTAGCATGGAGATCATTGAGAGCCAAGGGCTTGGGAGTCTCTGTTGGACTCCCGGTCCATCACGTATGGGATGGCGGATCCGATCTCCAAGCCGGCGTGGAGATATACTATTGGGAGCACACCGAATTTTGGCTCATTTCAGGCAGCCAAAATGACCCAATTTTGGGACCCCAATTTCCCTCTTCCGTGTGGTCAATTGGCGGCCCCATTTCTCTAAGCCCATAGGGAGCCCGGACCTAAATCCAAGTTGTACACTCAGATATAAGTCCTAGGTCCTGCCTCCTACCCGGTGAGCCATTGGCCTTACCTTGGCCGGGCGAGCCACGCGTGGGAATGACGCCAATTTTGGTGATTTTGGCATCATGACCCCACTTGACTCATCCGTGTTGCCCTGATGCCGGGACCTCAGAGGGAACCAGGTTGGGTGAGGGCTCCAGGGAGTTCGTACTCCAAGGGCATAGGGTCAGTTGCCTCGTCCCTACCTCTGGCGGGTCCGGACGAGGGGTCAATTTTGGGGATTTTTGAGTTAATTTCAGCTTCGGCTGAAACAGCCCATTTTCAGCTACCAACTCCTAGGTGATAATGGCGGGGCCATATCTCTGGCTCGGAGAGGAGTTGGGACCTGCCGTTGAGGGAGCATAGGGAGCCACTGTCGGTCTGCCTTGGAGCTCATTGGTTTCCAGGAACTCGCCTGTGGCTGTGCGGGACACATCTCCCATTGGCAGGGTTTCAGGGTCCGGACTGAGCAGGGCATGGGTTGTGTTTGAGTCCCCGCCCCCATCAGCCACTGAGAGGGTCGGACCTGGGATTGGGATACGAGTTGGGACTGAGTGTCTATGGTCCTGTGATGCCCTTACCCCAGTCCAGTCTTAACCCCATGTGTACATATCCTGATGTGTTGCTGTACATACTTTCGTTCCCTCTTTGCAGAGTGGCAAGGATTCTGAAACGCTTTGTCACATGACACAGGCGTATTGATGCCCTTGTGAGCGTAGTGCCTTGCCTGCCTGCTCACTTGTGCGTGTCACCGCAGCGTCCCGTGGCCGGCCCCCCACGGGAACGCGTCACTCCATGTGGTTCTCCGCAGCCGACTGGTCGTCCAGGATCCCCGCGACGTCCTCCTCTAGAGCATCCTTGGCGTTGTCCAGGCGGTCAAGATGATTCACGATGGCGTCCATCCCCATCTTCGGGTACTTGCCCATGAGGAAGGACACGTGCTCGCAGTGGCACGCAGCGTGCTTTCCGCCGGATTCCGCACATCCCGCGGTTCTCGGCACCTCAGACTCGTCGCCCATGGGCGTATCGCCGATGGCGTCCGTCTCTGGTCCCGTGTGTCGGGGCACAGGTGCCGTCCGGGCCCTGACTGGCCTCTCCAAGCCCTCGGCGTCGTGCTGCAGGGCGGGCTCGGGGGCCGTATGCGCCCTGGCGATCGGCGCGGACATCTCCGGCTCCGAAGGTGGCTCGTGGGCTGTCCGATAGCCCTCGGAGTGCCCCTCGGATTCCCACAGCCTGACCGGGCTTGGGTCCGTGTCCATAGCCCCGGCGTCCCTTGCCGCGGACTTGGGTGACCCGCGCTTCCGGTAGCGCCGGGCCCGTCCTCCACTGCTGCCTGAATGGCAAGCCTCATCAGAGTCCTCCGCGGCGGAGCGGAGGTTGCATGCCTCTCGGCAGCGACGCTCACACATGGAGACCAGGTCCTCCATGTCACGTCCTCCTCTTCCCGAGTGTCGTTCTTCTCTTCGGGCTTCAAATTCCGGAGTTCGCCATGCTCTTGAACGTCTCAGTCCTTCTATGGCTCTAATCTCCGGCGTGGTCTCCACCGAGTCCACAATACGCACCCGGGGCGTACTTGGGCAGGGCTCATAAGGGCCCAAGTCCCCGGGTCGGCGGTTGGTAGGGGCAGCAGGTAAGCCTCTGCTACCGTAAAGAAGGTCCCTACCAGGACCAGCCCCCGCTGTGCCCCTTCCGCCTGTAATCCCTGCTGACTTGCTCCGGATCAATGCTTGCATTTATCAAAATCCAGGGTCCAAAACCAAAAATATAGAAAATAGAAAATACAATCCTCCTTCAACCCTGAATGGCAACCAGATCCCACAAGTATGGCAATAACCCAATTCACAATCCAAATCAGGCTGCGGGCTTTCGTTCAGCACACCGGTATTCCCACGGTGGCGGGCATGTACAAGAATTGCACCAAGGAAGAAAGCCCTGAAATTGGCATATGAACACAAGTAAGGCAAAATTGGGGACAGATGGAAACTTACACAATCACAGCCATAGACCCCTCATTCCCTGGACTCAAGACCTTCCCTTGACTCATCAACATGATGCCCTGAACCCAGTCGAATAAGTTGGTTAAATGCCATATATCAAAAGTCACTACATAAACCCCAAAAATGTGTTCACTCCCAAGCCTCTAAATCCCAGCCCAATGAGGAAGGTGACGTGTCATGGCCTAGAGTGGCACTCAGGACCATGCCCTACCCTGACACAACCTTGGTTGGACTTGGAGTCGAATGGGCTTAGAGAAATGACTTATGAGTTTGAACTCATAACATGTCAAAAAACTGCCAATTCACACCATATTGGCCATATATCAAAAGTATGCTCAAAATTGCAGTTACTACATATCCGAAGGCTCCAAGCATGCATGGAATCGAAGTCTACCATTCATGGAGGACAGAGACCAAAGGCCAATGCCCATGTACATCCCCATTTTACCCTCGAAACCCTTTCGGATATGGGCGCCACGCACTGCCCAAGTCAGCCCATGATCTTGAGACCAATTCTTGAAATCCTTCGTGCGCCAAACCAAATGGAGTTCATGATCCGGCATATGGTGGTGTTCAACGCCAAAGCATTTGCCAACATATGAACAACATACCATGGTTCGACTCTCCATAGGCTTCTTGCTGTTAGCTGACCAGGTGAGTACACAAAACGCAAAAATGAGCAAAAATTGAGGTCAAAAACATGAAAATATGACCAAATACAAAGTTGTCATGATATTATATCTCTATGCTCACCCATGATATCCGCTCATGATTCAATACACAAATGATTGGAACCATTTGCGAACAATTCCCCCACTTGGATCCCCAATCGGGCGCATGGAGATACCTTCGCCACTAATATCTACATGCCCCATGAAAATGGGAGTGCACCCATGGATCTCTTTGTCAAACATACCATGAGCAATACATATGCGGTAGACTTGGTCTAGCGCTTTGAATTCCACAATTGGGACATGGGCAAAGCCCTTGTCACGTATGGCTCCCCATCTCTTCGGCCACACGAAGATATATAACATGGACGTGAGCATATCAAACATATACCATGCATATAACAAATACCCTCAAAATGTGGCTCCCACCATGATATGCCATGTCCCTCCATTGACATAACTTCACGTTAAAAATACGTAGGAACCCAAGGAAAGTTGCTATGCAACCCCAACACTCATGCGGCACACTCGAAAGTCGCATTAAAATATTCGGTTGCACGGTCCAAGAGTTATATATCACTTTATACCCTCTTGACCCTTTTCCCTTGCTACACCGGGCATGTGCACACACCAAAGGCGTTTGATGCTTCTTAAATTAAGTTGAGACCACGGCAGTTCCAACCCAACCTTCCTTAATCTCATCCCTCACACTCGCGTGTAGATATGGCTCTTCAAAGTGATCCCACGATTCGCTTTTGTTTCCCTTATATCTCCAAGTCAAATGGGTGGCAAGTATAAGGGAAACCTGATTCGGGCATAGGGAAAGGTGTATGACCAATCGAAGAAGTCCAAATCAAGTGCGGCGATGTCGAAGTCGAAAATCCGATTTCGACATCACGAAAAATTCGGATTAAAGTTTCGAGTGCTTATTTAAAAAAATGCGGAAGCAACGAACCCTTTACAGATGAAATCTGACCCTTCAGAAACGTTTCCGCCAAAATATCTGGAAATAACAGTTAACCAATCGGTTAACGCAAAATCGCGAGCCAACTGACAGTCGCCGATACATTGACCATCAGAACGAAAGGCTGAAAAATTACGGAAACATTATGATAATAATACCCTGTTGATTCCTGATATTCCGATATATAAATCTCCGCTTGCGGTGCCTCGGTTCTGAATATGGCCGCTCATAGCCGGAATGGCCAAACCTATCACACTATCACATCGGGTTGGTCCAGGTGGATGGGAGAGTATGATATCAGCCAATGGCGGCTTGCCGGCACATAGATACACACCCCAAGTGACCCCAAGATGGCCACGGGGGTCCGAACCGGCTTCAGAGGACCTCGAACAGAAGATCACCACCTGGCAAAGGGAGGTAGATCTTAAGCTCATGAAGAGCGTGTGGAGCTCCCATGTGAGTATCCCAGAGGAGGACGACCTCTCGGAGGAATGTGTATGTGAACCCCCTCGAGCGTGCCTATGTTGCCATCGTCCATCGGAGATGGTTGAACAAGACCTTCTATATGCCTATCAAGGGCTGAAGGATACTACCACGGGTGAAGAGTCGGTGGAGGACCACCTCCCGACGTCTATTACTCAGGGGGCAAGCAACTTACACTCTGACGAGGACATGGAGGACAAGATCAAGGTATTGGACCCGCGGGTACAGAAGCTTATAAGGACCTATCTGGAGGTGTTCGGAGAACTACCCCCTCCAGCCTCATGTGACAAGCTGGTACAGATGGACCTCAAGCTGAAACCCGAGTTCGTGGGTCACAAGATCCGGAGGAGACCCTATCGAGCTCCTAAAGAGCAGGCCGACGAGATCGAGCGACAGATACAAGAATGTATCGACGCTGGCCTAGTCCTGGAGTACAAGGACGGGGACTACCCCCTACACTGCAGCGCCTGTTTCCTGGTGGCTAAACCTGGGTCTACAGCCAAACGGCTGGTAGTGGACTACGGAGAGCTGAACAAGAAGACGCTGAACCACTCAGGGTCCATTCCCAATATGGAGTCTACCCTGGAGAAGATAGCCTCCTGCCGCTACAAGACCAAGATGGACAAGCGAAGCGGATTCTGGCAAGTGGACCTGACGCCCAACGCACAGGAACTACTGGCCTTCATCATCCCTCAGGGGAGGGTGTTCAAGTGGAAGGTCATGCCGTTTGGCGTGGCTAACGCACCCGCTCTATTCCAAGAGCTGATGAACAAGATCTTGTCCATCCTACGAAGGAGACCTAAGGTGGAGGAGCTCATATCCCGTGGTGCCCAGATGGAGGCTCACATCGACGATGTATGCCTCGGGACCAATACCCAGGAGGATCACCTAATCCTCTTGGGTGAGTTCTTTGCGGTCTGCCAGGAGAACCACACACGACTCAAGCTGGAGAAGTGTGAGTTCATGCAGGAGACCATGCAGTACCTGGGGTTTGACGTTGGCTATGGGTGGTGGACCCCAGCGGCCTCTAGGGCCAAACCCCTGATGGATGCCAAGTTACGACACAAAGACCCCAAGAAAGGACTTCATGATGTACGCAGTTTCATTGGGGCGTGCAACTTCTATCGCCGCCACATCAAGAACTTCACCTATACCAGCGCCGTTCTGACGGACTTGATCAAGAAGAGTACTACTTGGCGCTGGGGCCCACAAGAGCAACAAGTGTTTGACGAGCTCAAAGACAAGGTAGCCAACGCTAAGTGCTTGGGCGTGCCTAGGGCACAAGGGGAGATTATCCTGGTGACCGACGCCAGCCATGGGGGCTGTAGTGGAACTTTGTTCCAATGGCAAGCACTAGAGAAGGAGGAGTTCGACGCGGCCATTTCCCAATGGGGGACGGAAGGTCTCAACCGAGATGGAACCCTCAAGCACAGCTACCCTGACGACAAGTGGGTCCTAGTACCTCTGGGCCACTGGAACTGGAAGTGGAACCAGGCCAGGGGGAACTACTCCACCTATGAGCAGGAATTGCTCGCGGGTATGCTGGTGCTATCCTCACAAGCACGACTGTTGGGGAGTAACCTTGTGGTCTGGCTATGCGACCAAGAACCGGTCCGCAGTTTCCAGAAGGGTCCCCCACCTGAGAAGGCCAAGCTACGGCGCTGGTGGACCTACCTCAGTCAACTACGGCTGACGGTACACCATATCCAGGGAGTGAAGAACGAATGTGCCGACTACATCAGCTGCAACAACTTCAACACCCTGATTGGTACCCGGTCTGAAGCGCTGGCTAAGGAGGCGTTCAGCCGCATGAACGTCCACTTGGACCTCAGCATGACGATGATACGCCCCCTGGATGGACTCCAACAATCGGAGTACCTGAAGGAGTTTGGGGATATCTACAAGCGCCTGGAGAAACGCCTTGAACCCCTCCTGGTCAACCAAGACCAGTGGAAGAGGGACAAGAGCTACCTATGGCACGAGGACCGTATTGTGGTGCCTAGTGACCGAGTCCCAGCGCTGCTGAAGTGGACCCATGAGTCCAGTGGTCATGTGGGTGCTGACCGCACCCTGAGGTTGTTCAAGCAGTGGTTCCACACTACGTGGACGGACGACCAACTGCGGAAAACCCTGTAGCCTATCGTGAACAAGTGCCCGTGCAGGTACTGTAAACCAGGGGATATCAGGGACAGAGGTCTCTACTCGACCCTTCTCATCCCTCACTGTGCTAACAGTGTTCTATACGTGGACTACACGGAGATGCCGAAGTTCGGGGGCTATGACTTCGCCCTCGTGGTAACCAGTGGGTTGACCAGGTTTACCAGGGTGTTCCCATGTACCAAGCACATTACCGGGGAGGAGACCATCAAGATACTCCTGGAGGAGTGGTTTTGTGTCTATGGGGCGCCCAAGGAGATCAACTCCGATGAGGACGTGCGAGTACGCTCAGATACTGGCTGGTACAAGAGGGTCCTGAGATCCCTCAATGTCCAGGTGTCTACGGGGATTCCCTACTCTCACACGAGCAACCCCCTATGTGAGCGACAGATCCGTGTCCTGAAGGAGAACGTACGGATATGGTGCAAAACTGAACGCACCAGAGACTGGGTGAGACTACTCCCCGTCATATCCTTGATGATGAACTCCCAAGAGAGTTCGGCGACTGGGTACTCGCCTCATGAGCTTTTCCTGGGGCGCCCGGCATGGTTCCTACATGCCCCCTATCCAGAGGACACCCATTCTTCTGTGGGTGAATGGGTCCAAGAGCAACAAGCGAAGATGGACAAGGCCAAGGCTATGCTCCAGAGAGTGAGGGAGCGTCAGTGGAACAAGAAGAACAAGCACCGAGTACCGGCCACCTACCAAGAGGGGGACTGGGTGCTGGTGCACCACAGTCGACTACCCGCCTGGCCACGCTCTACCAGCGATGACCCATACTTCGGGCCGTACAAGATTCTATCCGTGGATGGACACCGTATCACCGTGAGGTGTTCTCCCCGTCGAGGGGGGACCCTGGTGTGCGCTGCTCAACACCTGAAGCGCTACTATGATCCTGAAGACCTCTGTGGGGAGGAGTGGGAGCTGAACGACGAGGAGATCGCCGCTCTGGACCTACAAGGGGCAGCCAGCCCTATGGAAGTTGAAGGTGAACTCCCCGACATGAACGCCGAGGAGATGGCTAAGGAGGGCTTCTACCTGGTGAAGTCTGTCCTACGCCACCGCTATCGCCAGGGTTGGCGCTTCCTCACCCTCTGGGAAGGGTTTGGAGTCGAAGAGGCCACCTGGGAGCCTTTCTCTGCATTTGTTCTACCTGAGGGACGCCTAAACTCAGTTCTGGTTGACTACTTGTCCCAGAACAACCTTGGTGAGTTGCTGAGGCTCGCTGAGACGCTTGCCTCCAAGACCAAAGCTAGGGACTGAACCTTACCCTTACCTGCCAAAGCGTATGTGTGAGTGTGCTATTCCTAAGGTCCTGAGAGCAAGCCATAGAAGTGGTGTCCTAATTATACCCAAGTCTGCGCCCTTGCTAAACCTGGAGGGTTGGCTTATTGATGCCACGGGGTACGCCCTGGGTCTCCCCTCCCCTAAGCGCCCAATTTCTGTGCTGGCGCAAAACCTTTGGGGAATACCCAGCGTACTAATCCAGGTATTGTTTTCCCTACCTACCTGTCTACTACAGGGAGGGGTGGCCAAAAGCTATGAAGGCATGAAAACGCCGTTTTGCTAAATGGCCAAAACACTGACCTAACCACTGCCACAGCCTACCAACCCTGCTAAGATTGCAGGAAACGGGTGGGACAGTGACACACGCACTACAGGTCCTACACACCCTACAGTGGCACCATCCTGGTGGGCGAGCACTGTGCAACTGGCTCAAGCCCCCACTCAGGACTACCACTCCTACACGCACACTCTACTGGGCGTTGTGAAGGCAAAGGTCTCGTGGGTCCTAGCGACCCTCCTGTGAAATTACAAGAGAACACAGCGCTGCTAAGCAACTGTGGCCTAACAGGGGACGCCACAACGCGTTTCCCCTGCTAGGGCTTGGAGGGAAGAAGTGCTCTTGCGTGCACGGCGCAGATGTCGAAGAAGTCGGACTCCCTGCTCTGCCACGGGCAGAGGGGAGTTGTTTGTTTGTGTGATCTGCGCCCTTGTTTAGCAGGGCATAAAAAAAATGCTGCTGCACCAATCACCCTACCTGCCCACCTGTAAAACAAAGGCAAATGAAAGGGCGTTTGCGGCGGAGGAACCAAGCCACACTCCAGGTATTATACCCTTCGCAGTGTGACCTATAATACATTGTCCGCCAACACGCTGGAGGACCAGCTACCCTTGTCAAGCAAGCAGGCGCTAAGGGACTCCTCAGGTTCTCTTAAAGAACGTACCCAGGAGCCCCTGGGTAGCCTAAAAAAGGTTTACCGTGCGCACTTCCCGTGGCCTACCCTTTAATGCGTGTGTGCATGCACGGGTATGCACGTTTATCGTGGGCAAACCTGCCCATCTGAGCGTCCATCACGACTCCACCAGGGGGTGGCCCCACCTGGGCTTACTCACCTTACCTACCGCTGGAGAGAGAGAGCAAGTGAGGGGCGCACGCGAAGAACGTTGCTATGCACTTGTGTGTATGTCTAATCACCCTGATCTGACCGCTAATCATCTGCAATCTTTCTAATCAATCCCTCTATCGCGTTCTATCTTTGTTAGCGCTGCTACAAGACTCGTTCACGGAGACACGAGACGAGCAATGTGTATGCGGCATACGAGACGAGCATACCTGTAGTTTATACCTGATTCATTGAAGTCTTTTCGTTCATTTTCGAATTCTTGAATTTTTGAAGCTTCTATTAGTATCTGTATGTTTATTTATTAATGTGTGTCTCGTCATTTTCAAGACTACGTGAGACATACGTTTATAATTCCATTATTTCTCCATTTTCCGGCGCTTCGCTAGGAGCCGCTCCTGCGCGCCGCCATTTTATGCGTATGAATTTCTGGATTTAAAAAATCCAGAGATGACTATAATTTCTATAAAAATGTGCTTCTCATGCACAATTGGATTCTGCTCAGGTGTGTTGTTTCAGAAAAATTCTAGGCCGTCATTTCACGGATTTTGGTGTCGTCGCTTCGTTTTTGCGTGGATTCGTCCGTAGTTCTCCCATTCCTGCCTCTGCAGATACCCACGCGCAGCCTCGCGGAGTAGGCTGTGTTCGGGCCGAAACGCAGGTGCCTGGAGAGACTGAGCAGAACCAAGACCCCACCAAGGGGCAATTTTAATTTTATCACGACTCTCTTCGCCCTAAGACAGGTCACAGGTCGCCAGCAGGTTTACGAGAACCCATGCGAGTGTGTATATTGTGTCTTGCGTTGGGTTTGTGTCGACGCTGCGTCTTGGAGGGAGGGATGCATATGCATATGTTTGGCATGCTCCCATACTAACCCAACCAAGCCCCAGGAGCCCCGGCAGCGCCATGAGCGCTGAGTCTTCTGTAGGAAATGATACAATCAGAGCAGCAAAAGAGCGCCAGCCATGGTGAGCGCCCATTTTTCTGTGTGAGGGAAGCTATAGGTATTTTAAAGTAGATGTGGAAACCAAAGAAAGGCCAAGAAAAAATCCCTTTTTCCTAAAATGCGACAGTGGTGGCCACCACAGCACAAGGGGGGAGTAAGAAAAAGTGCTTTTCCATTGCTTTGAGGCATAATCTAGTTGTTTTAGAGATGCACTGAGCATCCATGCATTTTTATCTTAGTATTGGTCCCACCAAAACTGGTGATAACACATTTTGACCTATGGAACAAAACACCCAATCAGGATATGGAGTGGACCCCTTAATCCCCTTTCAATGTGAAGTAAAACATCTTTTCCCGAGTTAACTGAGAACTGACATATCCAAGGCAGAGCCTATGAATTTATCTATGTTTTTCCCTGAATACTTATCTGCCCTAGTGGTATGCACCCTAGGGGGCTAGGCACCTCTTTTTGAGAGGTCCTGGGTTCAATTCCTGGTCAGCCTAGCTAAGTAGGAAGATCCCATGTGACATGGCAGTGACCTCATCGCCACATGCCCTGCGACCTCAGCACATATGGGACCTAAAACAAAGAGTGCACATCTCCTGAGGTGGCACTATGGAGAGAGAGTGACCATGGGGCAGTTTTCTACCTCTTTTTCCAAAACATTTCAGCTATCTTTGTGAATATGCATTCATTTGTGACCTGAGTTGCAGTTTCTGTGAATATCCAAGCATCTTTCACTGTTTACACTGCAGCCCTTCATGCTTTGATCCTGAATTCTCTTCTCCTTGCATACTTCTGGCTTGGGTTATCCTGGATTGACTCTATTGACTCTATTGACGTGAAATCGTGGGCTGTCCACGATTGCGCAAGAACAGGCCACTCAATGGGTGTTTCCTGGGATGGATGAATGTACCATAGGTACTCCGTAGACCTTTTGGAGCCTGCGGACAGGCAGCGCGAACGCTGCCGCGAAGCGCCAGATTGTCGCAGGCGATAATTGCCAGGTCAGGCTTGCATTGCAGATTCGGCATGAAAGACCTCCAAAAGGCAGTGATTTTACAATAAATTTTTATTGCAGATCATTAATTTCAATTATGACGGGTTCATCCAAGGGTGTAGCATAAGTTACGGGCATGCGTTGGATCTGTGCTTCACAGAGACCAAACACTCTGCCCTTTCTGTGCACAGGACACAAGACTGTGTCATGCATGGGACCATGCAAGGGTCCTACGATGATTTAAGCCAAGCTATGGACATGGAGAACCCTGTGGGAACGACGACGCCGAAGTGATTTCAGTGCTCCTCGTGTGTCGCTCCGTGCCTAGAAGGATGACCAAGAGTGGGGCTGGTGCGCTACTGGAGGCGCTTGTACGTCCGGAGAAAAGAGGCTTTTCCGAGTTTGACAAATCTCAAGAGATTTTGCGAAAAATCAGGGATTTCGACAAAAACTTTGCAGGAACTTCAAGGGCCGTAGCAACGGAACTAGTGAAGCGAAGCAAAGCGTCAAACTACAGAACCCTCACAATATCTGGGCAATAAGGAGCCAAAAGCCTGGGCACCCCACTACCGCTTCAAAATCATCGTACCGTGCAGCAGGTCCCATGTAGCGTGACGTGAGTGGCACTGCGGCAGAGACGCCCAGCGATCCGCAGTGCAACGCCCGAGGACAAAAACTGCGCTCGGCTGTATGGAGGTGCGTTGCTGCGCCGGCTTGCGCAGCCCCCCTCCACCCAAAGGGTCTACGCGACACCAGACCCAGCCGTCGCTCGTGAAGATCGTCAGCGATTCCCCCCGTGTGACGCGGCTGTTCTGCGCCCACTGTAGTAATGCTGGCCTCGGAAGCACCATGGGAGCCCTCGCTGCAGACCAAGGCAGCCTGCAGCATCGAGGCAAAAGAGACCCTCGCTGTACGACGTCGAGTACAGCATCGTGGCAGATCCCGTGCGCTTGGACGCGCCAAGCGTATTGAGGCATGGTGTGCGAAGAGGTTTGGTACGTAAATACCAGTCAGGGAGCGCCGCTGACGCTCTTCAGTGGCCAGTCCAGTGAGACCAGCGTGGGACCCCAGCGCGCTGTGTTGTTTTTGTTGACTGGGCCGGCATTATTTTTATAATTAATCTGCCATGTCCCTGGTGGTGGCAATCAGTGGTTCAGCATTCTTGTTGGGCAGCCATCCTTTTACTGCTGGCGCGCAGAGGCGTCAGCGCGTGTAAGCTATGCACAGGAAACACCCACGCGTGGGGCTTGCAGAGCTGCCATCAGCCTAGCAAGCCTTTTAAGGAGAGGGGTGACGCGAAATCGTGGGCTGTCCACGATTGCGCAAGAACAGGCCACTCAATGGGTGTTTCCTGGGATGGATGAATGTACCATAGGTACTCCGTAGACCTTTTGGAGCCTGCGGACAGGCAGCGGGAACGCTGCCGCGAAGCGCCAGATTGTCGCAGGCGATAATTGCCAGGTCAGGCTTGCATTGCAGATTCGGCATGAAAGACCTCCAAAAGGCAGTGATTTTACAATAAATTTTTATTGCAGATCATTAATTTGAATTATGACGGGTTCATCCAAGGGTGTAGCAAAAGTTGCGGGCATGCGTTGGATCTGTGCTTCACAGAGACCAAACACTCTGCCCTTTCTGTGCACAGGACACCAGACTGTGTCATGTATGGGACCATGCAAGGGTCCTACGATGATTTAAGCCAAGCTATGGACATGGAGAACCCTGTGGGAACGACGGACGCCGAAGTGATTTCAGTGCTCCTCGTGTGTCGCTCCGTGCCTAGAAGGATGACCAAGAGTGGGGCTGGTGCGCTACTGGAGGCGCTTGCACGTCCGGAGAAAAGAGGCTTTTCCGAGTTTGACAAATCTCAAGAGATTTTGCGAAAAATCGGGGATTTCGACAAATACTTTGCAGGAACTTCAAGGGCCGTAGCAACGGAACTAGTGAAGCGAAGCAAAGCGTCAAACTACAGAACCCTCACAATATCTGGGCAATAAGGAGCCAAAAGCCTGGGCACCCCACTACTGCTTCACTATTTCTGCAAACAAAAGGTTTTCATCATCCAAAACAAGCAGCAGGAAACCCTACAGCAACAGCAAGCAGCAGGAGAAGCAAAAACACAGTGCTGAAACCACTATAAACTTTTCTGGAACAGGTCGCCGTAGGTGGGTGGGTTTCCGCCAATTGGCTCGTCCTGGCTGGACATGTGGTCCAGCACCCTCTTTACGAAAGTATTCCCATCATAGGACCCAGAGACGACCGAGTCCACTTCCCACCAGGCTTTGTCCTGGTCCTTGCCCTCACACTGGCTTCCCCAGTCATGAAAGGGCTGATCCATATACCCCTGAACCAGATCCAACTCCTCTTCAGTGAGGGGGTCCTCCGATTCTCCGATGTCAACAGGGGAAACCGCAAAGCATTGCCGCCATGGCTCCGCTATGATGCGGTTGACACACACGAAGTCGGTGGTGTCGGCCTGTCCAAGGCCCCTATCCACATAGTGGAATTCCGTTGGCCATCTCTCGGGTGGCATGTGCTGTCCCTTAGCGTCCTGATAGACACTCTCTCCAGCCGGTAGGACGACCTTGTTTAAGGTCATGTTGGTCAATGAGACCACCCAATCTCGGGTGCTTTCCTCCTCGGTGCATCCCATAGGAACAACCAGCACTGCCTTGGAGCGGTCCTTGCGAATCTTCGCTACCGCCCTTGGAATGTCCCATCGGGGGCAATGGATCCACATCAAACCCTGATGCGGACCCCAGTGCTTCTTCCACGCGGAGTCCTGGGCGCTCCAGTACTTCTCACAAACCCGAAGATGGGCGGAGGTTCCTGAAGAGAACGCATCCAGGGCCAGATCCAAAGCTCCCAGGTCCGCGACACTCGGCTCGCCACTTCCGACATTACGCCGTAATCCTGGTTTGCTGGCCCAGTTGGCTCAGTGCCCAGCGCGGCTACTTCGAGCTGATTGCGTTCCGGTCAGATCCATTGGCACTCCACATGGTGCTCAGGTGACGAAAGCCACGAGAGCTGGTCGTCCTGGTACAGGGTCATTGAGGCCTGGGCCGGGAGAACGCCGGAGTCCGTCTCCATCATGAAGTCGTACCCAACGATCATGTCCCATTCCATCTCGGCCTCGTAGAAGCGACCTTGCAGGAGGATTTCCTTGCCGAGGTCCGGGCGGCTCAGCTCACGGTGGTTCACAAACTGCAGCCCAATGGCCGCTTCCTTTGTGCCTCCCACCATGTACTGGCCGTTCGCCACCTTCAGCCTGACAGGTTTCCGACTGTCGGTCAAACACTCTGGCGGAAGTAGGCCAGCCTTGACCAAGCTGACCTGAGCTCCCGTGTCGACCAACACGTCGAAGAACTTCTCCACTTCCCCCAATAAGGCACGGACCTTAAGGTGCAACTGCCGCTCACGCCCAACTCGGCGCACGGCGTGCAAGCTCAGGATCTCTGGCCGTTCCAGAAGCTCAACAAGCATCTGGTGCAGGTCGTGGACAATGGGCTCAGGCTGCCCATCTGCAGCATCCAGCTGCGGTCCGGGTGATCCTCCGATACTCTCGGATAGATCTTGAAGCACATCAAATACATTCTTGGTCGCGAAGGATGGACGGGTGCAAGGGTTCGTGCCTTCATTTGCCCTCACCCCGCCACCGGGACTGTCTTTCGCTTTGGGTGCCGGACCGGGCCTTCCGCCCGCGGCAGTCCCTTTGTGCTTATCGTCTCCCGACTGGGATGGTGTGGCGCTTCCCACGACACCTTCCTGCGACCGCCCTAGCTGGGGCCCTTGGCTGCAGGGGCTCCGCTAAGGGGCGTCGGTTGTGGTAGTAGTAGGGGTACTCTCCTCCGCATCAACCTCGTTGACACCCTTCTTCTTTCCCCCTTTCTTACCCTTCTTGTCCTTGTCCTTGTTCTTGTCGTTCTCTTTGTTCTCCTTGTTCTTGTTGTCCGACCTGGGGACCCAGTTCCTCTTGATCTCCTGGATCTCCTTGGCCAACTCAGTCCCCACCGACATCAGCTTGGAGAGCTCGTCCTTGTCGACCTCCACTTTGGTCTCCCGGATACCCGCGGATGCACGCTTCTTTTACCCGTGCACCTTCTTGTAGGCCTCCGTGTCGGCCTGGTGGATGGGGCATGTCCGGTGGTCATGGTTGAACCCTTCTTTCCTCCCATAACACACGAAACAGCCCTGAGGGTGAGCTCGTATGAACTCCCCAAAGGACAGCGGAGGGTTGCGAATGCGGCGGGGGTCCTTCTTCTCCATCTTCTTCCAACCCTGCTGCAGGGGCTTCCAGCTTCCCCGGTTGCTCCCCGCGTTCAGGTTGCTGGCCACAAAGGCACAAACGGCCATCTCGGCGGGCTCATCGTCGTCGTCATTGTCGTCGAGAGCCACATCACCATCGGCTCCCGCTGGATCCATGGCAGCTTCCCCGCCAGGCCCATCGCCAACGTAGTTGACGTCATGGTCGCCGGGCCTCGACCCGCGGGTGTGGTGGAGGTTCAGGTACTCCTTGAGTACTTCCTCTCCAACCCACTCCAGGATCTCGTCGCAGCTCATCCGCGCCGGGATGGCCTGCAGACGGATGGTCTCGGCGCTCACGTCACACTCATTAAGGCGCCACAACGCGGTCTTCTCGCGATCGCCCGTGAGGGTGATGAGGAGGGCGTTCCGCAGGGAGTGCCGTTTGACATCCCGGGCCACGTTCTTCCTTGTCCAAGCCACCACGTTCGTATGATACTCCTTGGTGAGCATCATCTTCACCGTGTGGTTGGACTTGGCCCTCTTGGCTTCCTCCTTGGTGACTCACTTCATCCATGCTTCCGGCAGCATGGAGAGCACGCGGGCCTGCTCGTCACCCTCATTCCAGTCCTCCACGTTGCGGCGGAAGAGGGTGTATTGCCCCCGGAAGTCCCGGCAATCTCGCAGGCGGATCTCCCGACCATCATGCTGAGGCTTGATGGACTTCCACCGCTTGGCAGCCACCTGCGGAGCGTCCACCCGCTCCTGCTCGCTGAGCCACTTCTTGGCTTCCTTGAAGGTCTTGAGTTTCCCCTCCTTGGTCGCCACGAAGTATAGCTCTTGGAGCACTTCCAGCAGGCGGTACCTGAACCGTTTGAAGACATATCTCTCCGCATCTGCGGGATCCAAGTCTTCAGTGACGGTCACCCCCTAATCGTCCAGCTTCTCCAAGAAGCGGTCGAGGTTGAGGTGGTTGCCATCGTACATGGGGGGCTTGATGTCCTTCAGGTCTTCCCACACGGCGGCGTCCGCGGCCTTAGAGACCATGAACGCCGGCCGCGAGGTCGACTGAGGTTCCCATTGGCGTCTTCCACGGACTCCCACGGGCGCCACTTCCATCTCCTCCACGGTGTCCGTGTGGCTACGCCGTGGTTCCTCCATGTACGCTCAACCTAGATGTTCACGCCGTACTCCTTGCATGTACGCCTCCTCATCAGGGCGCCGGCGGCTGGGTTCAGCGGCCTCCCGTCGTACACCACGCGGCGGGGTAATGCCGAACTCCTCCAGGTCTTCCTCACCTCCGCCGATATCCCACTCCACGTCTCCTCTGGGGACCTCATCCCTGAGTCCACCATAACACCCGCCAGCCATTGGGATTGGCTCGTGAGCCGGTGCGGGGCGTCGGGGGCGTACCGGTGTCCGCAGTGGAGCACGGCGGTTGTGGTACTCCTGAGCCACTCATCAAGCCACTCCTCACTGCCACTGCCGGGCGGCACGTGCTCGGTACGGCAGCCCGCGCTGTGGTGAGAGGGGGCGCTGAGAGAGGGGGCACTGGCGCTGGGGCGACTCCTGGGGGCTTCGCCGGGGGCGTGGGCTCTGCCTGGACCTGGTCCAGGTCCCCAGCCGTCGTCCGACGAGCCAGACTCCAGGGGTGGGTGGTCGCTGCCGACGATCCCACGGCCTTTCAGCTCGTCCAACCTCTGCTGCAGGCTGTTGATGACCTTGTTCAGCAGCCTGGTCTCGCCCCTGGCGATGTCCAGCTTCCTCTGGGCGGCAGTGGCGACCTTGACGATCTTGACCATCTCTGTCTTGGCGATGTCCAGCTCCTTCTGTGCGCCCGCGGCGACCCTGGCGATGCGGATCATCTCGCCCTTACCCGTGTCTACCTCGCGCTCGAGGGACTGGACCCTCCTGCGGAGGTGGACAATCCACCGCCAGGTGGCATCCGGGTCACCGTTCCCTGGCGGGTCGTCGGGCTCCCGAGGGGGTCCTCCAGGAGGGCCTCCGCCGGGTCCGCCCGCTCCAGGGGGTCCTCCCCCGCCCGGAGGTCCGCCTCCAGGGGGTCCACTTGGTGGGCGTCCTCCAGGGGGTCCTGATGGTCCTCCGCCAGGGGGTCCCAGTGGGCCTCCGCCGGGTCGCCTCAGTGGGTCTGAGGATGGGGTTTCTCCGTGTAGCCGAAGTCCATGTCTTCCTCCTCGTCCAGGTCACCCCACCTAGGCGTCTCGGTCTCGCACTCGGTGGATCCCGAGCTCCGGTAGGGAGGAGGGAGATCCTCACTCTCACCCTCCGGCTCCATGGGGACGTCTCCGCCTCCTCCGCCAGCCACTCGTCGGCGATGTCGGCGGCCTCGTTCATCCCCGTCGCTGGCAATGAAGGAGGGGTCGGAGTCATGGGGGTGGCCGCCCGCTGGCCTCCGTGACCTGTCGGGGGTCTTCCCCTTACCCTTCCCCACTGCTGCCCGTGTCGACCTCCTCCGGATCCAGCGTCATCTTGGAGGAGGCGTCCCCTTCGAAAAGCTTTCGAAGGGTCTCCAGGCGGGATCCTCCCGGGGGAGTCTCGCGCAAGAGTTTGGCTTCCGCCTCCTCCATTGCGGTGGCCATGGCTGCGGCAGCTCACCTTTTGGCCTCCTCCCGGGCTTGAGCAGCCTCGGCTTCCCGGGCCTGCTGCAGCCGAGCCTTCTCCGCTTCCAGCGCTGCCAGCTCCGCCTCAGTCCTGGCCCTCTCCTCAGCAACCTTCCGTCGCGCGGCCTCGATGGCGTCCTTCTTGACCCCGGCAGTCGCGGCCTCATGAGCGGCTGCAGCCGTGAGACCGGCCGCGATGGCCGCGTGGGTCGAGGCGTGGAAGGCCATGCCTCTGTCCCAATACGTGGCCTCCTCCTGGGCGATGCCGACGGCGCCCTCCACGGCAGCGTTCTGCTGAGTGGCCCGTTGCCGGGCAACCCGAAGGTTGCAGGGCACCCCACAGGCGCGCTCGCAGGCGCGGGCCACGTCCCTTTGGTCGGGAGTGACGCTGCTGCTGGAGCTGGCCTGGTCGGCCGGCCTCCTCCCACGGTGGGCCGACTCCACGTCGCTGCTGGGGCCTGAATTTCTCAGGGGCAGCGCGCGGGGCTTGGCCTTGGCCTTCTTGGCGACTTGGAGGAAGTTGCCAAGGGTGGTGTGGCCGGGGTGGTGACCGCCACTGGCCCGTTGGGGGCTGGAGGCTGGGGTTCCGCCCTTGGCGCCTTTGGCGGCTTCGGCGGCCAGGGATTCCTGGTACTCCCGCCACTTCTTGTCCCGCTTCATGTCCCCGGCGGTACGCTTCGCCTTCCCAGGAGTCGCGCTGCTGCTGCTGCCCTGCATCGTGCGCTCGTTTCCCGGCTCCGGGAACTTCTTCTCGATCATGTCCCACATGGAGACGTTGATCGTGGCGCCCGACGGGTATTCCTTGGGCTTCTCGTCCTCCTCAATCCCGTCGGGGCGCAGCCCTTCGCCGGGCCTGTCTTGCCGGGTCCAGACCCTCCAGCGCTTCTGGCCGAAGCAGAAGGCGTATCCTTCCACCCGCAGCCAGTCTTCCACTGACTGCAGGCGGTCGGGGCCCGTGTCCTCGCGGAGCTCGAAGCTCCCGGGCATGCCGCCTTCGCACTGGGGATGGCTGTGGCGGTAGTGCTGGTCCCACACCAACCCAGTAGGCGCACCGCATGGGGGTGGGGCCGCGGCCACGTCTTGCCCGCCTCCTGCCAATTCACCATCATTTCCCTTGACGGACTAGTCCTGGGGGTGGTTGTTGAGGCGGTTGCTGTAGCTGGGAGTGCGGCCTTGCCGGTCGGCCGAAGGAACTCGCTGATGTCGGAGTTCCGGTCAGTACAGCTCCTTCACGGACTCGGCGCTGTTGCCGGGCGGCGCTGCGAAGCCCGTGGTACTCCGGGTTCAGCTGGCCCCGAGTGGCACGCGAGGGATGGGTAACCCCGCGGCGGTGAAACGTTTTTGACGCGTTCCCGTGTGGGGCCTGGCCACGGGACGCTGCGGTGGACACGCGCAAGCAAGCAGGCAGGCAAAGCACTGCGCTCACAGGGGCATCATTACGCTCGTGTCATGTGACAAAGCGTTTCAGGATCCTTGCCACTCTGCAACAAGGGAACAAAAGTATGTACAGCAACACATCAGAATATGTACACATGGGGTTAAGACTGGACTGGGGTAAGGGCATCACAGGACAATAGACACTCAGTCCCAACTCATATCCCAATCCCAGGTCCGACCGTCCCAGTGGCTGTTGGGGGCGGGGGCTCAAACACAACCCATGCCCTGCTCAGTCCGGACCCTGAAACCCTGCCGATAGGGGACGTATCCCGCCCAGCCACAGGCGAGTTCCTGGGAACCAAAGGGCTCCAAGGTCAAACGACAGTGGCTTCCCATGCTCCCTTAACAGCATGTCCGAACTCCCCTCTGAGCCAGAGATATGGCCTCGCCATTATCCCCTAGGAGTTGGTAGCTGAGAATGGGCTGTTTCAGCCCAAACTGATATTAGCTCAAAAGTCTCCAAAATTGACCCCTCGTTTGGACCCGCCAGAGGTAGGGAGGAGGCAACTGACGCTTTGCCCTTCGAGTACGAACTCGACGGAGCCCTCACCGGACCTGGTTCCCTCTGAGGTCCCGGCATCAGGGCACCAGGGGCTCATCAGGTGGGGTCATGATGCCAAAATCACCAAAATTGGCGTCATTTCCACGGGTGGCTCGCCAGGCCAGGGCGGGGCCAATGGCTCAGAGGGTAGGATACAGGCCCTAGGACCTATATCTGAGTGCACAACTTGAAATTAGGTCCGGGCTTCTTGTGGGCATAGAGATATGGGGCCGCCAATCGACCACACGGGGGGGGGGTGAAATTGGGGTCCCAAAAGGGGGTCATTTTGGCTGCTCAAAATGAGCCAAAATCCGCGGGTATCCCCAATGGTACATCTCCACGCCGGCTTGGAGATCGGATCCGTCATTCCATATGCAATCCACTGGGAGTCCAACAGAGACTCCCATGACCTTGGCTCTCAGAGATCTTCATGCCATCTGGCATGGTGACAATCCAAATTGGGTCCATAATTGCCAAAATGGCAAAATCGTCCACACTCACTTTGGGCTAGCACCTTGACGAAGGTTGCTCCGCTTCGCCCACGTGGTGTGTGAACCATGGGGACCAATATCCATTACACCCATGTTATATATGGTCCATTGGTCCATGCGTCCGGCGTGCACGAGGGGGCTGAACAGCCGCTAACCCCAACCTGAATTTATGTTCCAGTGATAATGTGTTTGTGTACCCTCGCCAGATGCATATATGCACGAATTAGTCGCGTCACAGAAACATGGGTCTGTCATAAGTAAAAGAATTTGAGATATACCAACGGTATACACTGGGTCCTACCAGTGTATCCCGATGGTGGTGCTTCTTCGCCTATCGGATACATACCACTGGACCTCTATGAAAAATCTACCACTCTACAGGCAAACGCCAATTTCAACAGGGGGCGGACCATTCTATCGGGTGGTGAACTGGTACAGGTGAAATGGGTATATAAGTACATCGACAATGTTCCAGATCGTGTCGGAATGAAAGCCATTGAATCGAGAAACCTACACAAGCTGACACAGTTGCGTGAATTGATAGCCTTTTGGAGTGTTAGTGTACCGCCGGACAAACGGGATGTCATCACTCGGTACGACCTTGTTTGGCGTGAAATGGCACAACGAGCATTAATTGTACTTTTGACGTTGTTGTAGTCGCATATGCAGGTCCTCTGTGTGGACAGCAGCAAGTGTTTTCTAGATGTCCATGCCACCTGTTCCGTCCTTTCCTTCAGGGTTGATGGCGAGGACGTGTTTAGGAAGGAGTTTGACGGTCGTCTGGTTCCCGCTTCAGTGAAAGACATAATTCGATCGTATAATACGGTCGCCGAGAGGTACCATCCGCAGTTTGCCATACACTACGACCATAGCACGATGACAAAGCCAAAGATGATGAGGGAATTGATATGGATTGCGATAGACGAAACGACGAGAGAATTACCACCAGAATGGCCCGAGTTCTATCCGTTGCGCACCGAAGGCCAAGTTGACGATCGGGACATTACCGTCGCTTGGTTTGGCATCAAAATACCAGATAAACACAACCATTCGACGTTATAACATTAAACTGCCAATGGGACATGCGACAGAAGGCGCTCAGTCTGAAAAAAATATCCTGCAATACTGAAGCGGTACCCAGAACCTATGGCCCATGGCCCGGAGGCCTGTGAGCTGTCACACCCGTTATGGCCCATGGCCGGGAGGCCTGTGAGCCGTCACACCCGTGCGGAAGCCGCTAACACCGGCTGTCAGCGGGATATCCCTGTTCTCTAACCCGCAAAATCTGGAAAATGATTTCTAACCATTAAGTCGATGTGGAATTACCATAATTGTACTGTCTTGGTCGATTTGTGGTTAGAAATCGGTGAAATACCCGATTTCTACCGCAATTTCTAATTGTCGTGAGATTGCCATCAGACGTCGCCCGTTCCGTGCACTGCATTAGATGATTCTGTAATACGATCTTTCTTGAAGTCAAGACTGAAACAGTCTTCGAGTGATCCGCAATTTCTTCCTTGATAGAACACATCGCGTCCCGGATTTTTCCCAGAAAATCTGGGCGGCTGAAGGCGCTTTGAACCCCCAAGTGGAATAACAAGGGTTACGAGCGTTCAAGCGCCCAAGGACGAATTAGCGTGCCTCATAGGCACTGTGTATGAGGTTTTGCCCCCCATAGTCATAGGATGAGGCCAAAGGATCCCAACTCCCTAGGCCCAAAGGGTTATTTATTTTGAGTCTTCTCCAAGAAGTGCGCTTTTTCACGTACTTGGCGTCCAAGTACGTGTAGAAGTATGTTGAGTTGGCGTTTTCTCCCTCTTTGCTTGCCTCTACATCCGGGGCATATCACTTGTCTTCCCTGGATAGTGCATATATGATCTCCATATATATATTGGAAGGATATATCGAAAGGAGGTCGATTTTCGACCAAAGCACTTGCATGCGTGTTAAGGGACCAAGGTTACTCTAGAATATAGGCACACTTTGATTCTAGGCCACTAGGTTGGGTGTAGAAGGCGAGGGTAGGGTTGTATGCCATATTTGGTGTCATATCACGTAGCCATTTGGCGGGTGCACCATTCCAATACCTACCCGCCAATGGACCCCATATTGCACAAAGCCCTTCATTGTACTCCCAACCAACACTCGCAAGCCTAACCTTCGTGAAGGGACGCTTGTGGACCGCTCCCGAAGCGATGCGTTGCAGGCAAGGTGTGTTTTTTGCAATATTCCATATTTGCATGTGCCCACTTGGGAGGCAGCGCGCGCGGCCTTCCAAAGCGCCCCAAGTGAAGCACATATGTGGAATCAGAGGTCATTGGTGTCGGGTCATTGTGTTGAGAAGGATTGGTCGATTACTCAACCCAAGCTGAAGATATTATAATATATTTTTGGAGTTTTCAGGGCACTTTTGCGTGTTTTTTCGCCAATATTGCTGTTTTCTGCCCGTCATGATGTCAAGTGGCGACAGTGTATCTCAACGTTGCGCTCAATTGACATCATGATCCAAGTATGTTTTGGGGGTACATACTTCGGTGCCCAACATATCTTGAACCCGGCGAATAACTCCTCTTGGCGTTGGCATACCGTGGCCGCCATGTTGGCGATTTGGGACGATCCCAAATCATGGGCTCACTTGGCGACCCTGCCATTCCCAAAACCGGACGGGTTTAGGCGACGCCCAAAAGATATGTTGGACGCATATGACTTGATACCAATCCTATGGCACACTCCGGTCCAAGTCGGGCATGTGCCTCATTTGCCCTAACCATGAGTGTGCGCATTTTCGGCCATTTTGAGCAATTTTCCACATTTTCTGCCCGCCGTGCACCCTGCAGTTATTCAGTAAGATGCTCAGTTCGAATTTGGGTTCTGTATGCTCAGAATTGTATAATCCCTGTATAACCGTACAATTCGGAATCATTATAATGCTGTACACATGGCATTTGTGACTAAACCATCGGCCAGTACCTTGCCGAAATGACACATCAAAACCACGTAGTACCTTTGGCCATAAAAACAAACATAGGATTTTTGGCATTCCATGTCAACTGAATAGAAAAGAAAAGATGAGTATACCATCTGAACCATGGTACAGTGATGTTACTACGTTCCCCTCGCCATCTTGCCCTTTCAAACGGCAGAACCGAGACGCCATTGTGCAATTAGTCACCAATATGGCGACCAACATTCCTGAATGTAGTGATGTTCAAGTCGATGTGCTGGACAGTGATGGCGTATCCATGTTCGATGATGATATTGAACAACGAGGAAATGGACGCAGGGGCGTTCGGACTACCTTTGAGTATGTGGTCAGTACACCACATCACCATTTCCAGAAGCTCTATACCGAGGGGACATCCCCAGTTGACTGGGGGATATGGATCAGACAGTTGCAGTCTGCTGTTGTGCACGTCCTCGGTGGTAGATGCGTGGATACAGTGTGTGCAGTCCTCCAGACGACCAATCTAGTATTGATAGGTGGTGGGGGCATATTCGAAGGGCTGGCTCAAGCACACTGGACCAACATTAAGTCACAACAACTGTCAGACAGAAGCCCTCAGTTTGAATGGAAATACATTGCCCCACCGCGACTAAGCAGTGCAGCTATACGAAATGCTGCAACCAAATACATAATCACTTGACCTGTGGGAAATGTAACTTGCCTGCTGACACCTGTCTTCAGCGCCCATGTGGGTTGCCATCACTGCCTTTTTCGTCATCGAAAACCACCATTTTCCCGACTGGGATGTAATGTATTAGAAAAACCGCTCACTATAAAGTCCCCAAAACAAAGCAAATAGCAAACCCTGTACCTCAACCCCTAACATATAACCCTGAATATTTTCACGGTCCCCCTGCAAGTCAACAGCTCAGAATGTCAAATTGGTTTTCAATCATGTAAGAACCAACAATCTTGACCTGTATGTTTACGAGTATACTCTATTAAATAGTTTTTAGTCTGATGGGCTGCTGGTGCGCGCTTCTGGTCCCCGTCGTAGAAGGTACTTAGATGCTGCTTCCAATCTCTTCCCCTGTAGTGGTTCAGTGATTGTCCGCGGGATTCGCATTCGGGATTCATTTCGCGCCGTGTGAAAACAATAGATGGTCCGATTTGCACCAACCGGCCCTGAGGCCAGAAGTGGCGTGATTGTCCCGTTGAGTCCCCTCGTCCCCCCAGTCCTCAATGCTGATTCCTGGTATACCAGCGAGAAATTTGCAAACCACCCGCTCTGCCCGATGAACCATTTCGTTGGACTGTTTTCGATCCTCCGGATTGCAATCAACGAACACGTTGGGTTGACCGTCGTCAGTTGAAAGCACACTCATACCAATTTCAATTAACTGTACGCATTCAAGGTCCACTGTCGAGGCCCGGTTGCTATTGTCATAGTGTGTATTCCAAATGCAATCAAACAGCGTGCGCTCAAGATCCTCCGTTGACACCTGCTCCTTCCTGATCACGTTTTCTCTTGTTTGTTTCTTATCCTTATCCTCTGAATGAGCATACACCTTGCAAAGATTGCCAAATTTCTGAAAAAAATATCCTGTGCCATTTGTGAATGAAATTATCATTGGGGAAATGTATATTTGGAAAATGGACACTATGATGCAGTAGTACCTCCATCTGTGCTGTTTTCTGTTCATCTGCCCCCAAAAAAATTGGTGTCAGGTCATTCACCAGTCGGCAGAGATCACAAACCTCCTTCATAGCAATGTACCGGCCGCGTTTCAATCCTCGATATTGTGTCTTATTGGCGGGCACCAAATCCCTGGTGGCCAAGAACTGCCCGACATCTGTCCACGTTTCAAATGGTAGGCCATTATTCGTATTGTTCATATGTATATGTTCACGAAGTTTTTTTTCTTTTGATGTTTTGACAAAATGGAGCACGATGTTATAGAATTTGTGTGTACATTGTGTGGCCTCATCGACTGATTGCTTGTTCCATGTCACGTATAATGTGTGCCGAAATCTGGCAGCATGAAAATGCCACGATGAGGACCCGACGGTTTAAAAACAAACATGCAAATCAACCAGGACCGGTGTCATAGCGAGCAATTCGATCATACAGCCGCATGCAGAAGGGATGACATATGTACACAACAACATGTGGGCCGGAAATGAAAAGGGGTTTCGGTGATTCCGTGGTTAGATGCATTCCGTGGTTAGATGACAGGGACGGACAGCAGCACGCGGCACCAACTCGGACGGCGACCACCGCTGCCCCACCATTTCGGTACATGGCGTCATGCCATACTTTCTGTCTCTTGTGCACTTTGTGTTCGTGTGGCTCATATGTGAGTCAAACATAAAAACAGTCTTGGTCGATCTTTGCAGAGAGAAATGAATGCCACTTTGGATGCCAGATCAAATTTGGACAACAGCTGTCATGGAAAACGCGGAAGGATGGAAGGATTTGATGCGGTTGTGGACATGACGCCAAAAGCGAAAAGGCAAAATAACCATGATGAAGCCCAAGCAGAAGGAGAGCTACACGCTGGATCAGAGCAAGATACCCGATCGAATTCTGAAAGGGGGGAATCAGAGCAAGATAACGGGAAAGCATCGGAGCACGAGGACAGCCACAACAGCAATGCGGGGAAACGGAGCAGATTCGATGCCGTCCAGCATGGTAACCTCGGAGAGACCCCAGGGATGGAGGGAAAGCCAAATGTCCGGATAGACGTCAAAAATGACTGTGGTGCCGTGTTGCGATCCTGTCTGATTGGTCTCGACGCCTCCTGCAACCTTCATCCATGCAGTTTTTTCGATCAACATCGTGAGTGGAGTATGTGCCGGTAATGGCATGCACGGGTTTTGCACACCAATCATTTTGTGCATCGGACTCGGTTGCGCATTTTGGCAACACATCAGTATTGGACGAGGGTGTCCATTGCATTGTATCAAATCAGCATTCACCACCAGACCAGCAAATTCCATTCAAGCGGGTTGTTATCATGCAAGATGACCCATACAATTGCCCCAATAGGTGGTCAGACCTGATCGTTGGTGACAATGGCATTCTTGATTCGCTGCAAGATGATTATGATGGTGATGGCTTTGTACTCGGACTAACGTTCTGGGGTCACGGGCAGGCGTACATGGACGATCCCACTCTGCAACACGTACAGCACAGTGATATGGGAACTCTGAGAGCCCTAACGGTCAGTGGTTTTTTCAATCCGCTCAGTCCTAAGTGGGGAACCAGGCAGAACGTAATTCTGGTTGACAAGGGCCCAACCATGGCTGTCACGCATGCGTTCCGTGCTATAAGGCGGATCGAACAGTGTCTACTAGTATGTGGGGTCTGCATGAACATGCCTGTGGACTGCATTCCTGCATGTGGTCATGTTGTGTGTAGGGGTTGTGCCAGTCAGGTGTCGCAATGCCCGTGGTGTCAAGAAGAAGTATTTTGGTGCGCAGAGGGTGAGGATGGGATGTGGAAAGTCACCGACATTGACACGTGGTTGACATTGACACGTGGCACGCTGTGTGCAGTCATACATGCCGGCCATCACTATGCCTGTTGCTTGGAAGAATTAGAGGAGCCTGCAGGCAAGTGTAACGTCTGTGGCCTGTGCATCACTGCATGTAGGCGTATATATCCTACTTCCTTTGGTGCATGCAGTCCATTGGAGGACTCAGTTATGACTCATTGCCATTGATACGACACTGTCAGACACTGGTTGTGTTGTCGCAAATACTGCGATCTGGATTGTGCCTGAATTGTGTCTGGATGACTCACACTGCCTACAAATACAAGCAAGGGGGTTTGACTGGGAAAACCGCGTGTACTGGCTGTACCGCTATTTTCTTCCATTCTCCTCCGTTGCTCCAAAACCTGACTTGGAGAGGGACTGTGAAAATATTCAGGGTTATACGTCCCTGCTCTCCGGAATGGAATTGACATGATTTTCATGCGCTTTCTTGCTTAGCCCGACTCTTTTTTATGTGCTGCAACGGGGGTATGTATGCTCGTTGGTATGCTCGGTCCAGTGATTATGTGTTTGTGTACCCCCGCAAGATGCATATATCCACGAATTGGCCACGAATTGGTTGCGTCATAATGTGATAAGTAAAACAAGATATACCAACGGTACACAACGGGTCCTACCAGTGTATCCCGATGGCCGTGCTTCTTCCCCGAACGGATACATACCACTGGACCTCTACGAAACCTCTACCACTCTACAGGCAAACGCCAATTTCAACAGGGAATTGATGTAGTGAATGGATATCCACACAAATGGGATGTCATCAGTCGGTACGACCCCGTTTGGCGTGAAATGAAGATGTTGTTACAACGTGATTACTTCTTTGTTGCAGCTAGCCCTTTTTGAACTCGGTTTCTGATTTCATTTTTGTTGAGGGATCACAGATGCGTTGTCCCCTCTGTTTGCGGACACTCAAGGATCTAGCTCGCGTCGACGGCAAGGGATGGGGGTCAAGGTTGCTATGAATAGGGAATAGGGCTGCTATCAAGCACCAGCACTGGAGCCGTATCATCCTGGACAAGCCGCTTCAGCTACAGCAGGAAGGACCACACACATGTCATCCTGGGCAGCGGCAGGCAAGGACATCAGGCGCTGAAGACAGGCACACACCGTGCAATAGCTGCAGCGTCACGTGCTACACCAAGCTGCGGCAGGGCAGAATTCGTCCACTGAGTAATTGTACCTGCTGTACTGTATTCCCAGGGGAAAAAAATATCATAACATCCAATACCTTCATTACAATGGTCTCTGTGCTGGCCCTGTATTTGTCCAGTTATTTCTTAATACATTCTGTATACGTTCAGATCCTCACCATGCTACCAGGCCTACCAGGAGGCTAATAGACAAAGTAATTTCCCCCTTCAGCTGCTGTTAACGTTTCACTGACTGCTGCAACGACGCAGGTTGTTTTGCATTCTTATGAGGCATTTTCAGCGAGCAATCCAAACTGGTCACAGGACACCAACAGGTTACCATCTTTTGCTGTCCTTAGCATAAGGCATGCGCAGATGTCAATCACTAGTGTATACTCACATCATGTCAGTATGCATTAATTAATTAATGTAGATTGCATTAATTGTGGGATCCTTGCCATGCATTTCTTGCAGTGTGTGTAGTGTGTAATCTCATCAGTTTCCGGTAGTCCGGTAGTCATACATATGTGGTGTTCCACCCAGTTTTCTTCTTCGACCCACAGTATGGACCCCTACCATCGAGTACAGCCGTTGTTGGGCCATGACCTACGGTGGATGATCTCGCGATTTTGTACGCAACCAAAGACCCTGCGCCTCGTCTGCCACATGCTTCCAACGGGGTGCACCGACCGGATTTTCCTCCCACAGCTGCCGGTGAATGCATCGCCGATCATGCACCGATCCCGCGAGAAGATTGGCCTAGAGTGGGGTATTGCGGTGAGACCCGTCACGACCTTGGTCCCATTGGCGAACTTAGAGAAGCAGGGGGACGATGGTGGCAGGCACATATGTGCCGTTATCGACTTCGGCGCCTGTCGTGGCCCGCAATACGACACCGGGGTATGCAAGCGCCTTCTGTCGCATGTGGCATGCCCATGGTCGTGCGGCGCAGGGAGTTCCAGTTGCACATCACGAACATGGGACCCCATAAGCCGTGCTGTTGTGGAAAGGTGATCAGGTTCCTGTTGGGCATTCTGAAGAGGAGGTGGTTCCTCCGTGTTGACTTTCTCGTCATACACCACGACGCGTCCGATATGTACAACGCGAATATCCGCCAGTGCCAGCAGCAAACCACATATTTGGGTGCAGCATTGGGTGGTACTGTCCTTTGGCAGCCCAAGAGGCAGGAGTCCCCCGCTGTCCCAACTGCGCGCTCCATTGCACTAATGCCCCCACCAACAGCGCTGTTATACCAGTTGGTGGATCATAACCGGAATCAAGTTCTGGAAATGCTGGATGCTGCCGTGTTGTACCAGGAGCAAGAACCAGAACGTAAGTAAATAGTGGGACGGAAATTCTTGGCAATGCAGGCACCAGGCCAAGCCGTCATCGTTATGGCGTTAAGGCTGTATACCGGCACAGCCCGTTCACTTTACATACATGTATCATTGTTGTCTCTTTCTCGGCTCAACAGCTGCGGTAATGCATCTTGCTATTTATTGTTGTTGTTTGTGTTTGTCTTGCGTGTGTCAATTTCCTCCTAATCGCCGTTCTGTGCATTTTTTTCTGTCATAAAACAACATCACAGGTTTGGCATCATCGGGTAGTGGCGGATGCAGGGACAACATGCCCAAAACAATACGCGGTGTTTCGCAAATATCACCTGCAAAAAAAAGCGACATAACTAGGTTCGGAGACAGAGGACGAGTACCGAACGAGGAATTGCAACATTGCAACAATACCGGGTCGAACACCGCGTGTAGAGTCCATCGAGAGAAAATGGGCAAGCTTACGAGTCCGTCAACATAACCACACCGGTTTTGAATGTGATTGTTCGGCGATCAAACTCCCTGTGCCTCACGCGGTCAAACGTGACTTCACATTCCAGGTTAGCAGTAGCCACATCCTGCAAATCAGTTTATTCGTGGCCTGAACAAGGGTACTGTAGACGGGAATCTATTGTGTCATGTCATGGTCACGTCAATGCCTGAATGTCAGTGTCAAGATGGCATGGCAGGTCGCCTCCGTCACCACAGGTTTGGCGTCATCGGGTAGTGGCACGGATGCATTGAAGCAATCTGCAATGTATCTGTGCAACAAGTCGCAGGATCTGTGGATCGCTTACATGACACCACCCTTGACCCCCAAAAATTCCCGAGGGTGACCTTTCGAATCGACGACGAAAGGAACGCTGAGGACGACGACATAAGAACAAAGTACAAAATCCTGTATCAGAGTTTCTGGTGGCGAAATGACGTGTATACACCTATCTGGATGCGAGGTGATGATGGAAACCTTTGGGGGATCTGGGTAAAACAGTGGATGGTGGACAACCATGCTAGGACTATTATCAGGGCTTTGTTATGAGTGTTATTAATAAGTGGAGGAGAACGTTGGGAAAAGCAAAGGTAGGGTTAGGTAGCAAAGGTAGTTGTTTTTTTTTGGTCACTTTCTGAGTGTCTATGTTTTTTCGATTGACCCTCAGATTTTATTGATGGATCCACCAGCAGCCCAGGCTGCTCGGTGATTAACGAAAATCCTTGGCTGTTCAAGTTCTGGGCTGATCCCGTGAAGCCGTGGATTACCATCAAAAGTCCCAAAGCCGCAATTTGGAGCCGAGGCAAGCGCAAAAACCTTGCCGTCAATTTTATTTGCCTAGCGCAAAGCCGCAACCAAGAGCGCCGTCCTTTGCCTAGCTTCGCAACGCCGTTTTCTTGGCAATGTCGCAAGTTGGGCTCAAGGAACGTTCCGCAAAGGACAAGACCGAAAGCAACCAGCTGAAGTCCGTGAAAAGTTTCATTGCTCGAACTCAGGCTGAAGTGGACGCCAAACTGACTCAAAGTCGGCTTCTCCCTACGCTTTCGCCCGCCAAGCGCGAGAACGACCCGTTTCACCCTTCACGCGACCTTTCCCCGTCACGTGAGGAAGGCACGTCATCCAATGTCATTTCAGACGATGAACAACCCGAAGATGTCGCAAAAGAACTCTTCCCACTCGCCGAGACAACGGCTCACACCGCCAAAGGAATAGAAGCCCAAGAACCACAACATCAAGTCCAAGGGCCCACACCGCCAACCAACTCCGAGAAGGTGCAAGACTCTGTGCCCGAAGGCACACACGAGAACACCGAAGGAAGCCATCCAAGTGATAACGAAGAGTTGAAACAACAAGAAGAAAGTCGCGAAGACCCGTGTGGAGATTCTGCAATGAACAACAACGCTGTTCTCAACGACAACGCAAGGAGAACCAATGAGGTTGAGCCCGACAACTCCCTCTTAACGCCACGAGAGGAGCAATCTACGCCAAGCGCTATTCCGTCTCCCGGAGGAACACACGAAAAGGCCGAAGACGAGGAAGACCCTACTCCCGATGAGGCGGATGGTAATTCCGGAAAACCCTTCTTCAACCCTTCCCTTGCCCCAGATGGTGTCTTTGCAAAATTCTTGGTCAAACATAAAGGTGAGATCGACGCACACGATCAACAAGCACTATGGGGAGAAACGCATGCCCAAGACACCTTAGGAATTGATACAAATCAACTCATGTCGGAGAAACACCACAAGCAAATCATCTATAATCAATTACAGCCAACAATAGACCTTTGCGCAAGCGACGGGTGCACCTTTTTTAATGACATTGATTGCTCCGACAACAATGCCTACTCCACAATTGGACATGACAATTTTAGGTACCTCAAAGACATCCTTCATCACCACCCAAAATTCTACATTTTTCCACACCCACAAGATTACTACAACTCCAAATACAAATACGGCAACACGTGGACCGAGTGGGCCCATGCCATCAACGAAGCCTTGCAAGAAGCCTTTGATTCCGGTGTTGTGTACGAAGGCTCCTTCATTCTCCCGGGAATGGAAGACAACCTTTCGGCGGAGACCCTCTACATGAACCCCTTGAACCCCGGCATGATCTCCCTCGCCCCTTGGGTATGTCCAGTAGACCGGCTTTCAGATGCCAATACGTACAACCCATCACCTAATCCCGATGGATCCGTGTGGCTCAACTTGCTTGACTACCCTCAATACCCATATTTTAACCTTCACCTCTCCACCCGTCACAAGCACCAAGCACACATCCGCTACGGCGACATCATGCACCCTCACACTTCCCTACAATGGGCTATAAATAAGGTAGACGGCACCGTCCAAGTGGCCGCGGTGCGCACAACGCTACGATTGGAAGTTGCACGGCATTTGCTCCCGAACTTCACCGTCTGTTCTCCAAAAGAGCTTTCCAAAAAATCCAAGCGGGAACGAGGAGAGTATAGGCGGCGCCATGGTAACGCGCGGGACTTTTTTGTCCTCGTCAACCGCCTTTTTCATTTCGAAAACGACCACATCTCGGTCAAATCCAAAAATGCTTTGTTTCCGGAGGAACGCATACAGCCTCTACAATCATCCTCGGAACATATGTTCCGCTTCGACTACACCATTCCAACCCCCCTCGCCGAGAAGCTTCTCTGCACCATCTTACAACACCCCTTGTGGACGCTCGGCAAAGTCTTTTGCATCCGTGGTTCCGATCTAGGGAAGGACAAAACTTTCAAAGTTGTACCTTCGAAAGCATACAAACAGGCCACACCGGACTTCAAACAAATTGACGTGTGGAAATTCCTCCTTACTAGCGAAGCCGCGCGACGATGCGGTATCCTAGGGGCCATTCCCAGAACACAACACGAGTTTTACGTGTGCATGAACTATCACAACATCCCCTTGCTCCCCGAACGAGACTCCCTCACTTCCATGAGTTACATGCTCTCCCAAGAGAATAACCTGGTCACGTATCGGGGCACTACGGGAGCCATGATCTCTTGGGGAGGATACTCCTCTTGGCGCTCCAAACACCCGGGACACAAAATGGACCTCTCCGCCTCCCCCTGAAATGTGCACAAAGATGCCCCTCCCCCACCCTCCCCGGTGAAGGCTTGCTTCAACCCCCTCCCCGAACCTCCTGATCCAGAACTGGTAGAAGTACACGCCCCGTCATCCACACCGGACGTTGATGTAATGATCGGGGTCTCCCTGCTTGGGAAAATTCGGCACATTTCCTTGTTCAGCGCCCCCATGGCTAAGGTGCGAGTCTACCGAGTGAAATATGTTCATCACGAATCCGTGATCCTTGCAGAAGGCTTCACTGTGTCCCAACTCGTCTTTCACCCCGAATGCCCCGACACGGCGGCGCGTGACAACCTTTTGACTCCCGCCAACCCCCTAGTTTCGGAAGCCCAGGATTTCCTGTCACGTGTCATCGAGGCGGCGACTGCCTACGGCATCGCGGAACAACTAAGTCTCGCGAGGGACCATTACTTGTCCACAAGCAAGCCCCGCTCCCTCACAGAAAAGATCGCACAGCTCCACCTCCAAACAGGAAAAACCTTTGACCCCATCCCGGAAATAACAGGAGCCTTCATATCCAATGAATTTTTCTCAGAAGAAGAATAGGCCCTGGTGATGTCCTTCAGTGCAGATGAAGATCACCGGTGGCTGTCTGAGGGGCAGCGCACAATGCTTCATTTCAGATTCAGGTACAATCCAGAATCAAAAGAAGTTGAACCTTTTGAACCGACCCCTCCCGAGTTTATTCAAGCGATTGGGCTACGGGCATTCTCTGCCTGCGCCCAGGTCCTGCCTTCCTCTCTCTTGTGCCCGAATATGTGGACAGTGGCTCGATACGAGCCTGGCAGTGGCCTGAGGAGCCATGTAGACGTCCCTCAGCTAGGCCCTTATGTCCTGGATGGCTCTTTGGATCAGGTGTGGAAATGGTTTTCGAACCGCGTCCCCTCCCCAGATCCACCCTCTTTAAGAAAAGGCAAAAAGTCTTCCTACAGCGCCGCAGCCTCCTGCTAATTTCTGGGGAAGCCCGCGACAAGTGGAAGCACCAAATCCCAGCTCGCGACTATGACACAGTGGAGAAGCGGCGCATTCCCCGAGACTCCAGGGTATCCCTTGTCTTCCGTCACACTGGTGTAGGAACGGACCTCCATACGACATCCTCAGAGCTCCCTGACCCAGGGCAACATGAGACGAATTAATGAACCTACAATCGGCGTCACGCTTCTGTGCACACGAGACGTAGTCTTCGCTTTAAGACCCCGCATACCCTCAATCACCATTATTGCATGTTCTCAGGCATGGCAAGGCCATCGCTCTCCCACTCCCTTTGTGCGTATCATGAATTCCTTAACCCCTGTGACCGCCAGGGAATGCCCTGACCCGGCTGATCTGTGCTCACTGTGTACCAGACCACAAAGTCCTCTTGTTTCCCTATGTGGGAGCTGTGATGAGTCTACCAAATGCTACCCATCCCCATATTCCTTCTGCCCCCCTCCCACCCGTCAGTGCCACCGCAGGAGAAGTAACATGAGACGGTGTCAAGAGGTCCTCGCCCGCGTGGGCGTGCACGGTGCCTCCCTCACCGCCACCGTCTCTCGCATCGCGGAGATTCTCCCTGTGGAGCAAGCACACATCAACCCGAGAATATTGGTCCCAGACACAAGTGTTTCTACAGACCTGGCTATACACCCCTCTCCTCGCACTGCATGTGACACGGCCCTACACCACGCGCCCAAAGCATACGCACAAGCACGTCACTCACGGATTTCTGCACTAGAACAGTGCGACTCCGACCCCTCAATACAGAATGAGGACGCTGCCCACATACCAACGCTTCTGACACCGGACTCCCCATTGGGCGCCCGCTGTTCCTCCATTCGGACACCCTCCTTCCCCCCTCCCCCCCAAGTGCACAAGCCCTTCAAGCCTAAACGCTGGCGCCGCCCCCCCCCTTCTCTTCCCTCCGTCCCGGCCATTCGTTTCGTGTCCTTCAACACGGCAAAGAGCCAGAACACGCCCGCGTCAATTTTGCATTTCCTAAACGAGGGATATGACATTATACTCCTTCAGGAGCTAAACTCTCCCCCTCTCCTCCCACAGCGGTACGCCTTCGGCAATGACCGCGCTAAAGTCTTCTCAAATGTCTGCGGCCACTAACACGGGGTGTCGATCATTGCAGGCCCGCGCATTGCGAGATATACCAGCTGTGTCCCTCCCAGAGACAGCGACGGCCTTATCTGTGGTGCCAAAATATCCCTTCCGGAAGCAACTCCCCTGCACGTCTTCCCCTGCACGTTTTTGGGGACACCCTGCTTCATTACGCCCCCCCCCAAGACTTCGTCGACGAGGTCCTGTCCCACTCGCCCACATGCCACGTTTCTGCCAAGAACGACCACATACCTCCTGTGACCTGGCAGGAGTTCCAGAACCACTTAAAACACAGTAAGCCATCAAAAGCCGGGGGACCAGACAAAACAAACAACTACATCCTGGCCCTCTGTCCGGAACCCATTCAAGGTTTTTTTCAGTCCATTTTAAACCGCTTCCTCCACTCGCCGCTGCCGCCGCACTGGCTATGCGCGAAAATGTGTCTACTTTATAAAAAAGGTGACCCTTTCTCCCCCTCAAACTACCGTCCTATGGCCCTCTGTATTTACAAACTCTTGGCCACTTTTGCCTGCAAACACCTGCGCGCTCAGGCTTTTGCACACGACATCCTTTCAGAAATCTAGCACGGTGGCCTTCCCGGCCACCAATGCGCTGATCATCTGTATCATCTCAAAGCCCTTTATGCAAAGTCGAAGAAGAGCTACTCGCTGTTCATCGATTTCAATAAAGCCTTTAATTCAGTGCCTCATGGCACACTCTGGACCGTCCTCGAACGGGCAAATTTTTCTACTTCCACAATTTCTCTCATAAAGCAACTATACTCCTTCCCTCAAGACAGCCCCATCATCAATGGCTGCACTCCCCACGCATACCTCCAAACCAGGGGCCTCCGACAAGTATGTCCCCTCTCCCCCCTACTCTTCATTCTCTATCTCAACTCCCTCTTCCACCATTTTTTTGCCACTGTGCCCCCCGCCCCGGGCAAATGCCCGCACTAGCCACCACGCTTACATCGACGACATCCTGATCAGAAGTGAGGACGTCATCTACATCCAAAACAGTCTCAACTACTTCGATGGGCCAGCCAGGAGCTGGGGTCTGGACATGAATGTGTCTAAGACCGAAGTCCACGCCAATGGCACAGCCCCCCAAAAAAGGTTTCTGACACCCAGGGGCTCGGAGTTCCTCACATACAACAAAAAAACGGGTCGCCCGCACACATGCTATAAATACCTGGGGGTTTATCTTTTTACTTGCCACCAAGCAAAGGGCCTGTTTCACATGCTCAAGGCGGAGATCCAGAGTTATTCTGCCGGGCTCTCTCCCTTGCCTCTTACACTTAGTGAGAAGGTCCGCCTGACGAACTCTCAGCTGGTCCCAGCACTCGCCTACCGCTTAATCACCCACTCTCTTTCCCCAAACCAGCTCGAAAAGCTTCAGTCACTCATCTGGGCGGGAGTTGCGTCTCGAAGCATCACACGTCTAGTCTCCCCCAAAGACCGTTTCGCGGCTCGCCCAAAGGGAGGGTTGGGAATGAAGTTCCTACCGCACAGCGTCCACGTTGCCACCGTGAACTATGGATTACGGGCCCTTTGCGGCCTTGCCCCAAAGTCAGTTGGCCCCCTGTACGTCCAATCTTTACTCAGCTCGAACCAGAGGGCCTCGGACCCGGTGCAAAGCTCCTTTATGGACTCCATCCATGCCCTAGGCATATCTTTTCACAGCATAGGCCTGTGGAGACCCACTGCTATTCGGGATCTAACGCCTGGTACCCAGCTAACCGTTAGGTTGGAATCAGGACAGGCCACAGGAAGAGTGACCGAGGCCACCTTCAAATGGGCCAACGTCTCGTTCCACGACGGAGTCTACTCGGTGGATACCCACACGTCCTACACCATGCACATGCCATGGCACGCCGTCATGAATTACTCCCGCCCCTCTCACTTCCAGCTAGTCCCTGAATTTTTGCACCCTCAAGAGACCATCCCCGAACCCCCAGCGCCAGCCCACAACGCACACGCACTGGGAATCAGCCAACACAGCCATCTCTTCACTCTGCAGGCACAACACTACCTAGAGAAGAAGTCTCTCGACGAGTGGGGATGCCACGATGCCGCGGAGGCACTAACCAGGCCGCCGACCCCCGGCCTACAGCGGGTGTGGCTGTATTCCGATGGCTCCTCCGGTGAGTCCGGCCATGCGGCCGCCGTCACAGCCTTTCTACCCGACGTTACAACCAGAGTCCCGTGCCTATCCTCACCGCATCCCTCTTCTCTGGGTTCGGAGTTCTGGGGGGCGGTAGCAGCCATTCGCTGGATCCACAGGAAACTTTCCCAATACGAAGTATGTTTGTTGATTGACAACGAACAGGTGGTGTCCACCCTCCAGAAATGCCAAGTCTATAAGCCCAGCCCGTTCCAAGACGACACATGGACCGTCGCCGTGCACAGCGCCCTACTTCTCATCACCAACCCCTCCACATCATGTGGATTAAAGTTCACGCCAATTTTATTGGCAATGAAATCTGCGACCATTTCTCTAAATGGGCAGCTCAGAGCCTGATTTTTACCCCGGACCCCCCCCCCCCCCCCCACTGGGTTCAGTGGCGGTACACCACCTGCCTGTCCTCCACAAGTTTAAGGTGCAGCAATTCCGCCACCTATTGCCGCAGCATTCCCATAACAACATAGCGGTCGGCCCCAGCTTCAGCCTGTACAATAAAGCTTCCTGGTTTTCGTCCCTGTTTTTCACACTGGCGTCCGGGTGCTACAATGTGCACGGGTACCAGTGGAGCAATATGCTTCATGACTACCACTGTTCCAGGTGCGGACAGCACCATCCTTTCGACCCTCTATCCTGCCTGGCCTTCTGCAAAGCGTTGGACCAACACGTCCAGGCATACGTCTCTTCCTGGGGACCCCTATTCAGCCCCATTGTCCTGCACTGGTGGCTCTCTGGACCCTCAAAGGCTGACCGCAGGAACTTCATGAGAACTCTGGTACCTAAGTCCCTATGGTCATGCCTCTCCCAGCCAATCCCGGGCTCCACTCGCGCCGAGCACAGGGCCATGCTTGGCCTAGCCCTGGAGGAACGCGTAAAGCACCTGGACAAGGCTGTCCACCAAACACATGACTGGCTGTGTTCAAATCCTCTCCCGTGGGACCCAATACTTTCAGCGCACCCCTCCGACCCTCTCAACCCCTTCTCGGGTTCGCACGGTACGTTCAGTACCTCCGTCCACATGCCCCCTCGGACCCGCGCCGTATACAAGCACCCCCCACCCCTCCCCAAAAAACACCTGAAAAAACCGTCCAAGCCAGCGTCAGCCAAAGCACAACCAGCCACTCGCCGCGCGCCAAAGAACTCGAAACGCCCGTCCAGCCGCGCATCCGCACCACGCGCCCCCCCCCTCGGCCATTCCCCGCCCTCCTCAGCACTCACGCCAACGGCCACCACAAAAACGCCATCGATCACCACAAACTCATCAGACCACAATCGTTTGGGCGCCCCGAAAGGGTGCCAAGACCACTCTCCCCCTCCCACCACCACGCTCCAAGGCACGCTACCGTCAAACACGCCTACCTCTCCCCTCTAGGCCCACCACTACTAGGTGCCCAGGTCCGTCTGCACCTGCCCCCACCGACTCCGACGCCTCCCGGGACATCAGAAAATTTTTCCGCCCATCAAGCGACCTTCTGTCACCTCCTCTCGACCCCTTCAGCCCTCTGCCCCTTCCTGAACCCCCCCCCCTCCCCCACAGGGTAAATCAGCGGTCTAGTAATCAGACCATCAGGTCGACCGTGAACATATCTTAATATGTTGTTGTAAATACTTTCAATGGGGGACGTCAGCCCCAGAACAAGTTGATGCGGTTAAGAACATTCAAAAAGGTAGTTTTTTTGGAAGTGCAATCACACTGTCACTGAGTTTGTCCGACAGTAAGGATGATATGCTGCATATGGATGCCCTTGGAATTTGGGCCCTTGGAATCTTGACAATCTTTCAATCGATGCAGTTGATTGAAAGATTGCGGCAAGAACAGCAAATCCAAAAGCATGCTTTGTGTTTCTTGCATTGGGAAGTCTGGAAGGTGGTCATGGGGTTGTCCGGCTTTGTTCGATCTCTGCAGAGAGAGAAATGAATTTGGATGGATTAGCAAAATAAAAAGACAAATGCAAAAAAGCGGAATACACTGGGACGACGGTTACACCCAAGCAACCTGTGGTTTTATAAAGGACCCACAGTGGAAAAAGGAGTGCGAGGAGCACTTTTTCAACAAAAAGAAGGAGGAACCCGAAGGGGGGGACGGCGACAGCGGCAGCAGTGTGGTGGAATGGGGCGGGTGGTCGCACTAGGTCAATGAGAACCAGGGCCTGTGCGACAGGGCCGTCGCCGATTGCAGCAAGGACTAGTATGGCAAGTTCCGAGCATACGCCGACCTCGGAGGCAGGTGTCGCGACGCAACCGGGTCATGCAACCGTTTCCTGCTTTACAGACACAGACACAGCAAAAGGAAGAATCAACAGAAAGAAGAGGTAGGTGGCGACAAGCATTGGGATGGCCGGTTGCCGTATCTGCGACAGACGGGTAACAACTGTTGCAAGGCAATGCGGGACTGCATGAAGTATAGATTCGACAGATTCGCACCATACGTGGAGCGAGGAGGTTGCTGTTGGGACGCGGTGTCGTTGTGTGAGAGCGTTCTGCAAGGGAGGTTATTAGCAGGCCAGTCCAGCGGGGCGCTAAGCGCCCCCCCGGAAGAAGGGCAAAACGACTTACGGTTGGCGTTTGGGGGCCGCAATGGCAACAACAACCCAATGAACAACCCGTTCCGCGCGGACGAGATCGACAAAAGGAACGCAAAGGCACTGTCGTCGCACGTCAGGGAATACCTGGTCGACCACCTCCGTCTGCTGCGTAGCTCTGACTACGACGGATCCGAGTCGATGAAGAAAATCGACTCGTCGCTGCAGCACCCCGAAAAGTGTAACTGGGGACGGTTGAATGGCCCGATAACCAGGAGGGGTTCTGCTGGGGTGCAACATGCCAAGAAGTGGTCACTGCGCATGCTGCGGGCCTTCCGTAAACATTCGAGTGCGCGTTGTACACACCATGTATGCTTTTCGAGAGAGACGGGGTCTGGTCGGTTGATGTACACCCCTTGGACAAGCCCGCAATCGAGTACAACCACGTCACGCTGTGCCAGTGGATTGTCGAATGTCGAAAACGCAACAGCCGCATGTTGGTCGTGCACGTAGTAGTGGATGTCCAAAACAGCAACGAGTCCTGGGCGCACAACACCGCCGTCACAATTGACCTGGAGGAAAAGACAGCTTGCGCCCCCGACCCAAACGGCGCAAGTGGCATGCACGGATACACTGTCGCTACAACAGCGGGTGCTCCGTTCACACAGATTACGCTACATGACCTGTACGCCAAGCACGGGATCGGGAAGACCCTGTTCGCTGATATACCTGGTCTCAAATGGATTCCACAGTACAAGGGGGACCGTGTGATGGAGGGGTTGCAGATGTGGCTAGAGGAGGGAACCAGATCACGGAGTCCACCCTGGTGGTGTGACCACATTGGCAATGCCGCGTGCGGTGGCTGTGACATGGTGTACGAGGATCCCAAGAGGCCCGGGGAGATGGCGAAAGACAAGGAAGGCCACTTTGCCCTGAAAAGCGTACCCATACCCGATGTGAAGGGGATGTGCGTGGCCCTCACCCTGCTGACGTGGATTGTTTGTAAACAACTTGACTTCTACGATATGGGCATCGTCGCGGTCGTCGTACGAGAGGTGATGGAGGATTTTGTGCAAGAGTGCAGGGCACGGAAGCCAAGTGGCATTACACAGGTCCAGTGCGAAGCAATCCTACGGCGCCGGGTTATCAACCTTTTCCTGCAGCTGTACACGGAGAAATCGAAGACGCAGTTCCTCGCCCGTCTTGGTATGTAGCACGCCATATATATCGGTCCTCCATTTTGTATCATTTCCTGACATTTCCTTGTTTTCATCCTGCTTCTATCGAATAGCCCACGGCCTCTTCATTGTTCTTTGCCACCTGAGGGTACGTGCTATTATACCTTCATATAGGGCCCTCTGCCTTTTTGTCCACGGGCGGCGAACGCTCTCGGCCGTTGCAGGCACCGACTGGCCGTACCTGCTGTGGCTCGCCGGGTTCAACTTCGGGAAGATGGAAGAGCGGGGCAGGGCGGAGCGGTTGGTCGCCGGAGCCGGCACGGGCTACATCACGGGCGACGTCGAGGCAGAAGCGAGGAGGATGGTCCAGGGCTCCTGTTTCAACTGCCAAGACGACATATGCGACCACGCCGAGCAGCCGTGGCAGACGTGGTGCAGGCGCTGCTACGCGCAGCTGCGGTACGAGTAACAGGAAGCTCACAGCAACGGCTCAATTGCCCCCAGCACGATCCGAGTTGAACACGTGTCCTGCAGGAGGCAACCGAGCGGCGACAACGGGTGGCATGCGTGCGGGCGCAGAATCTCCTCCCGGATGGGGATGGGGTGCACGCAAAGGGCAGCGCACGCCGACTGAGGATGCATGTGTGCAGATGGTATGCGTAATTAATGCGTTTTTTCTCTACCATTGACCTGATTTTTCCATTTCAGTTAGTCTGATGCTACACTGTGACTCTGAACATGTCACGGAATGTGTTGCTGATCCATTCACAACCCTGGAGATTGTTGTCTCGTCAAAAAACGAACAACGAAACACAGATAGACACAGATAGGTGTGCTTTTATGCGTTTATGTTCTAGCATTGCACTGCCGTTTCTGTTTTCCCGCACTGGCAGTATCACCACTGGCGCAGGGGCGTAGCGGGAATCGTGGTTTTGTTGTGAATTGGCGGATCGACGCTTGCCGCTTTTGCGGTCTCTTCCTTTTCCCTCTCATCCAAGTATAACTTCAGCCTCCCATGCAGGTCTTCTTCACCCGGACAGTATGCTTCCAGCTCTGTGCTGAATGCTTTGCCATCGGATGCAATACAGATTCGTTGCCATTCTGAAGTGTGCAATCCGCGTTCGTCGAATCCGCGTTTTGTGTCAGAGCGATATGTAGTGATATTGGTGACTGGGTCGTAAACACAACCACTTACATTGTCAGATTCTGAATGTAATGTGTTTATTGAATGTGCTGATCCATTCACAACGCAAGTAAGGCCTGGAGTCTTGTCAAAAAACAAGGAGTGAAACACAAATTGATGATGGCAACCATGCAGCGTAGCAGGCAGTGGCGAGGTGGCGAGGTACGCGCAAATCGGTTTTTCAATCAACTGCTGGACATAACCAAAAGATGGTGTCTACGAGTCTCAATGGTTGCCGGTGTTGATTCTCTTCTCAAAATTGAATTTGATACCAAGCAGGGCGAAATTCATCTCACAAACTGCCACGGGGATGGTGGGTTAGGGAATGATAAGCGAGGACAAGAGAAGCAATTCAAAAATGTACTTCACAACATTCTGTACGCCCACCAAAGGTTGCAACAGCCAGTGCGACTCAAATTAATTATAGACAGCTGGATGCCTCTTACCAAACCGCCCATGTATCCTGGTGAGGGAGAATACACACAGTTTCCGGGTATTGAGCCGGGTGAGGACATAGGTTCATATGAATTGCGCATTATGATGCTTGCGATCCGCAACTTGTTCACTGCAGATTACGGTGATCACGGTGATTGGACGTATGGCAGACGAACATTGAAGGTAGAAGACCAGATAAACAACATAGTCTGTGTCATTGCGTCGAATCCTCCGTCACCCAACGCAGCAACAGCAGTTCTTGCGTTGCAGGCCAAGTGCGATCTTCCCGAGGAACTGATTCAGCATGCATCTGAATATGTGAATGGTTATTACGCAAAGTTAGTCAAAAGGACACCGTTGGATGAACTGCAACCCTAAGTATATTTGACTGGACGCTGGATTGGGAATGTGTGGTTGTGACTATTGGGCCCTGTTGCTTTGTTTGTCAAGAGGCGGTCGGCGCAAGGAGGTGAGGCCATCAGGGCTGAAGTGATTACCACGCGACCGTGTAAATATCAGGTTACTCATTGTGAAAAACCCCGGGTGCTTCAGATTCAACGCCGGCTTCAATAGGTTATAGTTTTTCGCGATGAAAAGGCAAAAAATAAAATCAGTCTACTACGTTCGTGATGTCACATCCGTTACTGAGAAGAAACCGCAATCGTCAAATAAACACATCAATCAGACGCCAGGCACGCAGGGATGGGCGGCACAGACGATCGATCGCGTTCACCGAGGCAGCAAACGTGCTTGTTCATGGGATCCTGGGCGCCACCGAGGATCAATATGACACTGTCATGGATGTGGAACTTGATGACATGAAGCTAGATCTTGACAACAATTTCCGGGGTCCCGTCGATGCCGTGGACGACCCAGAAAGGGTTATTGATGCCCTGGTACGCCACGCAAAAAAGAAATTGAAGGATCTCATACGACGCAGGGTACAGCAGGTGGTTTTTCCTGTGAACGTGCTTTTGTATCACAATGAACCCGATGATAAAAGGTGGCCAGATGGGTACGATATACCGGATGATGTACTAGAGGACGAGAGCATCGTGAATCAATTTGTGCGAGTTCACGTACTACCCAGAATCAACGAGGCATTCGAAGAAATGACAAATGCCTTGGATGGGGAATTCAATGTGACGCAATACGTCTCGGACGACGTGGCCAGGTTACGTGTGCGCCTGTCGCTACGACCCGAACCGTTACCTGTCGTCAGGCAGAATAACACAACAAATTCAAGCTGCCTGGAACGGTACAGAGAGGAGCCAACATGTCCGCTGTCACTGGAAACGGTGGGGAAGGGGGAATCCATAGCATGCCTCCCGTGTGGTCATTGGATGAGTCTAGATGCATTTCAGAGATTCGCGAGGATCAGAAACTCGCGGGATAGGCGTGACACGACCCAGTTGGTATGCCCAATGTGTCGCAAACCAGCACGGTCTTATGACACCATTTGTGTCTGAGATATGACCATTTGATGCATATCCAGGGTCCGATGAATATACCTGGGTGGTTTTTGTACATATATAACAAAGGATATGCCATGGATGAATGGATGGATGAACTTTCAGTAATCTGGGCGGCGGTGACGGCTGCTGCGGCGATTAATCGATGGCTTGGATGGAATGGACCGTGTTCGGTAAACAGAGAGGAGATACAGGAATGCCAAGGGGAATTAAAGCTTTGTGAGGCCCGGCTTTGGCTTATAGCGAAGGAAAGGGAATCGGTGCTCTAGCAGAACACTGCACTGAAAAAAGTGCTTGAGGAAAAAAATGCTCAAATAGCGGAGATGGAGAGAGAGTTCATACTTTTTGATGAAGTAACTGAGGAATACAATAAGCATATATACAGCCTCGAGGCTGAAAATGAAGAATTGAGACGGAGCTATGCTACTTCTGCTGGTAGAGAAATAATTAGACATAGAAATAGAGTGGCCCGTTTTCAGGATACTATAGAAAGGGAAGATCTGTATGTACAAGGACTTGAGGCTGAAAATAAACAATTGAGACAGGGCTATGCTAATTCTGCTGGTAGACAAATAATTAGAAATAGGCTTCTTCGAGATATCACAGAAAGGATAAACGAGGAAAGGAAAGGGGAAGCCGGCCCAAGAAGCTCAGACGACATAGACACGTAGGCGTGATACCAAAGAGGAAAAGCATGAGGGAAAGAGCGCCAATCCCAGCTCTGCAATGTTTGGGTGGTGTTTGAGATGAAGGACCGGAGGGCGGAAAGGGAAAGAAGAGTCCAAACGCGCACGAGCGTACGAGTCAAGATGATAACGCGTGACACGTGCAGCACACGAGCGTATGACTGTCGATGCTGTGTTTGGTGTCTGTATTTGCCGCCGTGTGGTGGGCCTGTCTGGCTTGTTCGTCAGGCTACATTTTTTTGATCGATGCAAACATTCCGGTATACACCGCGTCTCTTCTTGGAGCGAGCCGAGAGTGCAGCTGAATGTATCCGCAATGATCTGCCAACTGTCGGCGTAAGTGTCGTGCGGCTTTACGACGAGGACTCAGAGGAGATGGATGCATACGAGCAGGCGTTGTCTGAGGCGGCCCGTTCCATCTGCCAGGACGGTGGCACCCCGCACGGTAGCCGCGGGATGGGTGGGATCACGAAACACTACGGGCTCGCAAGCAGCAAAGCCGTCATAAGCGCTCGTCTGGACTAGAGGACAAAGATGGTGTTCTCTGTGTTGCACGGGGTTGACCAGCGGGACCTCATGTGTTCGTGGGACGCAGCGGCGATCACTGGCGTGGATGCAGGCAGGTCGCGGCCACCCTCGCACCGAGTACTCAATGGCACCGACTACCGAAAGGCGTTCCATGAACTAACAGGTGGTTCCCTGAAGCCGCATATCGACATCGGGTGGGGCACCACGGGGGACTTGGTGCAACAAAGGATGCAGGAGGAAAGTGGCATCCACTTCCCGTTCTCTGTGCAATCCCAGTTCGTCTGCCACTCGGTGCCAGTCGGCGGCGCGACGTTGGTTTTTGCACCAGGTGTGATGCGTGTCCGGGTCGTGGTGGTGTTTGGCTCGTTGCCCCCACTGACAACCGTGCGCTTCTCGTGCAGGTTCATACACCGATAAGGACGACAAGGCGAACTTCGAGCACGGTGGAAATCGCGATTTCTGTGTCTGCACCGATAAGGGGTACGAGTACTTTTACGGGAAGTGGGTATGCATCGACAACATCCCCCGGGGCCACTTGGTGCTGTGGTTGTCCAACACACCCCTTTGTAACAAGCTTGGCGATTATGGTGTCAGTGACCCACAGCGGAAGGTCGTCTACATCACCTGGCAACCCAGGATGCTCTGTCGCAACCACCGTGCATTGAAGAAGCGGAAACTGGACGCCGTTGTGACAGGGGGTAGCACCAATCACGGGGCAACGCATGCCCCTAAGATTTACAGAGGCTTGCATTATTCTAATGGTAAGAGGATTTCCAATGTCATTGTGCAGGATGGGCGCTATGACCCGGCTTTGTGGGCGTTGATCCACAAATCCCTGTGAGGCGCGGTGGTGTAAAAAAATGACACCGTCTGTGTATGTATATATTACTGGAACACCCCATCCCGCGGACACATTGCAAAATACCGTTCCCCGTCTTCTGTGTGTTTTGCATCAAGCCCTGCCGGTTTGTGTGTGTGTATGTTTTGTTTGAAACCGCCATACATGCCAGGCAGTGTGGATCGGTACACAAAACACGTACCAGTTCCGGCGGGGGCGTCTTTTTTACAAATGTTTAGGAAACCTAACCGCCAAGCACCCGGGAAATTGGGGTCTGTGATCCGAGGTGAACCGTGATCCGGTGACCTGTGGGGCAAAGGCTGCTATTTTTTTCTTCTACCAAAAAGCTGCATGCCAATCGAACCGGCAAGAAACGCGGAGAGGCCAACAGATAAACACAAGAAATAGATGTTCAGCTTACCACTGGAGATTGTCATGTTTCCTGTTCAGTCCATCGTTTCAGTCGGTCCATCATCGTGGCATTTTCATATAGATACGATTCCCTATCGATCTGCAGCGAAAAGTCGTATCAATGGCTGTACACCGTACAGTGTGGGGTGTGGGGTCGGGAGAGGCCGCCATCACCGTCAGGGTCGGCCTCTTTGATGTCCCCTATGAGACCGGGGTGTGTTTTTGGGATCGCACGTAAGCGGAACTCCATGCCAATAGACTGACCACGACAGCCAAAACGAAAAACACGAACGCCTTTGTCGGCCAATGTGTACCAAAAAGCTTACACCATGGGATGCACACTAGGGTTGGGCCAGTGTGTAGGTATCCTCAACAAAACGGTGGCATGGTTTTATGCATCAACCTGTTGATGGCACCTGCCTCTGTCACGTAATTGATCTTCAGTTCCATGCCCCATTCTATGCGTTTTTGGGCGACAAGCCAATAGTGTTGGAATCCAACAAATGGATCTATCTGTAACACTGAAGGAAAGGACGCCTTCCCATTTTGCATATAGGATCTCCCATTCTGCTTCCTTGAAAATTGACTTGCATGAAAGGTAGCCAGACGGGCATATACATTGCTTGAGCGGCCCGAGTGGTTGACAAATGAACCAAGTCCACGTAGTAGCGTAGCATCAATGTACCGTTTCTTGGAAACCTGAACTGTGTAGGCCGATTGCAGGGGCCGATCTGGCGAAACCAGACCGAGGTAGGGAACGATCACATCACCCTTTTCGAAGTTACGTGTGGCAAACAATCCACAACCCTGGTTTGTTGTTTGGTTGATGGTGAGTCCTAGGTATTGCACTGTACAGTCCAGGCAACACGGGGGGGTTTCAGTCATATTTGAACAATTGACACATTTGATAGATCATCACGCCGTGCCGGTTTGTGTGTGTGTATGTTTTGTTTGAAACCGCCATACGACGGATAAAAGGCAACATTTTTTTTGTTCAGGTGTGTGCGCAGATTGCGCCAAAATTTACAGAAACAATACAATAAAGAAGATGGAGAATGTAGTAGATGCTTTGCAACATCGCATTGCCAAGATCGAGGACCGCACCGCCAAGATTGAGGATCAAATACAGGAGATTTTGGGGCAGAATGGCCCGGTGCCTGACATAGGAGTGGGTTCACTGCGCATTCCTGAGGACGAATTGCGCCGCACCAGTCAATTTCTAGGGCCCACTTCCCACTTTAGACAAGCATCATCTATATTGCATGCAGCTGTGCCTCCAACACCAACATATCCACTCGTTTTCTGCTTTCTGCCCCCGTATGCTCAGACCGAATTTGCTACAGCTGTCCGAGAAACAGCCGTCACACTACTATGTACTATATTGCAGGAGGTCAAAGAGCGGTTTGATCATTTTGAACTTGGATTCCAATTCATCAGTGATCGGAAACAGAATCGAAAGGCCATTGGGATACTCCATAGTCGAACTGAGGGGAGTTACCTTGGTGTAGTGCATGACCTACGGGAAATAATGCATAATGCGAATAGTGTACAGAGATTAATCAATAGGCAGGGTGACGATGGTGACTACAGTAACTACAACATCGTGCTTATGTGTTTTACTAAGGATAGGGATAGGATTACCAACGACGAACAGTGGATGAACGACCAGTGGCCAACGACAAACAGATTGCATTTCAGAGCCTTCTGACCTTCGAATTCTAACATCAAAACGCAAAAGCCAAAGAATATGGCCTGGAATTCAGGTTTCGTGTCCATACGACGACATTTGATGAATTCGAATCTACGAATCTTCGAACACTTAGGCTTAAAGTGGCATTGGAATATATGTATAATTCTGCAAACAGTGGGCCTTGAGAGTCCTCTGAGTCACCTAGTAATCGGAATCGGATTTGGAAGGTCATTGGGATACTCCATAGTCGAACTGAGGGGAGTTACCGTGTACCGGTCGCCGAGCTATCAACTATCAACCCACCCAGCGGTGACAAACGACAACAAATGCCTGCAACTCATTTCAGCTGTGTGCGCACAAACACGGCAACAGTTTCTGTTGCCAGTACTGTGGTGCATTGGGCAGGTACCTGATCTGCAAACGACAAAAAATGCACCAGCAAGACCTATGAGATGGCCACACATGTAGCCTTCGCCCCACAGGTCACCTGATCACGGTTCACCTCGGACCACAGACCCCAATTTCCCGGGTGATTGGCAATGTACCAAAAAGCGTACACCATGGCATGCACACTAAGGTGGGGCCAGTGTGTAGGTATCCTCAACAAAACGGTGGCATGGTTTTATGCATCAACCTGTTGATGGCACCTGCCTCTGTCCCGTAATTGATCTTCAAATCCGTGTCCTTGTCTATGCGTTTTTGGGCGACAAGCCAATAGTGTTGGAATCCAACAAATGGATCCATCTGTAACACTGAAGGAAAGGAGGCCTTCCCATTTCGCATATAGGTCCTCCCATCCCGCTGCACTGGTGAGAAGTGATTTGCATGAAAGGTAGCCAGACGGGCATATACATTGCTGCTTGAGTGGCCCGAGTGGTTGACAAATGAACCAAGTCCACGTAGTAGCGTAGCATCAATGTACCGTTTCTTGGAAACCTGAACTGTGTAGGCTGATTGCACGGGCCGATCTGGCAAAACCAGACCAAGGTAGGGAACAATCACATCACCCTTTTCAAAGTTACGTGTGGCAAACAATTGGCAACCCAGGCTTGTATGATTGATGGTGAGTCCCAGGTATCGCACTGTACATCCCAGGCAACACGGGGGGGTTTCAATCATATTCCAACAATTGACACATTTGATAGATAACAGGGCCCTTTCATCTTCACCCTGCCATTCTTCAAGGGTACCATACATCCTGTCGGTTGCCACCATTTCATCCAAATTGGGATACAAACTAAACCGTACGGGTGGTCTAGATCGTTGTTTTCCGGTGGGGGTACCACAATTCATCACTGATGGATGCTGTTTGTCATCAGTATCGCTGTCGCTACTATCGTAGATGTAAATGTACTGCCTTGCTTGTTCTCCTTGTCCACCTTCGGCTGTCCTGTTGTCCACCTTCCTTCTCGTCTTTCTCAGCGGTTGTTGCATATCACTGCTCCTTGTACGCATTGTGTTTTTTTATACACAACACACACATGGGGATGAACCGGACGCTCGCCCTTTGGTTTCGGCATCGCTGTCATATTTGTCCTGTACGAGGCATTCTGGATTCTCAACTGTTCTTCAAAACGTTAACCCTAACCTGCAGTTCACTTTTAGGGGGGATGGTGTGGGATGGACGTCGTGGACGGTCTAACTAACCCTAACCTGTACGGCGTGGTGAAATACAACCTGTTGTTGTGGTTTCGTTGCAGATTCAAAAACCAAATTGCAATCCATCTATCTCGTAAAAAGGGTATGTCTTGCTGGTCGTATTCGGGGGATTTGTTATTTATCAGATGTATCGAAGGAACAACAGAATGACCACACAACCACCACTTTTTAACCCCGACACTAATCCCAACACTAACACTAACCCCAACACTAACACTAACCCCAACACTAACACTAACCCCAACACTAACACTAACCCTAACCCTAATCCTAACCCTAACAGACCATGTGCCTGGCCCACCTATGCAGTACGCCACAAGGATCTAATGGATAAATTTGGCCACAAGGGGATGCCAACACAATACAAAAACCACTATCTTGAACACGGAAAAACCGGGGCGCGCATTTGTCAAGCGGATCCTAGCATTTGGGATTGTCATACCTATCTGAATGCTGAGAATTCAAAGGATCTGAAAACGAGATTTGGAACAGATTGTACTGCTGCCGTCAAACACTACATACACCATGGCTGGAATCAACCGTGGCGTAAATGACGCGTTCCCGTGGGGGGGCCTCGCCACGGGACGCTGCAGTGACACGCACAAGCAAGCAGGCAGGCAAAGCACTACGCTCACAGGGGCATCAATACGCTCGTGTCATGTGACAAAGCGTTTCAGGATCCTTGCCACTCTGAAACAAGGGAACAAAAGTATGTACAGCAACACATGGGGATATGTACACATGGGGTTAAGACTGGACTGGGGTAAGGGCATCACAGGACAATAGACACTCAGTCCCAACTCGTATCCCAATCCCTGGTCCGACCCTCTCAGTGGCTGGTGGGGGCGGGGGCTCAAACACAACCCATGCCCTGCTCAGTCCGGACCCTGAAACCCTGCCAATAGCCGAGATGTTCCGCCCAGCCACAGGCGAGTTCCTGGGAATCAAGGGGGTCCAAGGCCAACTGACAGTAGCTCCCTATGCCCCCTCAAATGCAGGTCCCAACCCCCCCCTGAGCAAGAGATATGGCCCCCCCATTATCCCCTAGGGGTTGGTAGCTGAAAATGGGCTGTTTCAGCCCAAACTGATATTAGCTCAAAAATCTCCAAAATTGACCCCTCGTCAGGACCCGCCAGAGGTAGGGACGAGGCAACTGACCCTATGCCCTTCGAGTACCAACTCCCTGCAGCCCTCACCCAACCTGGTTCCCCCTGAGGTCCCGGCACCAGGGCACCACAGGTTCGTCAATTGGGGTCATGATGCCAAAGTCACCAAAATTGGCGCCATTCCCACGCGCGGCTCACCCGGCCAGGGCAAGGCCAATGGCTCACAGGATAGGAGGCAGGACCTAGGACTTGTATCTGAGTGTACAATTTAGAATTAGGTCCAGGCTCCTTGTGGGCATAGAGATATGGCGCCGCCAATTGACCACACGGGGGGGTGAAATTGGGGTCCCAAAAGGGGGTCATTTTGGCTGCTCGAAATGGCCCAAAATTTGGGAGTGCTCCCAATAGTATATCTCCACGCCGGCTTGGAGATCGGATCGGCCATTCCATACCCGATCGACCAGGAGTCCAACGAAGACCCCCATGCTCTTGGCTCTCAAAGATCTCCATGCCACTTGGCGTGGTGACAATCCCAATTGGGTCCACAAATGCCAAAATGGCAAAATTGTCCACACTCACCTTGGGCCAGCACCCTAACGAAGGTGGCTCCGCTTCGCCCACGTGGTGTGTGAACCATGGGGACCAATGTCCATAACACCCATGTCATATATGGTCCATTGGTCCATGAGTCCGGCGTGCACAAGGGTGCTGAACATGGTGCACGGCGGGCAGAAAATGTGGAAAATTGCTCAAAATGGCCGGAAAAGCGCACATTCATGGTTGGGGCAAATGAGGCACATGCCCGACTTGGACCGGAGTGTGCCATAGGGGTGGTATCAAGTCATATGTGTCCAACATATCTTTTGGGCGTCGCCCAACTCCTCCGGTTTCGGGAATGGCAGGGTCGCCAAGTGAGCCCATGATTTGGGATGGTCCCAAATCGCCACCATGGCGGCCACGGTACGCCAAGCCCAGGAGGAGTTATTTTCCGTGTCCAAGATATGTTGGGCACCGAAGTATGTACCCTTATAACATACTTGGGAGTAAGAAAAGTCACTGCCATGTCTTTCTTGGAGGGCTTGTTCCAGGCTAAGCCCCCCTTAAAACCCTTTGTTGATGCTGAGACAAACTTAAGTGTTTTTATCTCTCTTTTGTTGCCTAAAGTACACTTTCTCAAAGTAACTAGGGTTGTGACCCTAGCTTCCCCCATGAAGTTCACCCCTACCACTCGACTGAGCGGAGGTACCTTCCTTCATGGAGGACATACCAAAATAAATCAGGCATTTCATGCTTGTTGGCCTTGGAGGTTAAGCCTAAGTGGTCTCCCACCCCAAGACCCCTATACTCAATTGTTTCTACCACTTATTGTGGTCCTACTTTGTAACTGTTTCTGAATTCAGTTGCTTGGCCAAGTCATATTCTGTGTGGTCCTGACATCTATGCCCCTCAGTCCTAACCAGAACCATTTCACCCAAAAGAGTGCACATGAAGTGCCTATTGCAACCTCTGAGGCTAGAGTCTGACCAATTTTCATATAAAACCTTTTGTATTATCCATTTGTGATTGAATCTATGTGCATAAACCTGCTTTGTCTATCTGCAGCCCTTCTGTGTTACACTGGATTCCAAAACCAATCATTGATTCGATCCACATTCAGTCCTTGCTCTACTTGCTGCTTTGGTTTGGGGTTTTCAACTACAAAACCTGCAGGAATACATCAAAAGACCTAGGGCATAATTCAAGGACATCTTTCCGGTAGCAGAGACAGTCCCTTGTGACCTTTTGAACCGACCCTGAGAAGAAGTGCAGAACAAAAGCTCAACAACAAGTCCATCATGTCCACGCCAAGCGTCAGGACCTGGCCTATCCGAACTGTCCAAGTACAAATGGGCAGCGTGGTCCACCCAATGAGTGAACCACCACACCGAGCTCCACATCATTTCAGTGGCGCATCTGGGTCCCAAGGAGATCCAGAACGCAGAAGGGCGGAAGATAATAAAGGCGTTACAACCGAGGCCTTAGCAGCACACGGTGGAGACAGCTTCAGTCACCTCCACAGACGTGTGGCTGCTTCAGTATCAAGATCCAATTGTGCAGCTTCATCCTCAACTGCCATTGAAGGACCTGAGGAATATGAGAAGCTGAAGATGAAGATGGATGAGTACATCATGCATGAGGAGTACTATAAATCCATCCGTGGGGAAGATGGAGAGGAGCCCTTGGCTGTACATGGATCCAGACCACGTACAGATCTAGGGTCCTACGCACACTCTGGTCCTCCGTCCACTGCATCCCTGCCAAGACAACTAAGACCTGAGTATCCAACCCCAAGGGCCCCCGAAGTGGGCCCAACACGAGTCGAAGAACAACAACATCCAAGGCCAACCTACGGTGCCCTGGATCAGACGGCCGAGCTGCTGGCCAAATTCCTGTCTGGATCAGAAGATCCAGATGTGACGGCCTTATCGGAGGCCATTAAGGCTAAACTGGGTATTGCAGAACCCTTACCCAAGCCTGAGTTCCTCTCTCTCTCTCCAGGGCTGAGTACCCTGGCCGAAGATCTCAAGAGATCGAGGGTCTCAAGGCTGTTGCCTAAGGTTACCTGCCCCAGCCCCTTTCACCCCTGTGCCAGGACTGTGCCTATGGCGGATCTACAGGACGTGCCTGTCACAGAGAGTGAGAGAAGAGGGCTGTCAGCCCTGGCCCCTCTTGCCGGCGTGTCGCCTTCAGGCCTAACTCCGGGGGGTGGGAAGACGGGCAGACCAATTGCCCAGGCGAACATCCAGCTGGAACTGCCGGAGTTCGACCCCAAAAATCTGCCTGAATGGGCAGAAGAATTTGCAGAGTTCCTTTTGTTGACTGGCCAATCCCATGTGGATGTGGCCACCAAATGTTCACTGCTAAAACGCTCATGCAAAAAGAAATTTCTGCAAAAACAGGTCAAACAGATTGTGAAAACCTGTTCTACCTGGGCAGAGGTACTCCTGAGGTTAGAGAAAACATTTCCAGTCTATGAGACTGACCTCAGCGTACGCACACAGATCGAGGAGCTACCTATGCTCCCGGAGTTTCCATCCGCTGCGCGAATTTCTGAGTATGTGTGCGACTTGGAGTACTTATTTTCGAGGATGAATGTGGGCTCCTACGGAGCCACTGAGCCCCACCTGTGGCTCATGAGTAAGATCCCACAGCGTACGTGGGATGATTGCCGCTCCACCTCTGAGAGGAAGAGCAGGACCCACTCGTACGATACACTGGTGGATCTCTTGATTGAGCTAGCTCTTGAGCGAGAGAATGACTCCCACATGGAGAAACTCTTCAAGAAGCATTTGGGACGAGGTGGTACCCCTACCCCTGAACGTGGCGAAGGGAAGGGGCATAAAAATCCCACTAACACTAACCAGGGAGGTGGTAAAGGGAGGGGCAACCTACGTGCCATGAACGAAGTTCCAACTGATGCAGGCACACCCCCCCTGTTTTACTGCCGACCTGTCAATGACAAGGGGGGACCTTGTCACGCCTCTGACTGCGATCTCCGCAGTGGCTGTATGCTGCAGATGAAACGTCAGCAGCATACTAAAGATGGGAAAACTGTGACCCATCAGGACCACTTCAGGTGTACCATCACCTGTGGTTACTGTGGCAAACGTTGTCACTATGAGGACGAATGCCACATCAAGAAACGCGAGAGTGACAAACTCAAGTGTCAGGAGGAGGAGCGCCAGAGGACGCCCGCCAGAAATCCCCCGAATGGGGATAAAGGTAAAGGAGGTGGCAAGGGGGGTGGCAAAACTGGACCCCCTAACCCCCAGAGGCGCTCATCAGCGCCCGTTGCTACACCTACTCCTGCTGCCACACCCGCTCCTGTCGCAGGTGTCCCCCAGAAGCGCCCCCAAGGGGATAACGCTACCCCTGAGGGGAATATTTCTAAGAAGAGGCGCTTGGCCTGGATGGCCAAGTCCCTCATGGCTGCAGGAGTGGATGTGAAATTCCCTGATGAGGAATAGGGGGGCGGCTCCGAAGAGGAGGACTTGGTTTTTTGGATCCTCGTGAAAATCGGGGATCAGGTTTTTCGAGCAGTGCTTGATACCGGCGCAACACCTTCCATAGTGGCCCGGCGCCTGCTTAAAACTTTTAGGAAAACTAAGACCGTGGCCATAAGAGTAGGGGATGGGCGTACCATCCATTCCCTGGGGGGGGTCAATGTGACCATATGTCTGGGCGACGAAACCGTGACCCAACACTGCAGAGTGTTGGACACTGACGCCTCTGACATCGTCATTGGCACCGACTTTCTAAGAAGAAACCCCCAGGTAAAAATGCTGTCCCTACAGCGTCCTTACTCTTTGCACTGCGACTTTGGCAGTGGGCTATTCTCCGTTCCTTTGGAGCTGTCAGGACGAAAAGAGTCTGGGCTGCGCTACGCAGCCAAGACGAACTATCGTACTGAAAATTACCAACTGGCCCGTCATGTTCTCGAAAATGGACTGGCGGCCCTTCAGGTAAACCTGGATGAGATCCAGGTTGAATTGTTTGCGAGCCAACAACAGCACATCATGCAGTTGTACTGCTCGAAACAAATGAACAATGCTTTCCGTTTCTTCTGGAAAGCAATGGGCCTAGCGTATGCTAACCCTCCCTTCTCCCTGCTTGCGAAGGTTCTAACCAAGATCGCTTATGAGGGAGGAAGGGTTGTTATGTGCACCCCTGAGTGGGGTTGCTCTGGTGAACATGCTTACTGGCGCCGTATGCTTGATCGAATGACCGTGGGAAGAGTGCAACTCCCCGACGGCCCCATCTATGTGCCTGAGGACTCAGACACAGCTATGCAGGCCCCTGAGTGGGCCAGTTTCCTGTCCATCATCGATGGATCTCTCAATCCTGTACCCCTGTGTGACCTGGACCAGGTGCTACTAAAAGAGGTCATGGCCGAAAATCGTGGCCTGACCCTTTATGATCTCAAAAATCGATCTCCTGAGCACCTATCTGCCACACTTACAGGGTGTGAGTCTCTTGATGACTATCTGGAACCTGCAGCTGTAAAGGGGGATGCTGACGACCAACTGTCTGAGATCGCCAGCACTATTCCCTCTGTTGATCCCAGCTGTGTTGACCTAAAACATAGTGCTTTCCTGGCCCAGCTGTTGCTAGAGGAGGTAGATCTAGAGTCAACCTCTGAACCCGCTTCCTCTGTTGGGAAACCAGTGCTACACATGCAGCCTGTGCACACAGGTGAACCCGTGGCCCGGAGTACTGATGCTCTGGCACGGCCTGCTGCTAATAACATGCCATTGTCTGAGCATGACACTCAAGAACTCCGACGGCTGTTGTACCTGAAGGCCGAAGGTATTGAGCGCCAAGAGCGGCTGCAATACCTCAGACAGACCTGGAAATACTCCATCTGGTCTGAGGAGGACGATGAGTCCTATACGCTGCCTGATCCTGAGATACCTCTAGTGTATTCTCTACACTATGGGCAGCAATGTTCCCCTGAGTGGGACGATGGTACTGTACCTGCCGAAACTGCTGATCGGCATAAAAAGAAAGAACATGGAAAAAGCAACCTCCATGCTGAGGAGGATTTCCTTCAGAAACTCGAGAGTCTTAACCTTGACCCCCGCCTGAAGAAACTGCTTATAACCTATGAGGAGGTGTTCGGCGCCTTGCCGCCTCCCCTATCTTGTAAAAAACTGGTCCAGATGGACCTGAAATTGAAACCAGAATTTGAAAAGACGCGAGTGAGGCGTCGTCCCTATCCCGCTCCACAGGAACAGGTTGAAGGAATCGAGCGCCAGATCCAAGAATGCATTGATGCTGGGCTCGTTGAAGAGTATAAACATGGGGACTATCCCCATCACTGCAGCCCCTGTTTCCTTGTTGCTAAACCAGGGTCGACTGCTCTACGTCTTGTTGTAGACTATGGTGAGGTCAACAAGAAAACCCAGAACCACTCAGGGAGTATTCCTAACATGGAAAACACCCTGGAGCGTATTGCCAAATGCAGGTATAAGACCAAAATGGACAAATGCTCTGGTTTCTGGCAGGTTGACCTAACCGCCGCAGCTCAGGAGCTGCTTGCCTTTATAACCCCTAAGGGTCGTGTCTTCAAGTGGAAGGTTATGCCTTTCGGGGTGGCTAACGCCCCAGCGCTCTTCCAGGAGCTTATGAACAACATTTTGTACATACTGAGGCGCAGGCCTCTAGTACAAGAGTTGATTTCTCGGGGTGCAGAAATGGAGGCTCACATCGACGACGTGAGTTTGGGTACTAATACTAAAGAGGACCATGTCCTTCTCCTCCGTGAATTTTTCACTGTCTGTCAAGAAAACCATCTCCGAATCAAACTCGACAAATGTGAGTTTATGAAAGAGGAGATGGAGTATTTGGGTTTCGACGTGGGGTATGGCTGGTGGAAACCAGCCGCGTCTAAGATGCAGCCCCTACAGGACATGCAGATTCGCGATGACCCTAAGAAGGGTCTACACGATGTGAGGAGTTTTGTGGGCGCCTGTAATTTCTATCGGCGTCACATCCACAATTTTACTTACTCCTCTGCACCCCTCACTGACCTGATCAAGAAAACTACTCCCTGGAGATGGACCTCCAGAGAGGAAGAGTGTTTCCAGGAGTTGAAGAAGAAGATTGCCTCCTCCAACTTCCTGGGAGTGCCCCGCCCTGAGGGCGAGATAGTCCTGATCACTGATGCCAGTGATGTAGGGGGGGGAGGTACGATCTACCAATGGCAGGAGCTTAACCCCGCTGAAAAGACGCACTGCCATTATCGTACTACTGGACTGAACCGTGATGGTTCGTTGAAACATGACTATCCTACCAGTGAGTGGCGACTGGTGCCACTGGGACACTGGAATTGGAAATGGAACCAAGCGCGTTCCAACTACAGCACCTATGACCAGGAACTCCTGGCCGGTATGTTGGTGCTGTCGTCACAATCCCGACTCCTGGGGTCTAACCCTATTGTCTGGCTGTGTGACCAGGAGCCTGTGAAGTCTTTTCAGAAGGGCCCACCACCAGAAAAAGCGAAGCTAAAGCGGTGGTGGACTTACCTGAGCCAGTTCAGGCTGACAGTGCATCATATCCCCGGGATTAAGAATGAACTGTCTGACTATATATCGCGCAACAACTTGGATGCGCTTATTGGTGAGAGCTCTGAGGCGCTCGCCAAAGAGGCTTTCCAGCGTATGGATGTCCAGCTTGACCTGTCCATGCGCACTGCTGGAATCCTGGAGGGTTGGAGTCTAACCGACTATCAGTCAGAGTATGAAGAAATTCTCCAAACCCTCAGCACTGGTCTCGAACCCCGTGTCATTGACGGGCACCAGTGGTATAAAAACAATCAGTACCTCTTCTACGAGGACCGAATTGTTGTGCCTGAGGCACGACTGGATGGTTGCCTACAATGGTCCCATCTCAGTTCTGGTCACACTGGCGCTAATCGCTCAGTGGACTTCTTCCGTGAGTGTTTCTACTCTAGTCTAACCCTGACTGAACTGAGGTCGCGTATGCAGACCATTGTGGATGCTTGTGGCTGTCATGCCAGCAAGCAGAGCGACAGTAGGGATAGGGGCCTGATCTCCAGCTTACCCATACCCTACTGTGCTAACTCTCTTCTCTACGTGGATTACATCCACGGCCTACCACGCTTTGGCGGCTATGATAGTTGCCTCGTGGTCACCTGTGGTCTATCTCGCTTCACCCGTGTGTTCCCTTGCAATAAGAAAATCACAGGTGAGCAGACTGTAAAAATGTTGGTCGAACAATGGTTCGAACCCTATGGAGCACCTAAACAGGTGCACTCTGATGAAGATGTACGCATCCGCAGTGACACTGGGTGGTACAAACGAGTGCTAAGTGCCCTCAACGTGGAGGTAACCACAGGTGTGCCCTACACTCACACATCTAACCCTCTCTGTGAGAGACAGAACCGTGTGGTGGAGCAAAACTTAAGAATCCTGATGAAACAGGAGCGCACTAAGGACTGGGTACGCCTAGTGCCCTGGGCAGTTCTGTCCATGAACTCACAGCGGAGCTCTTCTACGGGTTTCACCCCCCACGAACTGTTCCATGGAGGACGACCTGCTTGGTTCTTCAAAACCCCCTTTCCTGAGGACTTCAAGAGCCCTGTGGGAGAACGGCTGGAACACAAGCAGTCTCTGGCTAACCAGGCTGGTACTAACCTGAGGCACATTCGTGACCGTGAACAGAGCCGACGGAACCGCCTACGGCGACCTGCCAGCTTCAAGGTTGGTGACCTTGTTTTGGTACACCATTCACGCCTACCCTCCTGGCCACGTAACTGCCTACAGGACCCTTACTTTGGACCCTATCGTATCATCAGGATAGATGGATCCAGGATCCATGTCAGGTGCAGTCCACTTCTAGGTGGTGAACTGCTATGTGCTCCTAAGCAGTTGAGGCACTATCACTCCCCTGACGACTTGTCTTGGGATGGGTGGCGCCTCAGCGACAGTGAGATTGAACGTATAGACCTAGAGAACGCTGCCAGTCCAGAGGAGGCAGACGAACTCGAAGAGATGACTGCCGATGAGATGGCAGTCGATGGTCACTACGTGGTTGCAGGTATTGCTCGCCACGAGTATAAACAGGGCTGGAAATTCCTTACCCTGTGGGATGGCTATGGTTTGTCTGAGGCGACCTGGGAACCTATGTCAGCCTTCATACAACCAGATGGGAGTATCAACCCCATCTTCCGCACTTACCTCGTCGAGAACAACGAGGTGCAGCTCCTATCCCGTGCTGAGACTATGTCCCAGCGTAAGAAGCGAAACTAATTTCCCTGTGTCAGTCTACTGACAGGTACAGTGAGCACTGCACTGACCCTGTCTGTGCCCTGCAGACCCATGCCTATGGTTTCCAGCGTGAGCCAGGTGGCCGCTTATCATGATTGCAGCCACCCAGCGAGTGTGTGCCTTGTTGACCATGTGTTGCATGGGTACTGCCCTAATGTAATGACCTTGGTGAGCCAACGAAGAATGGTGACTTCCTACACCAGAGGGGAATGACAAGCAAGGTGTTATGAGGCAAGGTGTGTCTTCCCTCCTTGGGGACAAGCGAGCCCACAGTTAGGACCCCTGACTGGTCCAGACCCATGGGGTTCTACCCTTCCTTACAGGGTTTACCATACCCCTAAGTGTGCTACGTATGTCTGTATGTGTCTCACTTCACTCCCCAGCGTGGCTCCCGGAGACCGGGCTTCGCTGACGTCGGACCGAAGGTCCTAATCAGGTACTATTACCACTCCTATGTCGCCCAATTTCTGTGCTGGCGCCTATCCTTGGGGTAAGACGGCAAAAGCCCTACCTACTAAGAGGGGAGGGGTGGCCAAGTGTGCTAAGGGCATACAAAACGCCCATTTTTGCTACAGGCCAAAAGCTAACGCACTCCCCTGCCCACGAGGAAAAGCACGCGGGACAGGAGACACCACTACACTACACTCACTAACGCCAGCACCGGCCTTCGAAGGCAGGGTGAGCACTCATCACTTGCACTCCACTCCTGCCAGGCCTGCTGACCCTAACCCCTACACACGCTACTTGGGGCTGCTGTCCAGGAAGACTCAGGCCCTAGTGGCCCTCCTGTGAAAAGGACAAGAGAACACAGCGCTCCTAAGCAGCTGTGGCCTAACAGGGGACGCCACAACGCGTTTCCCCTGCTAGGGCTTGGAGGGAAGGGGTGCTCTCGTTGCGTGCACAGCGCAGATGTCTTTGAGGTCGAACTGCCCTCGCCAGTACTGGCTGAGGCACAGTGATTTGATTTGTGATCAGCGCCCCTGTTTTGCTGGGGCAGAAAAATGGTAGCCGCCGAAGGCAGCTGCTGCGTGCACCAATCACCCTTAACCTCTCCCACCTGTACAAAAGAGGCAAATGAAGGGGCGTTTGCGACTGAGGAACCAAGCCACACTCCAGGTATTATACCCTTCTCAGTGTGACCTATAATACACTGTTCGCAAACACGCTGACGGATCAGCTACCCATGTCAAGCAAGCAAGCTTTAAGAAACTCCTCGGGTTCTCGTAAAGAACGTACCGAGGAGCCTCTGGGTAACCTAAACAAGGTTTACCGTGCGCAATTCGCGTGGCCTACCCTTTAATGCATCATGTGCACGCAGGGAAAGGAGGCTGAACCACTGACTCAACCAGGAGGTGAGCTCCTCCTGGGCTAACCTACCTTACTCACCATGCATCGTGTAAATGCCGCATTGAAACGAACACAAAACAAACCTAAGCGTTTTAAGCAACTCAACTTGAACGCCACGGCCGCACACGAACAAACGCTTACCTGTGAAGAAGGAAACAAGGGTGAATTAGGGATACAGGTGAAGCGACACAGCGGGTGCATGCCTCGATTAGGCACATGCATCGCGAGCACAGCGCATATTCTAACCGTACGTGCGCGCTGCGCGCTTCATTCACATCACATACCTTTCATTCCTGCTTTTACCTGTGCAGAACACGAGAGGAGAACACCCGACCCCCCAACGAGCACAGCGTTGACAACCCTAACGTTTTGACGAAACAACCAACGCGAACGCGATGCGTGAGTGTGAAGTGACACAGACATACCTGAGAGACGGGTTGTTGAACTGGTCCGTGGTGTGGGCTGATTTTGAATGCTTGACTCTGAAGTTTATAAAAATTTTGATGCAACTGTGCAAAAATTTTCTTTAAAACTTTAAAAACTACGTCTCATACCTTCTTTTCCAAAAGCCGTTTACGCTTGCGACTTTAAGTTATGTGTAAAAATGACGATTTCCCGCGTGGTTTCGTCGATTTTCAACGATTTCACTTGCTAAACCGCAACCCCTTCCGCTAAACCGCAGGAATCACTCCCTGCTGGTTACATTTTCTATTTTTTCCAGCTCCTGGGGGTTTGTGTCCTCCATTAGGAGTATTGCTCCGCCCTGGCCTTTGGTCAGGACGTTTACTAAAACGCTGTTTATACAGCGATAGCCGTCCGCATTAGAGCGTTCGACTGTACCCTAGTGGGCAAGCACATGTGCTCTGGGGAGGGAGTCCTGGGTTCAATTCCCACTGCCCCCAAACTTTTTCCAAAAGTTTTCGCCGCACGCCGGCGACTTTTGAGGAATGCCCCTCGAAGGGACATCATTCACGGTACATTACACTGTTTTTCAAGGGTCCCTACAGTGTGATAGACTTCTTTGAAGTGATGAGGATGTTTTTGGTAAGTTTAATGCATTTTTTGAGGTAATTTTGGGAATATTTGAGCCTTTTTCCTTGGTCCTACTAGCTTAGCTAACTAGTACTCCAGGGGGGAGTAAGAAAAAGTCACTGCCATGTCTTTCTTGGAGGGCTTGATCCAGGCTAAGCCCCCCTTAAAACCCTTTGTTGATGCTGAGACAAACTTAAGTGTTTTTATCTCTCTTTCGTTGCCTAAAGTACACTTTCGCAAAGTAACTAGGGTTGTGACCCTAGCCCCCCCCATGAAGTTCACCCCTACCACTCAACTGAGCGGAGGTACCTTCCTTCATGGAGGACATACCAAAATAAATCAGGCATTTCATGCTTGTTGGCCTTGGAGGTTAAGCCTAAGTGGTCTCCCAACCCAAGACCCCTATACTCAATTGTTTCTACCACTTATTGTGGTCCTACTTTGTAACTGTTTCTGAATTCAGTTGCTTGGCCAAGTCATTTTCTGTGTGGTCCTGACATCTATGCCCCTCAGTCCTAACCAGAACCATTTCACCCAAAGGAGTGCACATGAAGTGCCTATTGCAACCTCTGAGGCTAGAGTCTGACCAATTTTCATATAAAACCTTTTGTATTATCCATTTGTGATTGAATCTATGTGCATAAACCTGCTTTGTCTATCTGCAGCCCTTCTGTGTTACACTGGATTCCAAAACCAATCATTGATTCGATCCACATTCAGTCCTTGCTCTACTTGCTGCTTTGGTTTGGGGTTTTCAACTACAAAACCTGCAGGAATACATCAAAAGACCTAGGGCATAATTCAAGGACATCTTTCTTTGGGTCATGATGTCAATCGGGCGCAACGTTGAGATACACGGTCGCCACTTGACATCATGACCGGCAAAAAACAGCATTATTGGCGAAAAAACACCAGAAAGTGCCTTGAAAGGCGCACAAATATATTATAATATCTTCGGCTTGGATTGAGTAATCGACCAATCCTTCCAAACACAATGACTTGACACCAATGACCTCTGATTCCACATATGTGCTCCACTTGGGGCGCTTTGGAAGGTCGCGCGCGCTGCCTCCCAAGTGGGCACATGCAAAAATAGAATATTGCAAAAAAAACACACCTTGCTCGCAACGCATCGCTTCGGGAGCGCTCCACAAGCGTTCCTTCACGAAGGTTAGGCTTGCGAGTGTTGGTCGGGAGTACAATGAAGGGCCTCGTGCGATTTGGCGTCCATTGGCGGGTGAGTCTTGGAATGGTGCACCCGCCAAATGGGCACGCGATATGACACCAAATATGGCAAACAACTCTACCCACGCCTTCTACACCCAACCTAGTGGCCTAGAACCAAAGTATGCCTATATTCTAATGTAACTTTGGTCCCTTAACACGCATGCAAGTGCTTTGGTCGAAAATCGACCTCCTTTCGGAAAGCCGAATTTTAGCATGCACGCAAAATATATTGCCAATATATATATGGAGATCATATATGCACTATCCGGGGAAGACAAGTGATATGCCCCGGATGTAGAGGCAAGCAAGGGTGGGGCAAATGCCAACTCAACATACTTCTACACGTACTTGGACGCCAAGTACGTGAAAAAGTGCACAGCGTGGAGAACACTCAAAATAAATAACCCTTTGGGCCTATTGAGTTGGGATCCTTTGGCCTCATCCTATGCCTATGGGGGGCAAAACCTCATACACAGTGCCTATGAGGCACGTTAGTTCGCCCTTTGGCGCTTGAACGCTCGTAACCCTTGTTATTCCACTTGGGGGTTCAAAGCGCCTTCTGCTGCCCAGATTTTCTGGGAAAAATCTGGGACGCGATCCGTTATATCAAGGAAAAAAGTGCGGATCACTCGAAGACTGTTACAGTCTTAACTTCAAGAAAAATCGTTCTACAGAGTTATCTAATACAGTCCACGGAACAGGCAACGACAGGCGGCGCGACTGCGGCGTCTTTCCGATAATTAGAAATCGCGGTAGAGATCGGGTATTTCACCGATTTCTATCCGCAAATCGACCAAGACAGTGAAATTATGGTAGTTCCACAACGACTTAATGGTTAGAAATCGGATTCCAGATTTCGCGGGTTAGAGAACAGGGATATCCCGCTGACAGCCGGTGTCAACGGCTTCCGCACGGGTGTGACGGCTCACAGGCCTCCAGGCCATGGGCCATAGGTTCTGGGTACCGCTTCACCCCCCTCCTTAGAGCAAACCCTGGTGGGGCTCGATAACACCCAAGCATGGCAGCGGGTACCCAGGACCATCCCCTGAAGGGGGGGGGGTGTCACATCCTCACTTCAGGCTGATTCGCAGGTTAGGCTGCCCAAATCCCACAGTAAGACAGGTACGGTGCTGTAGCTGTTAGTAACTGCAAGTATAGTATCCAGTATCAAGTCCCGGGTCCTGGCAGCGATTGTTCGGCATCCAAAGGACCCGTTAACCCATACCAGGCGCACCGGGTGCCGGCTGCGACGGTCACTACCACAGTGGCAGTGGCATACACGGCCAACATAGGCGTCACACGACGACCGAGGTGGTCCCACAGGTCGAAAGCGACCACAAAGATCCATCAGGCTACCCCAAGCTTCCCAAGGCCGCAGGCTGGGGGAAAGTCCCCACGGGTCCTTCGTTGGGCGCACCATGTCCATATCGACGATACGAGTCCAGAGTGGTACAGCCGAATGAGCTGCTCCTTAAGGGATCGGGCATCAAGGCTGTCTTTTCCCTCGCCCTATTACCACGAAGGCCATACATGGGGGAGTCCCCATGCAGTGTGGGCGGAGGCGTCGACTCCTCAAACCACCAGTTTGCCAGGCAGACTGACCGAGGTCAGGAACACCGGAGGTCGCCACCCGACTGCAAGTGCGTCTGCGAGTCGGTAGGCTCACACTGGGACTGACAGTGGCGGACCGCTGGGAGTGTAGTCAGGCAACTGGGCTTCCCGCCTGGCGCCATCAGGATCTCAGCACATCACAGCCACTAGGGCACACAGTATCACGGGCACTCAAACAGAAGAATTTGTACTTAGGTACTGGTCCAGGCTGGACCTTACGTATGTGCATGTACACGGCGACTCAAGGCGCCTGTATATTCCGATTCGCATCCTCTCGGGGGGAAAAAACAGTCCACATCTCGGCGATGGGCTGACAACACCTAACATACAGATGCACATATCCTAGGGAACAGAAAAAGTAAGCAATAATCAGGTAAACAGGCGTGTAAACACACTCTGGACAGAGTGCTAAACCACGCCCCGGTTAGGATAAGGCATATTCAGGAGGGTGGACAGGAAAACGCCTGAGTTCAGGCCATATATAGTCTGCAGACACACACAGACTGGTCTGGATCCCGCAAGTGCCATGGGACCAGAACACACACCAAAAAATCGCAATGCCGATGACAGCGGCATCCGTTGCGCAACGTCGTATGGGCTGCAAGGCCCTAAGAGCTCAGAAACTATGAAGGTCAGTCGCCCCGCCTGGTTTCCCAAGGATTCAGCAGGCAGGGAGTGACGAATAGGAGTTGAAGAGAGGGGCCATCTCCCTCTGGTTTCAGCAGGGGGGGGTATATGGCCACTCTTATGGCAGGTCACCGGAAGATGGAAGAGAGCAAGCAAGTTAGGGACGATCCGTCGACCAAACAAGCGCTCAAAACACATCAGGGGTCGGGTCAGGGCGCTGATCAGGCACCCCTGGCTGCAATCGCCCGGGTGAGTGCTGCCAAGTCTGAGACATGGATCTTGGTCCTGTGCTTGCGGATGTAGTCCATGAAGGGGGTATTGATCCGCGGCACGAACGAGGAGACGGGTTCCCAGGTGTCGTGGGACGGCCCATAGCCTCGCCAACGAACCTTGAACTCCAGGCCTCCGGGTGCCGAGGCGTTCGGACGCTGGGCAAGGATTTTCTCGACAGTATAGTTGTCCTGCTCAGCGTAGTCATCCCCCGAATCAGCCTCATGTGCGGCATAGCTCAGAAACACATGTTGGCCACGGAGGTCGGGTTCCCGCACACGGAGTTGACTCTCGTGGGGCTCCCGGAACTGTCCGTGACCCACCTTGATGCGGTAGGTGTCCTCACCAATCCTGCGGACCACCTCTCCGGGTGTGAACCAGGTTTTGGTGCGGTGGGTGCCCATAGGGCGGGGTCTGATCACCCACACCGGGTCTCCCACCCTGAACTTCTGCGCTGTCGAGCTCGGGGCGGACTTCTGACGCCCAGCATGCTCCTTCTCGAGCTGCTGGCGGATGTCTCGCGCCGTTGCTTCTTGTCGCGCAAAGAATTCCTTGGCGTCCATAGCCATACCATCACCAGACAAGGGAAGTCCCCGACCCAGGGGGTCCCTGCCAAACAGAATCTGGTGAGGGGACAAACCACCCGGAGTGGGGGTGTCATGATGGGCCTTCAGAGCGGGCCACATCTCCTCAAACCAGTTCCGACGTGGATTGGTGATGTGAATCTTGCGCAGCTTCTCGAACAGCTGCCGTCCAGCCACTCCAGCTCGGCCGTTAGACCGGCTGAGATAGGCGACGCTCTTGGCGTGATGTATTCCCATGAGGGAACACATTGCCTTGAACCAGCCACCAGTAAACTGGGGCCCTCGGTCACTGCAAATGGTGCGGGGGATGTCAAAGACGGTCAGCCAATGACGAATCATCATGACTGCCACTTCCTTGGCAAGCAACCCCTCTTTGCGTGCTGGAACGGCTACTACTGTGGCGATCCACACAAAGAACCACACAGTCAAAGGTCTCCTTGCCAATGTGCACTTCGGGCATGGAGAAGACGTCCATGGCCGCGCTCTCCATGGGCTGGTCAGGCACCGGGGTCCATTGGGCTTCCCCCCCGACGTTCCGGTTATCGGGATTGCAGGCCTGACAGACCGAGCAACCCTTCCTGACCTTCTTGATGGCGCTGTAGAGATTGATCTGGTCGATCTCGAATCGGCGCTGCATGTCCAGGGCCTGCTTCTTGAACCCTGGGTGCATCATGTGGTGGTGCCAAGCCTCGCACAGCTCGAGCACCCGGGACTCCGGTACTAGCAGCTTACCACTCCGGTAGAGCTTGCCATCTTCCTCAGTCAGCCCTTTTGGCCACTTCTGCCCGTCTTCAGGGTCAGTCACAGCCCTATACTCGGCCGCAAAGACCTCGGACTTAGCGTAGTCGTCGGTCAAGTCGTCCTGGAGGCAAGACTTGGGAAGAGGTGCTTGTTGGACTCAGCTCCATCAGGGGCGAGTACTCTGACCGCTCTGCCCATCCTCGTTCCGAGGGGGGCATCCGCAGCAATGACGACGAAGCATTTAACACCCTCCTCCTCCATCAGGCGCTCCATCTCAATGATCCTCTTGGCTTCAGCGGTCTCAGCCTCATCGCCATGGGCAGACACCTCTGTCATGTCCTTGCTGGCGGGATAGGCCCACCTGCTGAGACAGTCCGCCACGGTGTTGTCCTTACCAGGAACATACACAACCGTGAGGTCGAACTTGGCCAAGGTCTCATGCCATCTTGCCCGTCGGGAGGCGGGACCAGAGGGGGTGTCCTCGTGCTCCTTGTGCCACGACTGCAGACTCTGATGGTCGGTGCAGACGGTGACGGGATGAAGGGCTATGTACCCAGCCCATTTCCTGAGAGCCATGACGATGGCATAGGCCTCCTTTTCTCTGGGCGTCCACGTCCGTCTCTGGCCTTCCGCCAGGACTGGGCTCCAGAAGGCCACGGGCACGTGCCTCCCATCGTCAAGCACTTGCTCCAACACAGCGCCAACGGCGTAGGCGGAAGCATCAGTGCGCAGGACGAACCCTCGGTCGGGATCCACGAGGTGCAGACCCACTGCAGACAGCAGCGCCTGCTTCATCGCCTCAAAGGCACGGTCGGACTCAGCAGTCCAGACCAGAGCCTTCTTGGACCCCTTCTTGGTCTCCTCCCGGTTGCCCTTGAGCATGGTCGTCATTGGGGCTGCATACTCGGCATACATCTTGATATACCCCGAGTAATAGTTGCAGAACCCCAGATACGCCCGTAGCTCAGAGACCATTTTGGGCTTTTCCCAGTGCTCAATCGCGGCCACCTTGCCAGGTATGGGCTTTTGCTGCCCGTTCCCGACTACATGGCCAGCGAAGACGACCTCGCTTACCGCAATGGTGGCCTTGTGACTGCTGCCCGTGAATTTGTGCCTAACCAGCAGGTCCAGCACTCGAGTGATGTCCCTCTCATGTGCCTCCAGGAGCTCCTCGTAGCTCATACTGGAGTCCCCGGACGCGATGATCACGTCGTCCACGAAGGGGTCCGCACAATCACGCACCGGCTCAAGCAGGCTCTCCAGCATCCGCTGAAAAGCCGCATTGCCGTTGGTAACGCCCATGGGCATCACCCGCCACTGGAGAGGTCCAAGTGGGGTGCTCATGGCTGTGCAGGCACGGGACTCCTCGGCGAGAGGCATCTGATGATAACCATGTTTCAGGTCAATCACCGTGAAGATCCTCCGCCGGTGTTGTTTTTGCAGCATGTCCTCAATGAGGGGCAGCGTATAGCTGTCGTGCTGCGTTTCGGCGTTCATGCCGCGGTAGTCGACCACGAGCCGCCATTCACCGGCCACCTTCTTGGGGACGACGAAGCACGGAGAGGCCCATTCGGAGTGGCACGGCTCGAGCCAGCCTCTCTCGATTAAGTCACGGAGGATCTTCTCCGTGGCCTCCTTCCTCTCGCCCCTCAGGGCAAACTCCCGGTGCCGATACACACGGGGGTCCTGCTTCAGTCGTATCTTGGCCTCACCATACGGTCCACGCACCGGTGGGGGAAACACAGGTTTTCCGCTGAAGAAGGTGTCACCATACTTCTGCTTCAGCCTGGCCCTCAATGCCTGGATCTTGGGGCAATCATCGGACTCCGCCTTGGTTTTTTCCGGGCACCTGGACCACTGAGCTTACTTGAGGAATAGCAACCCCACTCGGTTTCGGCTCAGGTGGTCTTCCCAGGTGGCCCAAAGGGCCATCTCTGGTCTTGCCTCGGAATAGGTCGCCGTAGGTGGGTGGGTTCCTGCCGATAGGCTCGTCCTGGCTGGACAGGTGGTCCAGCACCTTCTTCACGAAGGTATTCCCATCATAGGAACCGGAGACGATGGAGTCCACTGCCCACCAGGCTTTGTCCTGGCCCGTGCCCTCACGCTAGCCTCCCCAGTCGTGAAAGGGCTGATCCATATACCCCTGAACCAGATCCAACTCCTCTTCAGTGAGGGGGTCTTCCGATTCTCCGATGTCAACAGGGGAAACCGCGAAGCATTGCCGCCATGGCTCCGCTACGATGCGGTTGACACACACGAATTCCGTGGTGTCGGCCTGATCAAGGCCCCCATCCACATAGTGGAATTCCATTGGCCATCTCTGGGGTGGCATGGGCTGTCACTTAGCGTCCTGATAGACACTCTCTCCAGCCGGTAGGACGACCTTGTTTAAGTTCATGTTGGTCAATGAGACTACCCAATGTCGGGTACTTTCCTCCTCGGTGCATCCCATAGGAACAACCAGCACCGCCTTGGAGCGGTCCTTGCGAATCTTCGCTATCGCCCTTGGGATGTCCAATCGGGGGCAATGGATGATGCGGACCGGAGTGCTTCTTCCACGCGGAGTCCTGGGCGCTCCAGTACTTCTCGCAAACCCGAAGATGGGCGGAGGTTCCTGAGGAGAACGCATCCAGGGCCAGATCCGAAGCTCCCAGGTCTGCAACCACTCGGTTTGCCACTTCCAGCATTACGCTGTACTCCTGGTTTGCTGGCCCAGTTGGCTCAGTGCCCAGCGCGGCTACTTCGAGCTGATTGCGTGCAGGGTGGATCCATTGGCATTCCACATGGTGCTCAGGTGACGAAAGCCACGAGAGCTGGTCGTCCTGGTACAGCGTCATGGAGGGCTGGGCCGGGAGGACGCCGGAGTCCGTCTCCATCATGAAGTCGTACCCAACGATCATTTCCCAGTCCATCTCGGCCTCGTAGAAGCGACCTTGCAGGAGGATTTCCTTGCCGAGGTCTGGGCGGCTCACCTCACGGTGGTTCACGAACTGCAGCCCAATGGCCGCTTCCTTCGTGCCTCACACCATGTACTGGCCGTTCGCCACCTTCAGCCTGACAGGTTTCCGACTGTCCGTCAAACGCTCTGGCGGAAGTAGTGTTCAGTAGGCCAGCCTTGACCAAGCTGACCTGAGCGCCCGTGTCGACCAACACGTCAAAGACCTTCTCCACTTCCCCGTATAAGGCACGGACCTTAAGGTGCAACTGCGGCTCACGCCCAACTCGGCGCACGGCGTGCAAGCTCAGGATCTCCGGCCGTTCCAGAAGCTTGACAAGCGACTGGTGCAGGTCGTGGACAATGGGCTCAGGCTGCCCATCTGCAGCATCCAGCTGCAGTCCGGGTGATCCTCCGATACTCTCGGATAGATCTTGAAGTACATCAAACACATTCTTGGTCGTGAAGGATGGACGGGTGCAAGGGTTCGTGCCATCACTTGCCCCCACCCCGCCACCGCGACTGGGTGCCGGACCGGGCCTTCCGCCCGCGGCAATCCCTTTGTGTTTACCGACTCCCGACTGGGATGGTGTGGCGCTTCCCACGACACCATCCTGCGACCGCCCTAGCTGGGGCCCTTGGCTGCAGGGGCTCCGCTAGGGGGCGTCGGTTGTGGAAGTAGGGGTGTTCTCCTCCGCATCAACCTCGTTGACACCCTTCTCCTTTCCCCTATTCCTAGGCTTCTTGTCCTTGTCCTTGTTCTTGTCGTTCTCGTTGTTCTCCTTGTTCTTGTTGTCCGACCTGGGGACCCAGTTCCTCTTGATCTCCTGGATCTCCTTAGCCAACTCGGTCCCCACCGACATCAGCTTGGAGAGCTCGTCCTTGTCCAGCTCCACTTTGGCTTCCCGGATACCCGCGGGTGCACGCTTCTCCGACCCGTGCGCCTTCTTGTAGGCCTTCGTGTCGGCCTAGTGGATGGGGCATGTTCGGTGGTCATGGTTGAAGCCTTTCTTCCTCCGATAACACACGAAACAGCCCTGCGGGTGAGCTCGTATGAACTCCCCAAAGGACAGCGGAGGGTCGCCAATGCGGCGAGGGTCCCTCTTCTCCTTCTTCTTCCAACCCGGCTGCAGGGGCTTCCAGCTTCCCTGTTTGCTCCCCGCGTTCAGGTTGTTGGCCACGAAGGCACAAGCGGCAATCTCGGCGGGCTCATCGTCGTCGTCATCGTCGACGGGAGACTCATCGCCGTCGGCTCCCGCTGGGTTCATGGCAGCTTCCCCGCCAGACCTCTCGCCAACGTAGTTGACGTCGCGGTCGCCGGGCCTCAACCCGCGGGTGTGGTGGAGGTTCTGGTACTCCTTGAGCACCTCCTCTCCAACCCACTCGAGGATCTCGTCGCAGCTCATCCGCGCCGAGATTGGCCTGCAGACAGATGGTCTGGCCGCTCACGTCACACTCATCAAGGCGCCACATCGCGGTCTTCTCGCGATCGCCCGAGACGGTGATGAGGAGAGCGTTCTGCAGGGAGTGCCGTTTGACATCCCGGGCCACGTTCTTCCTCATCCAAGCCACCACGTTCGTATGATACTCTTTGGGGAGCATCATCTTGACCGTGTGGTTGGACTTGGCCCTCTTGGCTTCCTCTTTGGTGACCCCCTTGATCCATGCTTCCGGCAGCATGGAGAGCAGGCGAGCCTGCTCGTCACCCTCGTTCCAGTCCTCCACGTTGCGGCGGAAGAGGGTGTATTGCCCTCGGAAGTCTCGCCAGTCACGTAGGCAGATCTCCCGTCCATCATGCTGAAGCTTGATGGACTTCCACCGCTTGGCAGCCATCTGCGGAGCGTCCACCCGCTCCTGCTCGTTGAGCCACTTCTTGGCTTCCTTGAGGGTCTTGATTTTCCCCTCCTTGGTCGCCACGAAGTATAGCTCTGGGAGCACTTCCAGCAGGCGGTACCTGAACCGTCTGAAGACAAATTTCTCCGCATCTGCGGGATCCATGTCTTCAGTGACGGTCACCCCCCAATCGTCCAGCTTCTCCAAGAAGCGGTCGAGGTTGAGGGGGTTGCCATCGTACAGGGGGGGCTTGATGTCCTTCAGGTCTTCCCACACGGCGGCATCTGCGGTCTTAGGGACCATGAACGCCGGCCGCGAGGTTGACCGAGGTTCCCATCGGCCTCTCCCACGGACTCCCACGGCCGCCACTTCCATCTCCTCCCCGGTATCCGCATGGCTACGCCCCGGTTCCTCCATGTACGCTGAACCCAGATGTTCACGCCGTACTCCTTGCATGTACGCCTCCTCATCACGGCGCCGGCGGCTGCGTTCAGCGGCTTCCCGTCGTACACCACACGGCGGGGAAATGTCGAACTCCTCCAGGTCCAGGTCCAGGTCCTCACCTCCGCCGACATCCCACTCCACGTCTCCTCTGGGGACCTCATCCCTGAGTACACCATAACGTCCACCAGCCATTCAGATTGGCTCCGGGGCTGGTGCGGGGCGTCGGGGGTGTACCGGTGTCCGCAGTGGAGCACGGCGGTTGTGGTACTCCGCGCTGAGCCACTCATCACGCCAATCCTCACTGCCACTGCCGGGCGCCACGCGCTCGTTGCGGCGGCCCGCACTGTGGTGGGAGGGGGCGGTGAGAGAGGGGGCACTGGCGCTGGGGCGACTCCTGGGGGCTTCGCCGGGGGCGTGGGGTCTGCCTGGACCTGGTCCGGGTCCCCAGCCGTCGTCCGACGAGCCAGACTCCAGGGGCGGGTGGTCGCTGTCGACGCTCCCACAGGCTTCCAGCACGTCGAACCTCTGCTGCAGGCCGCTGATGACCTTGTTCAGCTGCCTGGTCTCGGCCCTGGCGATGTCCAGCTGCCTCTGGGTGGCGGAGGCGACGTTGCCGCTCTTGACCATCTCGATCTTGGCGATGTCCAGCTCTCTCTGTGCGCGCGCGGCAACCCTGGCGATGCGAGTCATCTCGCCCTTGCCCGTGTCTACCTCGCGCTCGAGGAACTGGACCCTCCTGCGGAGGTAGACAATCCACCGCCGGGTGGCATCCGGGTCGCAGTCCCCTGGTGGGTCGTCGGGGTCCCCAGGGGGTCCTCCAGGAGGGCCTCCGCCGGGTCCGCCCGGTCCAGGGGGTCCTCCCCCGCCCGGAGGTCCGCCTCCAGGGGGTCCACTTGGTGGGCGTCCTCCAGGGAGTCCTGATGGTCCTCCGCCAGGGGGTCCCGGTGGGTCCGAGGATGGGGGCTTCTTCGTGTAGTCGAAGTCCATGTCATCATCCTCGTCCATGTCGCCCCACCTGGGCGTCTCGGTCTCGGAAGACTCCGAGCTTCGGTAGGGAGGAGGGGGATCCTCATCCTCACCTTCTGGCTCCATGGGGACGTCTCCGCCTCCTCCGCCAGACACTCCTCGGCGATGTCGGCTGCCTCGTTCATCCCCGTCGCTGGCGGTGAGAAAGGGATCGGAGTCGTGGGGGTGTCCGCCCGCTGGCCTCCGTGGCCTCTCGGGGGTCTTCCCCTTACCCTTCCTCCGTCGGTAGGCGGTGGGGCCACTGCTCCCACTGCTGCCTGTGTCAACCTCGTCCAGCGTCATCTTGGAGGAGGCGTCCCCTTCGAAAAGCTTTCGAAGGGTCTCCACTCGGGATCCTCCCGGGGGAGTCTCGCGGCGGAGCTTGGCCTCCGCCTCCTCCATCGCGGCGGCTGTGGCTGAGGCGGCTCGCCCTTCGGCTTCCTCCCGGGCACGAGCCGCCTCGGCTTCCCGGGCCTTCTGCAGCCGAGCCTTCTCCGCTTCCAACGCCGCCAGCTCCGCCTCCGTCTTGGCCCTCTCCTCAGCGACCTTCTGTCGCGCGGCCTCGATGGCGTCCTTCTTGGCGGCGTCCGCCTGGGCCTTAGCCGTCGCTTCGGCGTGGGCCCTTTCCTCCGCCTCCTTCTTTGCCCTGTCTCCGGCAGGCGCCTCTTCCAGCGCCTTCACCTCGGCCTCCTTGCAGGCAATGGCCTCCTGCGTCAGGCGGGCTTCCTCGTCGGCTGCCGCCACATCACCCTTGACCTGGGCAGTTGCTGCCTCATGGGCAGCTGCGGCCGTGAGTCCGGCCGCAATGGCCGCCACGGTCGAGGCGTGGATGGCCATGCCATGCGCCCACTCCGCAGCCTCCTGCTGGGCGATGCCGACGGCGCCCTCCATGGCAGCGTTGTGCTGCTTGGCCCGTTGCCGGGCAACCCGAAGGTTGCAGGGCACCCCACAGGCGCGCTTACAGGCGCGCGCCACGTCCCTTTGGTCGGGAGCGACGCTGCTGCTGGAGCTGGCCTGGTCGGCCGGCATTCTCCCGCGGTGGGCCGACTTCACGTCGCTGCTGGGGCCAGACTTCCTCAGGAGCAGCTGACGGGGCTTGGCCTTGGCATGCTTGGCGACTTGGAAGTAGTTGCCAAGGGTGGTGTGGCCGGGTCGGTGACCGCCACTGGCCCGTTGCGGACTCGGGGCTGGGGTTCCGCCCTTGGCGCCTTGGGCGGCTTCGGCGGCCAGGGACTCCTGGTACTCCTGCCACTTCCTGTCCCGCCTCCTGTCCCCAGCGGAACGCTTCTCCTTCCGAATAGACGCGCTGCTGCTGCTGCCCTGCAGCCTGCGCTCGTTCCCCAGCTCCGGGAACTCCTTCTCGATCATGTCCGACATGGAGACGTTGATCGAGGAGCCCGACTGGTACTCGTTGGGCTTCTCCTCCTCCTCAATCCCGTCGGGGCGCAGCCCTTCGCCGGGCCTGTCTGGGCAGGTCCAGACCCTCCAGCGCTTGCGGCGGAAGCGGTACGCATACCCTTCCGCCCGCAGCCATTCCTCCACTGCCCGCAGGCGGTCCTCGCCCATGTCCTCACGGAGCTCGAAGCTCCCGGGCATGCCGCCTTCGCACTGGGGATTGCTGTGGCGGTAGTCCTGCCCCCACAGCAGCCCACGCAGTAGGCGCGCCGCATGGGGGTGGGGCTGCGGCCACGTCTTGCCCGCCTCGTCCCAGTTCACCATCATGCTCTCGATGGAGTGGTCCTGGGGTGGTTGTTGAGGTGGCTGATGTAGCACTGGACTGGGAGTGCGGCCGGTGCTGGTCGGCCGGTGGTTGTGGAAGTGGTTGCTGTAGCTGGGAGTGCGGCCTTGCTGGTCTGCCGAGGGAACTCGTTGACGTCGGAGTTCCGGTCCCTGCACTTCCTTCACGGACTGGGCGCTGTCGCTGGGCGGCGCTGCGAGCCGCTGCGCTGCGCTGCGAGCTGCGAGCTGCGAGCTGCTGCGCCGCGCTGCTCGGGGTTGGTGGCCCCGAGTGGCTCGCGAGGGATGGGTAACCCCGCGGCGGTGAAACGCTTTTGACGCGTTCCCTTGGGGGGGCCTCGCCACGGGACGCTGCAGTGACACGCACATACAAGCAGGCAGGCAAAGCACTGCCCTCACAGGGGCATCAATACGCTCACGTCATGTGACAAAGCGTTTCAGGATCCTTGCCACTCTGAAACAAGGGAACAAAAGTATGTACAGCAACACATCGGGATATGTACACATGGGGTTAAGACTGGAGTGGGGTAAGGGCATCACAGGACAATAGACACTTAGTCCCAACTCGTATCCCAATCCCAGGTCCGACCCTCTCAGCGGCTGGTGGGGGCGGGGGCTCAAACACAACCCATGCCCTGCTCAGGCCGGACCCTGAAACCCTGTCAATAGGGGAGGTGTCCTGCCCAGCCACAGGCGAGTTCCTGGGAACCAAGGAACTCTGAGGTCAACCGACAGTCGCTCCCCATGCTCCTCAAACAGCAGGTCCCAACTCATCTCTGAGCCAGAGATATGGCCCCGCCATTATCCCCTAGGAGTTGGTAGCTGAAAATGGGCTGTTTCAGCTGAAACTGATATTAGCTCAAAAATCTCCAAAATTGACCCCTCGTCAGGACCCGCCAGAGGTGGGGACGAGGCAACTGACCCTATGCCCTTCGAGTACAAACTTTCTGGAGCCCTCACCCAACCTGGTTCCCTCTGAGGTCCCGGCATCAGGGCACCACAGGTTCGTCAAGTGGGGTCTTGATGCCAAAATCACCAAAATTGGCGCCATTCCCACGCGCGGCTCACCCGGCCAGGGCAAGGCCAATGGCTCACAGGATAGGAAGCAGGACCTAGGACTTGTATCTGAGTGTACAACTTGAAATTAGGTCCCGGCTCCCTGTGGGCATAGAGATATGGGGCCACCAATTGACCACACGGAGAAAGATGTCCTTGAATTATGCCCTAGGTCTTTTGATGTATTCCTGCAGGTTTTGTAGTTGAAAACCCCAAACCAAAGCAGCAAGTAGGGCAAGGACTGAATGTGGATCGAATCAATGATTGGTTTTGGAATCCAGTGTAACACAGATGGGCTGCAGATAGACAAAGCAGGTTTATGCACATAGGTTCAATCACAAATGGATAATACAAAAGATTTTATATGAAAATTGGTCAGACTCTAGCCTCAGAGGTTGCATTAGGCACTTCATGTGCACTCTTTTGGGTGAAATGGTGCTGGTTAGGACTGAGGGGCATAGATGTCAGGACCACACAGAATATGACTTGGCCAAGCAACTGAATGCAGAAACAGTTACAAAGTAGGACCACAATAAGTGGTAGAAACAATTGAGTATAGGGGTCTTGGGGTGGGAGACCACTTAGGCTTAACCTCCAAGGCCAACAAGCATGAAATGCCTGTTTTATTTTGGTATGTCCTCCATGAAGGAAGGTACCTCCGCTCAGTTGAGTGGTAGGGGTGAACTTCATGGGGGGGGCTAGGGTCACAACCCTAGTTACTTTGAGAAAGTGTACTTTAGGCAACAAAAGAGAGATAAAAACACTTAAGTTTGTCTTAGCATCAACAAAGGGTTTTAAGGGGGGCTTAGCCTGGATCAAGCCTTCCAAGAAAGACATGGCAGTGACTTTTTCTTACTCACGGGGGGGTGAAATTGGGGTCCCAAAAGGGGGTCATTTTGGCTGCTCGAAATGGGCCAAAATTCGGGGGTGCTCCCAATAGTATATCTGAATGCCGGCTTGGAGATCAGATCTGCAATTCCATACGCGAATCACCAAGAGTCCAACAGAGACTCCCATGCACTTGGCTCTCAAAGATCTGCATGCCACTCGGCGTGGTGACAATCCCAATTGGGTCCACAAATGCCAAAATGGCAAAATTGTCCACACTCACCTTGGGCTAGCACGGTAACCAAGGTCGCTCCGCTTCGCCCACGTGGTGTGTGAACCATGGGGACCAATGTCAATAACACCCATGTCATATATGGTCCGTTGGTCCATGAGTCCGGCGTGCACGAGGGTGCTGAACATGGTGCACGGCGGGCAGAAAATGTGGAAAATTGCTCAAAATGGCCGAAAATGCGCACACTCATGGTTGGGGCAAATGAGGCACTGAAGCGGTATGGGGTGCCTTACCCATACCCGCTGCACAGCCTGTGGCGCTCTTCGCCAGGCCAGATCAGGAATTTTCCTGTTAATGCTACGGCATCCTGATTTCTGTGGGATTTCTGTAAAATACCCCAGAAATCGTCATTTTACGTCTTTTTTGGGCTGGCGACGACAGTCGTCGCCTGCGCGACGCAGCTCCAGAACGAGGATTTATTCCTCGATTTCTAAAGATTTTATGCAATTCTATTATTGTTTTATCGTTTTTAGAAATAAAAGATTATAGCGTGACCTTTTTCGCGGCGTTCCGCGAAGGTCCATTTTTGCGAAGTTAAGCACGTTCACGCATTTTTCAAAAAATGCTGAGGCGATTCCAGGAATCGCCCAAGCGCCCATGGTGTGGCCCAACAGTGGGCCTTCTCATATGTAGGTTGAATAGGCACAGAAACGCGTCGTGTCGGCTACGCGACGCGTTGGGGGGAGACACGCGAAATGAGTGTTTTTGACTCAAAAACCAGGTTATTTCATTATTTTTCGCCCAAAAACCACTGTTTGGCCCAGTTTGGGCAGGATCTCAGTGGAGATCCTGATGGCGACGCCTCGTACCCGTCAGATTTTCTGATGGCGGCGACGCCGTCGCCTTCATTTCGTCTTCCTTTTTATGCTATTTTATAGTATAGAATTGTTACTTGTACATATTACTTGTCTACATATTTACTTTGTTTACATATACCTTCATCTCCTTGCCCAGGACGCCAGATTGTGTCGTGGCCGAGGCAAGGATCACAGAATCCTTTGGACAATCGTGAATGCAAGTGGAAGACTTGGATTTCATGGGTTTGGGGGTTTGAGGTCATGCATGCCGTGAAGGGAAGCTTCGAGGTTGCCCTCCCCCCAAATGCTTCAAAAGGATTCTGCCGACGCCAAGGCCACCAAGGGCGCGTGACGGCCTGCGGACGGCGACGACGCCCAGACTGCAGGAGTACGCTGATCGCTGATCGCTGATCGCTGAAGTAGGAAACTGCAGGAGCTAAGGTCCAGGGCATCAGCGTGATGAATGGTGCATCCGCGAGGAGCTCCTTGACTCCTACGATGGGTGGAAGACCCTATGGAGCCCCCAAGTCCATTAGGTGGCTGCGCGACGACCACAGCGACGACGACGACGTCTGCGAACCGCACAAGAAGGCGCGTTAATTCGTCGCCTTGGGTTGGTTGACCCTCCCGGAGGTACCACCCCAAATTGGCGTGGGGCGCCTTGGGTAGGAAATGACCCTAAATCCCCCAAATTAGGCGCGTTAATTCGTCGCCCCGGGTTGGGAATCGACCCTAAACTGGCACGGGTTGCCTTGGGCAGGAAATGGCCCTAAATTCAGGCGCGAGGAAGTCGTTGCCTTGGGTTTGACCCTAAATAATTTTTTCCGAATTTATTGAATTATTGATTTCCATGCCCATGGAGAAAAAGGGCCAATATGTGCGCCTAAGCGCCATCAGTCAGGGCGGAAGGCCCTGCAGCGCCCCTGGTTCGGTCACCAGAGGCTACGAGGAGTGCCAGGGACCAGTGTGGTCGCCTGGGGGGCAATTGCCCTATGAATATATCAAGATCAAAAAAAAAAAAAATTTACATGTATGTGGCATGTAAATTACTTACGAAGCCCCCCCCCCCACTGTTCTGATGAATCAGTTTTGAAACCAGGGCAGTGCAGGGGTCAGAGCGCCTCCTTGGCCTTGCCTTCCTTTGGATATAGGCAAGGCTTCTAAGGAGGGGGGTGAAGCGGTATGGGGTGCCTTACCCATACCCGCTGCACAGCCTGTGGCGCTCTTCGCCAGGCCAGATCAGGAATTTTCCTGTTAATGCTACGGCATCCTGATTTCTGTGGGACTTCTGTAAAATACCCCAGAAATCGTCATTTTACGTCTTTTTTGGGCTGGCGACGACAGTCGTCGCCTGCGCGACGCAGCTCCAGAACGAGGATTTATTCCTCGATTTCTAAAGATTTTAGGCAATTTTATTATTTTTTTATCGTTTTTAGAAATAAAAAGTTATAGCGTGACCTTTTTCGCGGCGTTCCGCGAAGGTCCATTTTTGCGAAGTTAAGCACGTTCACGCATTTTTCGAAAAATGCTGAGGCGATTCCAGGAATCGCCCAAGCGCCCATGGTGTGGCCCAACAGTGGGCCTTTTCATATGTAGGTTGAACTGGCACAGAAACGCGTCGTGTCGGCTACGCGACGCGCTGGGGGTTGACACGCGAAATGAGTGTTTTTGACTCAAAAACCACGTTATTTCATTATTTTTCGCCGAAAAAAAAAAACCACTGTGTGGCCCAGTTTGGGCAGGATCTCAGTGGAGATCCTGATGGTGATGCCTCGTAGCCGTCAGATTTTCTGATGGCGGCGACGCCGTCGCCTTCATTTCGTCTTCCTTTTTATGCTATTTTATAGTATAGAATTGTTACTTGTACATATTACTTGTCTACATATTTACTTTGTCTACATATACCTTCATCTCCTTGCCCAGGACGCCAGATTGTGTCATGGCCGAGGCAAGGATCACAGAATCCTTTGGACAATCGTGAATGCAAGTGGAAGACTTGGATTTCATGGGTTTGGGGGTTTGAGGTCGTGCATGCCGTGAAGGGAAGCTTCGAGGTTGCCCTCCCCCCAAATGCTTCAGCACATGCCCAACTTGGACCGGAGTGTGCCATAGGATTGGTATCAAATCATATGTGTCCAACATATCTTTTGGGTATCGCCCAACTCCTCGGGTTTCGGGAATGGCAGGGTCGCCAAGTGAGCCCATGATTTGGAATGGTCCCAAATCGCCAACATAGCCGCCACGGTACGCCAAGCCCAAGAGGAGTTATCCGCTGGGTCCAAGATATGTTGGGCATCGAAGTATGTACCCTCATAACATACTTGAGTCATGATGTCAATTGGGCGCAAAAATGAGATAGACGGTCGCCACTTGGCATCATGACGGGCAAAAAACAGCAATATTGGCGAAAATGTGCACTCTTTTGGGTTAAATGGTGCTGGTTAGGACTGAGGGGCATAGATGTCAGGACCACACAGAATATGACTTGGCCAAGCAACTGAATTCAGAAACAGTTACAAAGTAGGACCACAATAAGTGGTAGAAACAATTGAGTATAGGGGTCTTGGGGTGGGAGACCACTTAGGCTTAACCTCCAAGGCCAACAAGCATGAAATGCCTGTTTTATTTTGGTATGTCCTCCATGAAGGAAGGTACCTCCGCTCAGTTGAGTGGTAGGGGTGAACTTCATGGGGGGGGCTAGGGTCACAACCCTAGTTACTTTGAGAAAGTGTACTTTAGGCAACAAAAGAGAGATAAAAACACTTAAGTTTGTCTTAGCATCAACAAAGGGTTTTAAGGGGGGCTTAGCCTGGATCAAGCCCTCCAGGAAAGACATGGCAGTGACGTTTTCGTACTCCCCCCTGGAGTACTAGTTCATGAAGCTAGTAGGACCAAGGAAAAAGGCTCAAATATTCCCAAAATTACCTCAAAAAATGCATCAAACTTACCAAAAACATCCTCATCACTTCATAGAAGCCTATCACACTGTAGGTACCCTTGAAAAACAGTGTAATGTACCGTGAATGATGTCCCTTCGATAGGGCATTCTTCAAAAGTCGCCGGCGTGCGACGAAAACCTTTGGAAAAAGTTTGGGGGTAGTGGGAATTGAACCCAGGACTCCCTCCCTAGAGCCAATGTGCTTGCCCACTAGGGTACAGTCGAACGCTCTAATGCGGACGGCTATCGCCGTATAAACAGCGTTTTAGTATACATCCTGACCAAGGGCCAGGGCGGAGCAATACTCCCAATGGAGGACACAAACCCCCAGGAGCTGGAAAAAATAGAAAATGGAACCAGCAGGGAGTGATTCCTGCGGTCTAGCGGAAGGGGTTGCATTTAGCAAGTGAAATCGTTAAAAATCGACGAAACCACGCGGGAAATCGTCATTTTTACACATAACTCAAAGTCGCAGTCAAGCGCAAAGATAGCAGACTCCAAGAAAAGGGTTGCGCAAGCGTAAACGGCTTTTGGAAAAGAAGGTATGGGCCGTAGTTTTCAAAGTTTTAAAGGAAATTTTTGCACAGTTGCATCAAAATTTTTATAAACTTCAGACTCAAGCATTCAAATTCAGCCCACACCACAGAGCAGGTCAACAACCCATCTCTCAGGTATGTCAGTGTCACCTCACACTCACGCATTGCATTCGTGTTGGTTGTTTCGGCGAAACGTTAGGGTTGTCAACGCTGTGCTCGTTGGGGGGTCGGGTGTTCTTCTCTCGTGCTCTGCACAGGTGAAAGCAGGAAGGAAAGGTATGTGATGCGAATGGAGCGCGCAGCGCGCACGTAGGGTTAGAATATGCGCTGTGCTCGCGATGCATGTGCCTAATCGAGGCATCCACACGCTGTGACGTTTTACCTGTATCCGAAATTCACCCTTGTTTTCTTCTTCACAGGTAAGTACAGAAAGCGTTTGTTCGTGTGCGGCCGTGGCGTTAAAGTTGAGTTGCTTAAAACGCTTAGGTTTGTTTTGTGCTCGTTTCAATTCGGCATTCACACGATGCATGGTGAGTAAGGTAGGTTAGCCCAGGAGGAGCTCACCTCCTGGTTGAGTCAGTGGTTCAGCCTCCCTTCCCTGCGTGCACATTATGCATTAAAGGGTAGGCCACGCGAATTGCGCACAGTAAACCTTGTTTAGGTTACCCAGAGGCTCCTCGGTACGTCTTTTAAGAGGACCTGAGGAGTTTCTTAAAGCTTGCTTGCTTGACAGGGGTAGCTGAATCTTCAGCGTGTTTGCGAACAGTGTATTATAGGTCACACTGAGAAGGGTATAATACCTGGAGTGTGGCTTGGTTCCTCCGTCGCAAACACCCCTTCATTTGCCTCTTTTGGACAGGTCGGAGAGGTTAAGGGTGATTGGTGCACGCAGCAGCTGCAATCGGCGGCTATCCATTTTTCTGCCCCAGCAAAACAGGGGCGCTGATCACAAATCAAATCACTGTGCCTCAGCCAGTAGTGGCGAGGGCAGTCCGACCTCAACGACATCTGCGCTGTGCACGCAACGAGAACATCCCTTCCCTCCAAGCCCTAGCAGGGGAAACGCGTTGTGGCGTCCCCTGTTAGGCCACAGCTGCTTAGGAGCGCTGTGTTCTCTTGTCTTCTTCACAGGAGGGCCATTAGGGCCTGCGTGAACTTCGACAGCAGCACCCAGTAGCGTGTGTAGGGGTTAGAGTCAGCCGGCCTGGCAGGAGGTGAGTGCAAGTGATGAGTGCTCACCCTGCCTTCGAAGGCCGGTGCTGGCGTTAGTGAGTGTAGTGTAGTGGTGTCTCCTGTCCCGCGTGCTTTTCCCCGTGGGCAGGGGAGTGCGTTAGCTTTTGGCCTGTAGCAAAAATGGGCGTTTTGTATGCCCTTAGCACACTTGGCCACCCCTCCCCTCTTAGTAGGTAGGGCTTTTGCCGTCTTACCCCAAGGATAGGCGCCAGCACAGAAACTGGGCGCCATAGGAGTGGTAATAGTACCTGATTAGGACCTTCGGTCCGACGTCAGCGAAGCCCGGTCTCAGGGAGCCACGCTGGGGAGAGAAGTGAGACACATACAGACATACGTAGCACACTTAGGGGTATGGTAAACCCTGTAAGGAAGGGTAGAACCCCATGGGTCTGGACCAGTCAGGGGTCCTAACTGTGGGCTCGCTTGTCCCCAAGGAGGGAAGACACACCTTGCCTCATAACACATTGCTTGTCATTCCCCCCCTGGTGTAGTAAGCCACCGTTCTTCGTTGGCTCACCAAGGTCATTACATTAGGGCAGTACCCATGCAACACATGGTCAACAAGGCAAACATTCGCTGGGTGGCTGCAATCTTGATAAGCGGCCACCTGGCTCACGCTGGAAACCATAGGCATGGGTCTGCAGGGCACAGACAGGGTCAGTGCAGTGCTCAGTATGCAGTAGTCTGTGAAAAACCCATGGCCTTCGGCCAGGGAATGGTTGTCACGGGGGGCTAACGGTCCTGTCCTGCGATGCAATGCGGGGCAACTGTGACAACTGCTCTTACAGCCATACACAGGCACGTCTGCAGAAGAGTGCTCACTGCACCTGTCAGTAGACTCACACAGGGTAATTAGTTTCGCTTCTTACGCTGAAACATAGTCTCAGCACGGGTTAGGAGCTGCCCCTCGTTGTTTTCAACGAGGTAAGTGCAGAAGATGGGGTTGATACTCCCATCTGGTTGTACGAAGGCTGACATAGGTTCCCAGGTCGCCTCAGACAACCCATAGCCATCCCACAGGGTAAGGAATTTCCAGCCCTGTTTATACTCGTGGCGAGCAATACCTGCAACCACGTAGTAACCATCGACTGCCATCTCATCGGCAGTCATCTCTGCGAGTTCGTCTGCCTCCTCTGGACTGGCAGCGTTCTCTAGGTCTATACGTTCAATCTCACTGTCGCTGAGGCGCCACTCATCCCAAGACAAGTCGTCAGGGGAGTGATAGTGCCTTAATTGCTTAGGTGCACACAGCAGTTCACCACCTAGACGTGGACTGCACCTGACATGGATCCTGGATCCATCTATCCTGATGATACGATAGGGTCCAAAGTAAGGGTCCTGTAGGCAGTTACGTGGCCAGGAGGGTAGGCGTGAATGGTGTACCAAAACAAGGTCACCAACCTTGAAGCTGGCAGGTCGCCGTAGGCGGTTCCGTCAGCTCTGTTCACGGTCACGAATTTGTGTCTCAGGTTAGTACCAGCCTGGTTAGCCAGAGACTGCTTGTGTTCCAGCCAATCTCCCACAGGGCTCTTGAAGTCCTCAGGAAAGGGGGTTTTGAAGAACCAAGCAGGTCGTCCTCCATGGAACAGTTCGTGGGGGGTGAAACCCGTAGAAGAGCTCCGCTGTGAGTTCATGGACAGAACTGCCCAGGGCACTAGGCGTACCGAGTCCTTGGTGCGCTCCTGTTTCATCAGGATTCTTAAGTTTTGCTCCACCACACGGTTCTGTCTCTCACAGAGAGGGTTAGACGTGTGAGTATAGGGCACACCTGTGGTTACCTCCACGTTGAGGGCATTTAGCACTCGTTTGTACCACCCAGTGTCACTGCGGATGCGTACATCTTCATCAGAGTGCACCTGTTTAGGTGCTCCATAGGGTTCGAACCATTGTTCGACCAACATTTTTACAGTCTGCTCACTTGTGATTTTCTTATTGCAAGGGAACACACGGGTGAAGCGAGATAGACCACAGGTGACCACGAGGCAACTATCATAGCCGCCAAAGCGTGGTAGGCCGTGGATGTAATCCACGTAGAGAAGAGAGTTAGCACAATAGGGTATGGGTAAGCTGGAGATCAGACCCCTCTCCCTACTGTCGCTCTGCCTGCTGGCATGACAGCCACAAGCATCCACAATGGTCTGCATACGCGACCTCAGTTCAGTCAGGGTTAGACTAGAGTAGAAACACTCACGGAAGAAGACCACTGAGCGATTAGCGCCAGTGTGACCAGAACTGAGATGGGACCACTGTAGGCACCCATCCAGTCGTGCCTCAGGCACCACAATTCGGTCCTCGTAGAAGAGGTACTGATTGTTTTTATACCACTGGTGCCCGTCAATGACACGGGGTTCGAGACCAGTGCTGAGGGTTTGGAGAATTTCTTCATACTCTGACTGATAGTCGGTTAGACTCCAACCCTCCAGGATTCCAGCAGTGCGCATGGACAGGTCAAGCTGGACATCCATACGCTCGAAAGCCTCTTTGGCGAGCGCCTCAGAGCTCTCACCAATAAGCGCATCGAAGTTGTTGCGCGATATATAGTCAGACAGTTCATTCTTAATCCCGAGGATATGATGCACTGTCAGCCTGAACTGGCTCAGGTAAGTCCACCACCGTTTTAGCTTTGCTGTTTCCGGTGGTGGGCCCTTCTGAAAAGACTTCACAGGCTCCTGGTCACACAGCCAGACAATAGGGTTAGATCCCAGGAGTCGGGATTGTGACGATAGCACCAACATACCGGCCAGGAGTTCCTGGTCATAGGTGCTGTAGTTGGAACGCGCTTGGTTCCATTTCCAATTCCAGTGTCCCAGTGGCACCAGTCGCCACTCACTGGTAGGATAGTCATGTTTCAACGAACCATCGCGGTTCAGTCCAGTAGTACGATAATTGCAGTGGGTTAGTTCAGCGGGGTTAAGCTCCTGCCATTGGTAGATCGTACCTCCCCCCCCTACATCACTGGCATCAGTGATCAGGACTATCTCGCCCTCAGGGCGGGGCACTCCCAGGCAGTTTGAGGAGGCAATCTTCTTCTTCAACTCCTGGAAACACTCTTCCTCTCTGGAGGTCCACCTCCAGGGAGTAGTTTTCTTGATCAGGTCAGTGAGGGGTGCAGGGGAGTAAGTAAAGTTGTCGATGTGACGCCGATAGAAATTACAGGCGCCGACAAAACTCCTCACATTGTGTAGACCCTTCTTAGGGTCATCGCGAATCTGCATGTCCTGTAGGGGCTGCATCTTAGACGCGGCTGGTTTCCACCAGCCATACCCCACGTCGAAACCCAAATACTCCATCTCCTCTTTCATAAACTCACATTTTTCGAGTTTGATTCGGAGATGGTTTTCTTGACAGACAGTGAAATTTTCACGGAGGAGAAGGACATGGTCCTCTTTGGTATTAGTACCCAAACTCACGTCATCGATGTGAGCCTCCATTTCTGCACCCCGAGAAATCAACTCTTGAACTAGAGGCCTGCGCCTCAGTATGTACAAAATTTTGTTCATAAGCTCCTGGAAGAGCGCTGGGGCATTTGCCACCCCGAAAGGCATAACCTTCCACTTGAAGACACGACCCTTGGGGGTTATAAAGGCCAGCAGCTCCTGAGCTGCGGCGGTTAGGTCAACCTGCCAGAAACCGGAGCGTTTGTCCATTTTGGTCTTATACCTGCATTTGGCAATACGCTCCAGGGTGTTTTCCATGTTAGGAATACTCCCTGAGTGGTTCTGGGTTTTCTTGTTGACCTCACCATAGTCTACAACAAGACGTAGGGCAGTCGACCCTGGTTTAGCAACAAGGAAACAGGGACTGCAGTCATGGGGATAGTCCCCGTGTTTATAATCTTCAACGAGGCCAGCATCAATGCATTCTTGGATCTGGCGCTCGATTTCTTCGACCTGTTCCTGTGGAGCGGGATAGGGACGACGCCTCACTCGCGTCTTTTCAAATTCTGGTTTCAATTTCAGGTCCATCTGGACCAGTTTTTTACAAGAAAGGGGAGGCGGCAAGGCGCCGAACACCTCCTCATAGGTTATAAGCAGTTTCTTCAGGCGGGGGTCAAGGGTAAGACTCTCGAGTTTCTGAAGGAAATCCTCCTCAGCATGGAGGTTGCTTTTTCCATGTTCTTTCTTTTTATGCCGATCAGCAGTTTCGGCAGGTACAGTACCATCGTCCCACTCAGGGGGACATTGCTGCCCATAGTGTAGAGAATACACTAGAGGTATCTCAGGATCAGGCAGCGTATAGGACTCATCCTCCTCCTCAGACCAGATGGAGTATTTCCAGGTCTGTCTGAGGTATTGCAGCCGCTCTTGGCGCTCAATACCTTCGGCCTTCCGGTACAACAGCCGTCGGAGTTCTTGAGTGTCATGCTCAGACGATGGCATGTTATTAGCAGCAGGCCGTGCCAGAGCATCAGCACTCCGGGCCACGGGTTCACCTGTGTGCACAGGCTGCATGTGTAGCACTGGTTTCCCAACAGAGGAAGCGGGAGGTGAGGAGGAAGCAGGAGGTGAGTGCAAGTGATGAGTGCTCACCCTGCCTTCGAAGGCCGGTGCTGGCGTTAGTGAGTGTAGTGTAGTGGTGTCTCCTGTCCCGCGTGCTTTTCCCCGTGGGCAGGGGAGTGCGTTAGCTTTTGGCCTGTAGCAAAAATGGGCGTTTTGTATGCCCTTAGCACACTTGGCCACCCCTCCCCTCTTAGTAGGTAGGGCTTTTGCCGTCTTACCCCAAGGATAGGCGCCAGCACAGAAACTGGGCGCCATAGGAGTGGTAATAGTACCTGATTAGGACCTTCGGTCCGACGTCAGCGAAGCCCGGTCTCCGGGAGCCACGCTGGGGAGAGAAGTGAGACACATACAGACATACGTAGCACACTTAGGGGTATGGTAAACCCTGTAAGGAAGGGTAGAACCCCATGGGTCTGGACCAGTCAGGGGTCCTAACTGTGGGCTCGCTTGTCCCCAAGGAGGGAAGACACACCTTGCCTCATAACACATTGCTTGTCATTCCCCCCCTGGTGTAGTAAGCCACCGTTCTTCGTTGGCTCACCAAGGTCATTACATTAGGGCAGTACCCATGCAACACATGGTCAACAAGGCAAACATTCGCTGGGTGGCTGCAATCTTGATAAGCGGCCACCTGGCTCACGCTGGAAACCATAGGCATGGGTCTGCAGGGCACAGACAGGGTCAGTGCAGTGCTCAGTATGCAGTAGTCTGTGAAAAACCCATGGCCTTCGGCAAGGGAATGCTTGTCACGGGGGGCTAACGGTCCTGTCCTGCGATGCAATGCGGGGCAACTGTGACAACTGCTCTTACAGCCATACACAGGCACGTCTGCAGAAGAGTGCTCACTGCACCTGTCAGTAGACTGACACAGGGTAATTAGTTTCGCTTCTTACGCTGAAACATAGTCTCAGCACGGGTTAGGAGCTGCCCCTCGTTGTTCTCAACGAGGTAAGTGCAGAAGATGGGGTTGATACTCCCATCTGGTTGTACGAAGGCTGACATAGGTTCCCAGGTCGCCTCAGACAACCCATAGCCATCCCACAGGGTAAGGAATTTCCAGCCCTGTTTATACTCGTGGCGAGCAATACCTGCAACCACGTAGTAACCATCGACTGCCATCTCATCGGCAGTCATCTCTTCGAGTTCGTCTGCCTCCTCTGGACTGGCAGCGTTCTCTAGGTCTATACGTTCAATCTCACTGTCGCTGAGGCGCCACTCATCCCAAGACAAGTCGTCAGGGGAGTGATAGTGCCTTAATTGCTTAGGTGCACACAGCAGTTCACCACCTAGACGTGGACTGCACCTGACATGGATCCTGGATCCATCTATCCTGATGATACGATAGGGTCCAAAGTAAGGGTCCTGTAGGCAGTTACGTGGCCAGGAGGGTAGGCGTGAATGGTGTACCAAAACAAGGTCACCAACCTTGAAGCTGGCAGGTCGCCGTAGGCGGTTCCGTCAGCTCTGTTCACGGTCACGAATTTGTGTCTCAGGTTAGTACCAGCCTGGTTAGCCAGAGACTGCTTGTGTTCCAGCCAATCTCCCAAAGGGCTGTTGAAGTCCTCAGGAAAGGGGGTTTTGAAGAACCAAGCAGGTCGTCCTCCATGGAACAGTTCGTGGGGGGTGAAACCCGTAGAAGAGCTCCGCTGTGAGTTCATGGACAGAACTGCCCAGGGCACTAGGCGTACCGAGTCCTTGGTGCGCTCCTGTTTCATCAGGATTCTTAAGTTTTGCTCCACCACACGGTTCTGTCTCTCACAGAGAGGGTTAGACGTGTGAGTATAGGGCACACCTGTGGTTACCTCCACGTTGAGGGCATTTAGCACTCGTTTGTACCACCCAGTGTCACTGCGGATGCGTACATCTTCATCAGAGTGCACCTGTTTAGGTGCTCCATAGGGTTCGAACCATTGTTCGACCAACATTTTTACAGTCTGCTCACCTGTGATTTTCTTATTGCAAGGGAACACACGGGTGAAGCGAGATAGACCACAGGTGACCACGAGGCAACTATCATAGCCGCCAAAGCGTGGTAGGCCGTGGATGTAATCCACGTAGAGAAGAGAGTTAGCACAATAGGGTATGGGTAAGCTGGAGATCAGACCCCTATCCCTACTGTCGCTCTGCTTGCTGGCATGACAGCCACAAGCATCCACAATGGTCTGCATACGCGACCTCAGTTCAGTCAGGGTTAGACTAGAGTAGAAACACTCACGGAAGAAGTCCACTGAGCGATTAGCGCCAGTGTGACCAGAACTGAGATGGGACCACTGTAGGCACCCATCCAGTCGTGCCTCAGGCACCACAATTCGGTCCTCGTAGAAGAGGTACTGATTGTTTTTATACCACTGGTGCCCGTCAATGACACGGGGTTCGAGACCAGTGCTGAGGGTTTGGAGAATTTCTTCATACTGTGACTGATAGTCGGTTAGACTCCAACCCTCCAGGATTCCAGCAGTGCGCATGGACAGGTCAAGCTGGACATCCATATGCTGGAAAGCCTCTTTGGCGAGCGCCTCAGAGCTCTCACCAATAAGCGCATCGAAGTTGTTGCGCGATATATAGTCAGACAGTTCATTCTTAATCCCGAGGATATGATGCACTGTCAGCCTGAACTGGCTCAGGTAAGTCCACCACCGTTTTAGCTTTGCTTTTTCCGGTGGTGGGCCCTTCTGAAAAGACTTCACAGGCTCCTGGTCACACAGCCAGACAATAGGGTTAGATCCCAGGAGTCGGGATTGTGACGATAGCACCAACATACCGGCCAGGAGTTCCTGGTCATAGGTGCTGTAGTTGGAACGCGCTTGGGTCCATTTCCAATTCCAGTGTCCCAGTGGCACCAGTCGCCACTCACTGATAGGATAGTCATGTTTCAACGAACCATCACGGTTCAGTTCAGTAGTACGATAAGGGCAGTGGGTTAGTTCAGCGGGGTTAAGCTCCTGCCATTGGTAGATCGTACCTCCCCCCCCTACATCACTGGCATCAGTGATCAGGACTATCTCGCCCTCAGGGCGGGGCACTCCCAGGCAGTTGGAGGAGGCAATCTTCTTCTTCAACTCCTGGAAACACTCTTCCTCTCTGGAGGTCCACCACCAGGGAGTAGTCTTCTTGATCAGGTCAGTGAGGGGTGCAGGGGAGTAAGTAAAGTTGTCGATGTGACGCCGATAGAAATTACAGGCGCCCACAAAACTCCTCACATCGTGTAGACCCTTCTTAGGGTCATCGCGAATCTGCATGTCCTGTAGGGGCTGCATCTTAGACGCGGCTGGTTTCCACCAGCCATACCCCACGTCGAAACCCAAATACTCCATCTCCTCTTTCATAAACTCACATTTTTCGAGTTTGATTCGGAGATGGTTTTCTTGACAGACAGTGAAAAATTCACGGAGGAGAAGGACATGGTCCTCTTTGGTATTAGTACCCAAACTCACGTCATCGATGTGAGCCTCCATTTCTGCACCCCGAGAAATCAACTCTTGAACTAGAGGCCTGCGCCTCAGTATGTACAAAATTTTGTTCATAAGCTCCTGGAAGAGCGCTGGGGCATTTGCCACCCTGAAAGGCATAACCTTCCACTTGAAGACACGACCCTTGGGGGTTATAAAGGCCAGCAGCTCCTGAGCTGCGGCGGTTAGGTCAACCTGCCAGAAACCGGAGCGTTTGTCCATTTTGGTCTTATACCTGCATTTGGCAATACGCTCCAGGGTGTTTTCCATGTTAGGAATACTCCCTGAGTGGTTCTGGGTTTTCTTGTTGACCTCACCATAGTCTACAACAAGCATTAGGGCAGTCGACCCTGGTTTAGCAACAAGGAAACAGGGACTGCAGTGATGGGGATAGTCCCCGTGTTTATACTCTTCAACGAGGCCAGCATCAATGCATTCTTGGATCTGGCGCTCGATTTCTTCGACCTGTTCCTGTGGAGCGGGATAGAGACGACGCCTCACTCGCGTCTTTTCAAATTCTGGTTTCAATTTCAGGTCCATCTGGACCAGTTTTTTACAAGAAAGGGGAGGCGGCAAGGCGCCGAACACCTCCTCATAGGTTATAAGCAGTTTCTTCAGGCGGGGGTCAAGGTTAAGACTCTCGAGTTTCTGAAGGAAATCCTCCTCAGCATGGAGGTTGCTTTTTCCATGTTCTTTCTTTTTATGCCGATCAGCAGTTTCGGCAGGTACAGTACCATCGTCCCACTCAGGGGGACATTGCTGCCCATAGTGTAGAGAATACACTAGAGGTATCTCAGGATCAGGCAGCGTATAGGACTCATCCTCCTCCTCAGACCAGATGGAGTATTTCCAGGTCTGTCTGAGGTATTGCAGCCGCTCTTGGCGCTCAATACCTTCGGCCTTCAGGTACAACAGCCGTCGGAGTTCTTGAGTGTCATGCTCAGACAATGGCATGTTATTAGCAGCAGGCCGTGCCAGAGCATCAGCACTCCGGGCCACGGGTTCACCTGTGTGCACAGGCTGCATGTGTAGCACTGGTTTCCCAACAGAGGAAGCGGGTTCAGAGGTTGACTCTAGATCTACCTCCTCTAGCAACAGCTGGGCCAGGAAAGCACTATGTTTTAGGTCAACACAACTGGGATGAACAGAGGGAATAGTGCTGGCGATCTCAGACAGTTGGTCGTCAGCATCCTCTTTTACAGCTGCAGGTTCCAGATAGTCATCAGGAGACTCACACCCTGTAAGTGTGGCAGATAGGTGCTCAGGAGATCGATTTTTGAGATCATAAAGGGTCAGGCCACGATTTTCGGCCATGACCTCTTTTAGTAGCACCTGGTCCAGGTCACACAGGGGTACAGGATTGAGAGATCCATCGATGATGGACAGGAAACTGGCCCACTCAGGGGCCTGCATAGCTGTGTCTGAGACCTCAGGCACATAGTTGGGATGTCGGGGAGTTGCACTCTTCCCACGGTCATTCGGTCAAGCATACGGCGCCAGTAAGCATGTTCACCAGAGCAACCCCAGTCAGGGGTGCACATAACAATCCTTCCTCCCTCATAAGCGATCTTGGTTAGAACCTTCGCGAGCGGGGAGAAGGGAGGGTTAGCATACGCTAGGCCCATAGCTTTTCAGAAGAAACGGAAAGCATTGTTCATTTGTTTCGAGCAGTACCACTGCATGATGTGCTGTTGTTGGCTAGCAAACAATTCAACCTGGATCTCATCCAGGTTTACCTGAAGGGCTGCCAGTCCGTTTTTGAGAACATGACGGGCCAGCTGGTAGTTTTCAGTACGATAGTTCGTCTTGGCTGTGTAGCGCAGCCCAGACTCTTTTCGTCCTGACAGCTCCAGAAGAACGGAGAATAGCCCACTGCCAAAGTCGCAGTGCAAAGAGTAAGGACGCTGTAGGGACAGCATTTTTACTCGGGGGTTCCTTCTTAGGAAGTCGGTGCCAATGACGATGTCAAAGGCGTCAGTGTCCAACACTCTGCAGTGTTGGGTCACGGTTTCGTCGCCCAGACATATGGTCACATCGACCCCCCCCAAGGAGTGGATGGTACGCCCATCTCCTACTCTTATGGCCACGGTGTTAGTTTTCCTGAAAGTTTTAAGCAGGCGCCGGGCCACTATGGAAAGTGTTGCACCGGTATCAAGCACCGCTCGAAAAACCTGATCCCCGATTTTCAGGAGGATCCAGAAAACCAAGTCCTCCTCTTCGGAGCCGCCCCCCTATTTCTCATCAGGGAATTTCACATCCACCCCTGCAGCCATGAAGGACTTGGCCATCCAGGCCAAGCGCCTCTTCTTAGAATTATTCCCCTCAGGGGTAGCATTATCCCCTTGGGGGCGCTTCTGGGGGACACCTGCGACAGGAGCGGGTGTGGCAGCAGGAGTGGGTGTAGCAACAGGCGCTGATGAGCGCCTCTGGGGGTTAGGGGGTCCAGTTTTGCCACCCCCTTTGCCACCTCCTTTACCTTTATCCCCATTCGGGGGATTTCTGGCGGGCGTCTGGGTCTTCTGGCGCTCCGCCTCCTGACGCTTGAGTTTGTCACTCTCGCGTTTCTTGATGTGGCATTCGTCCTCATAGTGACGAAGTTTGCCACAGTAACCACAGGTGATGATACACCTGAAGTGGTTCTGATGGGTCACAGTTTTCCCATCTTTAGTATGCTGCTGACGTTTCATCTGCAGCATACAGCCACTGCGGAGATCGCAGTCAGAGGCATGACAAGGTCCCCCCTTGTCATTGACAGGTCGGCAGTAAAACAGGGGGGGTGTGCCTGCATCAGCTGGAACTTCGTTCATGGCACGTAGGTTGCCCCTCCCTTTACCACCTCCCTGGTTGGAGTTAGTGGGATTTTTATGCCCCTTCCCTTGGCCACGTTCGGGGGTAGGGGTACCACCTCGTCCCAAATGCTCCTTGACGAATTTCTCCATGTGGGAGTCATTCCCTCTCTCAAGAGCTAGCTCAATCAAGAGATCCACCAGTGTATCGTACGAGTGGGTCCTGCTCTTCCTCTCAGAGGTGGAGCGGCAATCATCCCACGTATGCTGTGGGATCTTACTCATGAGCCACAGGTGGGGCTCAGTGGCTCCGTAGGAGCCCACGTTCATCCTCGAAAATAAGTACTCCTAGTCGCACACATACTCAGAAATTCGCGCAGCGGATGGAAACTCCGGGAGCATAGGTAGCTCCTCGATCTGTGTGCGTACGCTGAGGTCAGTCTCATAGACTGGGAATGTTTTCTCTAACCTCAGGAGTACCTCTGCCCAAGTAGAACAGGTTTTCACAATCTGTTTGACCTGTTTTTGCAATAATTTCTTTTTGCATGAGCGTTTTAGCAGTGAACATTTGGTGGCCACATCCACATGGGATTGGCCAGTCAACAAAAGGAACTCTGCAAATTCTTCTGCTATTCAGGCAGATTTTTGGGGTCGAACTCCGGCAGTTCCAGCTGGATGTTCGCCTGGGCAATTGGTCTGCCTGTCGTCCCACCGCCCGGAGTTAGGCCTGTAGGCGACACGCCGGCAAGAGGGGCCAGGGCTGACAGTCCTCTTCTCTCACTCTCTGTGACAGGCACGTCCTGTAGATCCGCCATAGGCACAGTCCTGGCACGGGGGTGAAAGGGGCTGGGGCAGGTGACCTTAGGCAACAGCCTTGAGACCCTTGATCTCTTGAGATCTTCGGCCAGGGTACTCAGCCCTGGAGAGAGAGAGAGCAGCTCAGGCTTGGGTAAGGGTTCTGCAATACCCAGTTTAGCCTTAATGGCCTCTGATAAGGCCGTCACATCTGGATCTTCTGATCCAGACAGGAATTAGGCCAGCAGCCCGGCCGTTTGATCCAGGGCACCGTAGGTTGGCCTTGGATGATGTTGTTCTTCGACTCGTGTAGGGCCCACTTCGGGAGCCCTTGGGGTTGGATAACATGGTCTTGGATACTCAGGTCTTGTTCCTCTTGGCAGGGATGCAGTAGAAGGAGGACCCGAGTGCGCGTAGGACCCTAGGTCTGTACGTGGTATGGATCCATGTACAGCCAGTGGCTCCTCTCCATCTTCTCCACGGATGGATTTGTAGTACTCCTGATGTAGGATGTACTCATCCATCTTCTGCTTCAGCTCCTCATACTCCTGAGGTCCTTCAATGGCAGTTGAGGATGAAGCTGGACAATTTGATCTTGATACTGAAGCAGCCACACGTCTGTGGAGGTGACTGAAGCTGTCTCCACCGTGTGCTGCTAAGGCCTCGGTTGTAAGGCCTTTATTCTCTTCCGCCCTTCTGCGTTCTGGATCTCCTTGGGACCCAGATGCGCCACTGAGATGATGTGGAGCTCGGTGAGGTGGTTCACTCATTGGGTGGGCCATGCTGCCCATTTGTACTTGGACAGTTCGGATAGGCCAGGTCCTGACGCTTGGCGTGGACATGATGAACTTGTTGTTGAGCTTTTGTTCTGCACTTCTTCTCAGGGTCAGTTCAAAAGGTCACAAGGGACTGTCTCTGCTAGCGGAATTATGTCCTCGAATTATGCCCTAGGTCTTTTGATGTATTCCTGCAGGTTTTGTAGTTGAAAACCCCAAACCAAAGCAGCAAGTAGGACAAGGACTGAATGTGGATCGAATCAATCATTGGTTTTGGAATCCAGTGTAACACAGAAGGGCTGCAGATAGACAAAGCAGGTTTATGCACATAGGTTCAATCACAAATGGATAATACAAAAGATTTTATATGAAAATTGGTCAGACTCCAGCCTCAGAGGTTGCATTAGGCACTTACTGTGCACTCTTTGGGTGAAATGGTGCTGGTTAGGACTGAGGGGCATAGATGTCAGGACCACACAGAATATGACTTGGCCAAGCAACTGAATTCAGAAACAGTTACAACGTAGGACCACAATAAGTGGTAGAAACAATTGAGTATAGGGGTCTTGGGGTGGGAGACCACTTAGGCTTAACCTCCAAGGCCAGCAAGCATGAAATGCCTGTTTTATTTTGGTATGTCCTCCATGAAGGAAGGTACCTCCGCTCAGTTGAGTGGTAGGGGTGAACTTCATGGGGGGGGCTAGGGTCACAACCCTATTTACTTTGAGAAAGTGTACTTTAGGCAACAAAAGAGAGATAAAAACACTTAAGTTTGTCTTAGCATCAACAAAGGGTTTTAAGGGGGGCTTAGCCTGGATCAAGCCCTCCAAGAAAGACATGGCAGTGACTTTTTCTTACTCACGGGGGGGTGAAATTGGGGTCCCAAAAGGGGGTCATTTTGGCTGCTCGAAATGGGCCAAAAATTCGGGGGTGCTCCCAATAGTATATCTGAATGCCGGCTTGGAGATCAGATCTGCCATTCCATACGCGATCCACCAAGAGATCAACAGAGACTCCCATGCACTTGGCTCTCAAAGATCTGCATGCCACTTGGCGTGGTGACAATCCCAATTGGGTCCACAAATGCCAAAATGGCAAAATTGTCCACACTCACCTTGGGCTAGCACGGTAACCAAGGTCGCTCCGCTTCGCCCACGTGGTGTGTGAACCATGGGGACCAATGTCAATAACACCCATGTCATATATGGTCCATTGGTCCATGAGTCCGGCGTGCACGAGGGTGCTGAACATGGTGCACGGCGGGCAGAAAATGTGGAAAATTGCTCAAAATGGCCGAAGAGGCGCACACTCATGGTTGGGGAAAATGAGGCACATGCCCGACTTGAACGGGAGTGTGCCATAGGATTGGTATCAAATCATATGTGTCCAACATATCTTTTGGGCGTCGCCCAACTCCTCCGGTTTCGGGAATGGCAGGGTCGCCAAGTGAGCCCATGATTTGGGATGGTCCCCAATCGCCAACATGGCGGCCACGGTACGCCAAGCCCAAGAGGAGTTATCTGCTGGGTTCAAGGTATGTTGGGCATCGAAGTATGTACCCTCATAACATACTTGAGTCATGATGTCAATTGGGCGCAACGTTGAGATACACGGTCGCCACTTGACATCATGACGGGCAAAAAACAGCAATATTGGCGGAAAAACACCCAAAAGTGCCTTGAAAGGCGCACAAATATATTATAATATCTTCGGCTTGGATTGAGTAATCGACCAATCCTTCAAAACACAATGACTTGACACCAATGACCTTCCATTCCACATATGTGCTCCACTTGGGGCGCTTTGGAAGGTCGCGCGCGCTGCCTCCCAAGTGGACACATGCAAAAATGGAATATTGCAAAAAAACACACCTTGCTCGCAACGCATCGCTTCGGGAGCGCTCCACAAGCGTCCCTTCACGAAGGTTAGGCCTCGCGAGTGTTGGTTGGGAGTACAATGAAGAGCCTCATGCGATATGGGGTCCATTGGCCGGTTAGTCTTGGAATGGTGCACCCGCCAAATGGGCACGCGATATGACACCAAATATGGCATACAACCCTACCCACGCCTTCTACACCCAACCTAGTGGCCTAGAACCAAAGTATGCCTATATTCTAATGTAACTTTGGTCCCTCAACACGCATGCAAGTGCTTTGGTCGAAAATCGACCTCCTTTCGGAAAGCCGAATTTTAGCATGCACGCAAAATATATTGCCAATATATATATGGAGATCATATATGCACTATCCGGGGAAGACAAGTGATATGCCCCGGATGTAGAGGCAAGCAAGGGTGGGGCAAATGCCAACTCAACATACTTCTACACGTACTTGGACGCCAAGTACGTGAAAAAGTGCACTTCTTGGAGAACACTCAAAATAAATAACCCTTTGGGCCTATTGAGTTGGGATCCTTTCGCCTCATCCTATGACTATGGGGGGCAAAACCTCATACACAGTGCCTATGAGGCACGTTGGTTCGCCCTTGGGCGCTTGAACGCTCGTAACCCTTGTTATTCCACTTGGGGGTTCAAAGCGCTGGGACGCGATCCGTTATATCAAGGAATAAAAATTGCGGATCACTCGAAGACTGTTACAGTCTTAACTTCAAGAAAAATCGTTCTACAGAATTATCTAATACAGTCCACGGAACAGGCAACGACAGGCGGCGCGACTGCGGCGTCTTTCCGATAATTAGAAATGGCGGTAGAGATCGGGTATTTCACCGATTTCTTTCCGCAAATCGACCAAGACAGTGAAATTATGGTAATTCCACAACGACTTAATGATTAGAAATTGGATTCCAGATTTCGTGGGTTAGAGAACAGGGATATCCCGCTGACAGCCGGGGTCAACGGCTTCCGCACGGGTGTGACGGCTCACAGGCCTCCGGGCCATGGGCCATAGGTTCTGGGTACCGCTTCATAAATACCATAGATAATGTGCAACCTTTGGGTAGCCGCATCCATTCAAAACCACGTTGTCCCGTGTGGCGGTTAGGGGGTCCCATCCGAACAGCGACTTCATGTTCCGGCCTGATGTTTCCTTAGATGGACGACGTCTCCATTATTCGCCGTATGATAACCGGCAACCCATGGAGTGCTGGCAGTGTGCCATTGGCGTGGGTATGGAACGCAGTGGGTACGACCGCTCAATTCCAAACCCAACGGCAGTTATTGTCCTACCTGAAGCAACAAGAGGATGTCGTCGTAATCGAGCAACCGAAGCAAAATGCCATTCATCACAAGGATTGTCACACGAGGATTGGATTAAAAAGCGACATTCGGTGGCGACAAGCGGATGAGGCAAGGTGGTGTATCAAGGACTACTACGAGGCAGTGGTGGTTCTGTTGGTGGTGCAGTCGGTAGAACAAGGTTACCAACCTGCCAAATCCAACGACCAAATTCTGGGTGAATTGCCTGTACTTTACAGGCAATACATGGAATCTGGTAACGGGAATGCTGAACTGATTCGTATGGCCGCGATAATACGATCCAGTAACTGCATGCCACCTGGGCGTGGAGACATTTTGCGGCTGTTGAGTCGCCATGGCAGATTTAGGATGCAGCAGACAGGCGGCACTGTTCTAATTGGTGTCACATAATCTCGGAATGAACCTATCCTTCGTATACCTTCATACATACGAGAATTGCATCAGTGCCTTTGTTCAGTGGCGCCACATACCCTCCTCCTTCTGTGTATTTTTTTTGTGATTTTCACCCTAACGTGGTTTGCAGTCGCGGGTTGGCGGCTGCAGGTGGAGGCTCCACAGCCTGGCGCTTTTGCCGCTGTGATGCTGCTACGTGCATGACAATTCAATGCTGTTCGTCTCTTTTTACAGGTTTTTGCAGGTTGATGCTACTGGCGTCCGAACGCCGAAAGGGGGTGGGTGATGATTGCTGGCCTTACAACCTGTTCTACTTGTCCACAGTGCGGCGAGAGCGTAGGCGCTGAGGACGGGCAATGGTTGAATATCGCCGAACGCATGGTGTGAAAGTGTTATTGTTGTGTGACTTTGTGTAATTCATGGGCGGGTCTGTATCCTTCACGCTGCCTGCAGATCAAGTAGGCACGCGCCCATGATACCTGAAATACCAGAGCACCCACGTCAAAGAAGCCCAGCGCCGGCAAGCTCCCCAGCAAATGGCCAAAGAAAGGTGCTGAAGACAGGCAACGGTTGAATATCGCCGAACGCATGGTGTGAAAGTGTTGTTGTGTTCTGGTCGCAGGGTATCAACTCGTCAAGGCGGTGGTAACGGCAATGGGCCGCTCCATATGGCCAAGAGGAGGCGCTGAAGACAGGCAACGGTTGAATATTGCCGAACGCATGGTGTGAAAGTTCTCATGTTGTTGTGTGATCGCTTCGTTTGTAGCACGGCACACAGGCTTGGCGTTCTTCCCGTCATTCACAACATATACGTGTACCCACAGCCGGTGTGCCTCTGTACCAACGCATGAGGTGCTTGCGGTATCTTACTGTCTTGTTCAGAAACGACGGACAGCGAGATCAAAACACTCCAGAAGTCCTGCGTGGGAGGCGTAGGCGCTGAAGACAGGCAACGGTTGAATATTGCGCGAACGCATAGTGTGAAAGTGCTCATGTTGTTGTGTGAGGATTGACCATTGCTGCACGCCATTCTCGCCCCGTTTGTAGCACGGCCCCCACATAGGGTTGGGGTTCTTCCCGTCATTCACAACATATATGTGTACCGACAGCTGGTGTGCCTCTGTACCAACGCATGAGGTGCTTGCGGTATCTTACTGTCTTGTTCAGAAACGAAGGACAGCGAGATCAAAACACTCAAGACATCCTGCGTAGGAGGCGTAGGCGCTGAAGACAGGCAACCGTTGAATATTGCGCGAGCGCATGGTGTGAAATGGGCTTATGTTGTTGTGTGAGGATGGACCATTGCTATCAGATGTGATCGCCGTTATCGTCTCGTTTGTAGCACGGCCTCCACATACGGTTGGCGTTCTTCCCGTCATTCACAACATATACATGTACCCACAGCCGGTGTGCCTCTGTACCAACGCATGAGAGGCTTGCGGTAGCTTATCGTCTTGTTCAGAAACGAAGGACAACAAGATCAAAACGCTCCAGAAGTCCTGCGTAGGGGGCGTAGGCGCTGAAGACAGGCAACGGTTGAATATCGCACGAACGCTCATGTTGTTGTGTGAATGCATGCTCGTGTCCGATTGAAATGAGCTCCTGCATTGCATGGAAAGCAGGGTGCATACTGCAAAGCGCCAGCGCAGTGCATCGCAAAAGCCAGCGAGGGAGGCGGAGGGGCAGCAACAAGTACACGCTTTGCAAAAGCTGTAGCAAGCAGGAAACAACAGGAAAACACACCCAAGGTTCTTCTCTCTTCAAGAAGCGGTGTCGTCGGTACACATTTGAGGTCATGCATCCTATTCGTGCCCTCCTTTTCCCTGCAGGGATGGTGCAGCTGCTGGCACGTCTGTCGAATGCCTCAAGCATGGGTTACTACTGCGGCACCTGCGGCTGCTGCTGCTCCCCGACAAAGGCGCTGAGGACAGGCGGTTATAAGTTTTGCATTACTCCTTCCATTTCCATGGCCAATCGCAAATGTGTCTCCATGGCAAAGATTTCAGACACCAGGTTAGGGCTGACCGGATGCACCGCTATGTGTGACTGTTGCATTTGATCGTTTTGTGCAACGGCAAAGAATCCTGCTGTCAGAAAATTGATGCATGCCATGGCCCTACGCTCTCCTTTGTGTTTCGTTCTTTGTAGTTCACGCATGCATGTCAATGTCTGATCATTCCAAAGAAGTTGTGGCAATGTCGGAAGGAGAAAAGGAAGACGAAATTCGGCATATAGAACGCATCATCCGATCAAAGCCATTTCTGTACCGAACGGTGACGCTTTCAGAGATTCGATCACGTGTATACCCACACATACAATATACAACGACCTTGAAAGACTACATTCGACAGAGGCATGCGTCCAAGCTATGTTTAGTGGGACACCTGCACGACAAAGCGCAAATACGGGTATGCCTACACAAGGACGCACATCGTTTTCACGTCGCCGACCTAGCCAGTTACCATATCGAAGTATACGCTGAAGCGGTCATAATGGCGGTCGCGGTGCTGGCTGCATCCGAAGGCATCCGTTTGTCGATAAATATATACGAACTCGTTGTAACGTGGGACTACTGGTTTGACAGGTACATGCGCGATCTAGACAAGGGCGAGCGGAATCTAGGCATGGAGCTTCTCAGCATGACAAAAGCCACTCAGAAGCGGGGATATTGGTATCCGTACCGAGGCGACATGCTGCGTAGCATCCGCCGGCGGCTGCGTGAATCAGAGACGGCCCAGACACTGGTGGAACTAAAGGACACCAGTGACGGTGATGTGACGATCCGGTTGACAGAATGACCGCGGCACCCAACCCTTTCCTGTTCATTCTTCGCATGAAGATAACACAGGAAGACGTTCGTTGGGACCTGTTGGCCTTGTGCATAAGCCACCTAACCTAATACGACCCCACCGGAAACGTGTCATCTCATCCGCCCTCTACTGGACCACTTTACATTAGTGTGTAATGACAGAAAAGGCAATACTAGCCGTGTTTCTGTCTACCCAGCTGCTCTCTGGGGACAGTGCCAGTCTGGCCGTGGTACCGTGGTCCTCCAATATTTCCCAAATATGCATAAGTGTGTCGAGTGTATCCTGTGTGGCGCTCGGTTCAACTGATTTTTTGAGATTGAACGTAATTTGGACCCATCCCCTGAACAAACAGGGATTTCGTAGCTGCGCAGTGACTATTTTTTTGAGTATCTTAATCAAGGACTGCTGAAGGAGCTCGTTTTTAAACAACCATTCGTCTTCAATTGTCTCACCGTAGTGCTTTTGGTTAGTGTCGGCCCCCCAGCAAGCATCCAATTGCACAGAATGGATCAGTCGCATCAAATAATGGCAGACAGAGTTACGGATGTAGTACCCAGTCCAGCTGTCGGTGATGGCCATCACATGATTTTCGATGCTCGTAACGGGTTGAATCGCGGTGTCCATGAAAGCAAACCCCAATCTTCGTGCATTATTCATTTGTCTTTCGTTTTTATTTTTGTTGATAGCTGCTCGGCGTGATCAAAATCTTAGCCAGTGTGCTGTCGTGTGGTCGAGACCCTGTGCGCATGTTCACTTGCAATATACCGCTGTTTATCGCCGCTTATCCTCAATGCGAACATACCGCATTTCCTTGGGTCCAGGGCTACCTGAGTTTCCACATCTCGTCTCATCACGTGACTGTTGACCGCCACCCCCACTAGGGAACCACCACCCGAAAGTCGAGTAACCGGATGCCCGATGCAATAAAAATATCCGTGATTCCGTGTCATCTCTCTTCCTCTTTCTCCTCTTCGTGCGGGCAGTGTACGTTCAACAATCAATGGTATTATGGTCTACGGGATGAAAACCAGGCCCTCCCCCCTCCCCCTTCCCTTCCGTTACCGTTACCGCTTTAAATTGCAGAATGGCTTTCCAATATCCCGTAGATATCCATTTCCAATGAATATCTTGATTCCGAAAATGGCAACAATTTGCCCATGGGCGCCCATATACCTGGCCGTCTTTGATGGATTGTATGGTGGGGAATTTTTTCAAACAGCTCCTATAAAAAAAGTCGACATGCCACGTATCACGCAGCAGACAAGTATCCGCCAGAGAATCAGTTGAAACACGAAAGGCGATCAAGGGTTGCACTTATACGCCTTATCGTCGCTCTGAGTGATCATTTTAGGTCACTGTTTGATGACGACATTCTCCGTGAAATGCAATGGATCAGAAGGAATGATATACCTGTCATCGAGGGCTTTTTTCCCGGTAATGCGGCGACACTGCCAAGCGAATTCAACTGGGCATGGTACCCACCAAAGGGGCGATTTGTGAGTACAGACGTACTACATAAAGCTAACCCGTACTGGGATTATGAGCTGATTGATATGATGGATTATCATCTACCAAGACAGCCGCCAATACAACCCATGTTACCACAAAGGGATGGGCGAATGGCCAGATAACAGCTATATATCGGCACAACGGGCGGAACTCAAGATTCGCTGGCCGGGCTTTGACAGGGATGCATACCAGAAACTGGTGTCGTTTTTAGACCAAGCGATGCCTACCAGTTCCATTGGATGGGACTTCAAATGGAACGACTACACTCTCATGATACGAATGGTGGAAGGAAGCACGAACCATACATAGATGGCGACATTGACATGGAACACAAACCGCTATGGAAATCATGTACCGCAAAGTACAGCAGGTGGATTTTCGTGTGCACGTGCTGATCTGTAAGCCATTCATGCGCCCGAATTCTTCTGCTATGTTTTTATGTATGTAGTTAATGTATATCTAGGATTCTCATTCTCATTCATGTTCATTCCCTGAGTGTCAAATACATGTTGCATACCAACTTGCAGCTCCAAGCAAGACCGTGGAGTCAACGCTGTCAGTTTGGAAATTTGAGCACTGCATAAATAAAGGGAAGATGCACGAATCTACTAAAAGTGGCGGTCAACAGGCAGTCAACGTTTACAACAATGGTATGGCGGCATTGCTCTGCAATTTCATCGAACACCTGTGTCACCACTATCAATCTGTGGCACCTGGGAGCACCTTTTCTTTGACCTTTTTTGAATTGCGCAGATTCCCCTCAGGGCGGCAAAAGCCTCTTTATTTGCTCGGATTTAAAAGAGAGCGGCAGATAAGCGACGAAAATTGGCAAATCCGCTTTGAATGCCTGGGTTTTCCAGGAATAGAAATTGGAGGTACCACACTAACCATTTTGGGCCATCTCACTGACTTCTTAGCCACCATTGAAGTCCATGCACTGCTGTCTAGATACGACGATGCCGATGCAGTGATGTGTAATATCACCACAAAGGATTCACGAAATCGAGCGGTCCTGGAATTGTACATACAACAACATGCCATAACCCCCATAGACTGGATGCCTGGTGAGCTGCTTCCCCAAAAGAAACGAACTCTGACGGTTCCATTTCGACGGGCAAAACAACAGCAACCATCGACAACCACAACAACAACGACAACCACCGACAACGAACGAGAAGGTATGCCGTTGCCCGCCGATATCTGGCTGCACGACATTCTTCCGTACCTGAATACCGACAATCGCGCCAAATTGCGCGGAACAGGGCAGATTATTGCTAAACGCATACCACAAACACCTGTGTGTACACCTTGGATGTGTGTTTGGAGGCCAACATTGTGTTCAAACAACTGTGACACATTTTGGTTGAACACAGAAAAACTACTAACTGATTTGTTGCAATTTTTGCATGGATGGACACATAGATATAGACACATGGTTGTTCGGTTTGAAATGGGTTCGAAGCTGCTGTTGGTGGGGTGAGAAGCTTCTTATAGGTTTTTTTTACCTGAAGAGGACGACCCCGCACTGGTCCCCCAGGACCAGAAACAGGAAAACTACGAGCAGGTGATAACCCACTATTTAAACGAAATAGAAGCACAGCGAACAGCAGCTGAAAACGAGGATGAAGAGCCATTCAAACTTCAACTCACCATTCAAAATCCGAATGTCCTTGGGCAACCTAGGGGACCTGACCTATCCTACCTACTCGAGGCGGTGCGTGCTAAATTCTGCAGACCACAACCACTGATGGGAAACCTCTACATCAATGACGTGTCAACCGACGCATTCGTAAGCATACTGATTACTGACTACCCTCCAACAAAAGTCCTATCCCAGCCCTGGACCCAAGGAAATGCGGTATGTTCGCATTGAGGATGAACGGTGCGCCGGGTCCCACATTGCCCACACACACCAGATGGCGGACAGATGGCGAATGGATGGCATACAGAGGCATCGGGGAGCATCAGAGGGGAATGTAGCCAGTATATTTATCGGATACGTGGATATGCATCAAACGAATCTCAATGTCACATATCTATGGCATAGACAGGATCCACTGATAGATGATGACGTACTGATAGATAATATGCGGTACATTGTAAGGAGTACGCTTCGTGATCTTTATACAGAGTATACTACGGGTGCCCTTGCCGCTGACGATCTACAGTTTTTGGAAACTTACCCATCACAGCTACTGGAGTTACGCGTGTGGTGTGAGACGGTGGAAGCAGATTGTATTAGACCCGGCTGGGTAAAGTACCTACAGGGATCAATCTGGTTTGATCTCGGTTCCATCGCCAAGGCCACCGCAATATGTCTACATGGGAGGGTGTAAGGCCTCTTGCTATCCCTGGCACGGCGAACACCAAGAAGTCCAAGCACAGACCTCGTCGAGACAAACGTTCAAGATATTCCACACGGGTTCATGTCATATCTACAAACATGTAAACATAAACTGTGTTTCCAAAAAACACACAAATTCGTGAATCTCCCATTCGATTGTTGGAGTCCATCCAGGGGGCGTATCATCGTCATGTTGAGGTCCAGGTGGACGTCCATACGGCTGAACGCCTCCTTAGCCAGCGCTTCAGACCGGGCACCAATCAGGGCGTCGAAGTTGTTGCGGCTGATGTATCATTTACGCACTCAGGCGCGACCTATATTCTGCGGCATTATACCTCGCAACCTGCTTCTGTGGGTTATGGGCGCATGTACACCTTACATCCCCCTCCCAAGACACTTGAGGGGTCCACAACCACCGAAAAGTGGCTGACATGCCACCATAGGTGTGCATGCGTATCAATAAATAAAAGTGAGATCTCCAAAACACAAATCAGAAGGTGGCGGAGAGCCCGCACCTCCCGCACCTACAAGCATAACCAATCATGCATATCAAAAAAAAGAACATGTATGCACCCATGCTCAATGGGGTGGTCAGCCCCCAGGCTCCAGTGGCAGCCCACTGAAATACATGAATATATATGCCACATCAAGGGTACACACAATCCAAGAGTCACAGTGGTGACCACAAGCGCTAACCCACAACCATGTTTCAAAATGACCACAGAAAATAGTCACAGCAACCCGGCATCCAGCGATGCTTCTTCCGGACCGTCGACTACCTCCAGCAAACACACCCCCGCGTCCTGGAGCAGATATGGCCACCCCCCGGGTAACCCACGTGCCCGCACAGCCGAGAAAACGCCGCCACGCCAGCACCAGCACGCACGGATCACCAGGGAAAACGCGCGCACACGCCCGATGCCCGAACCTGCACCCTCGTTCTCGCTACTTACAGGACCCAGCATCATACGCCCGCCCCCGAGGCCCGGGACCCTCCGCCGTCTCCCGCGGCCCTCTCCTCCGCCTCCGACTCCACAACCTCCACCACCACGACCACCTCATCCACCACCACCACCACGTCCTCATCCAGCACTCCACCCCCCAGGCCGCGGGGGACACCTCCCAAACGGGCCTCCAAACCCGCCCCCACCGCGAGCAGCCCCGCCGCCGCCAAAGCCCACGCCCCGGCGAAGCCTACGCCCACGACCCAGCCGAAGCCCAAGGCCGCCGCCAAACGGCGACCCGCAGCCAAGCCCAAACCCAAGCCCAAACCCGGCGCCACGACGGCAGCTCGAGCCCGGCCCCCCGAGGATGTCCTCTACGACATCCGGCCCCAGCCGTCCCAGGCCTGAAGGCAGCAGCGCCCAGCGCGGCGCCCCCCCACCGTCACCGACGCCACCGCCACCACCTTCATGGCGGAGCGCGCCGCGGCCGAAGCGCGACGCGCCTCGTCCCACCACCTCCGAAAGCCCGCACCCCAGGCCCACGGACCGCTCCAGGGCCCACCAGCAGCGCCCCCGCCCCCCTACCGGCCCCCGATGACAGCCCACATGCAACGCATGCCCCACTACCGCCGCCGCCGCGAATCCCCGCCCAACCCCGAGGCGGAGACCGTACGCGCACACCCGCGGGTCCACATCCGCGTGCACCCCCACTTTCCACGCACCCCCACGGAACAGGACTACGAGGAATCCCCCAGACCCGCCACCGCCGCCGGTCCCCACGACCCCGTCACACCCACCCACGCCCACTCCTCCGCCCAAGACCGCAGGCCCGCCCAGGAACAGTGGTGGCAGCGCTGGACCCACACGCAGCTCTGGGAGCTGCGGAAGTGGGCCCGGGGAGAGCCCTCCCTCGAGGGCCTGGTCCATCGGCCCCGCAAGGGGTCGGTGGAGAACTGCCGCCTCCGGCCGGCGGGGGGGTGGATGCCGCAGGCCGCATGGGAAGCCATGCTGGCCGATGCGCTCCACCCCCTGGGAGTCCACCCCCGCAACCTCCCCGCGCCCCAGGACCACCCGTACGTCCTCAGGCGCCTGCGGGAGACCCTCCAGGAAGCGCGGCGAGACGGCATCCGCCTGTGGGACATCACCCAAAGCCCAGCCCCGCACGCACACACCCCCTCACCAATCCACAAGCGTCAGCGCACCGACACCGGCGACACCCACAACACCCCAGGAGCCCTGCGCGCCACACAACACGACGCGCCTGACCCCCCGGCCAGCGGCGCCGCCATCTAACCCCGTTACCCAGCACACCACCACCACGGGGCGCCACGCCAGGCCCCGCCCAGAAGTCACCAAACGAACCGGACGCCGAAGGAAGCCAACGCACACGACAACGAGCACCACTACGCCCAAAGGGGCGGAACCCGGGCCCGATACCGTGGGCTCCTCTCCACCCCCAGCACGACACACACGTCACTGACGTCACTCCTCCGCCGTGCCCCCTCCCACGCCACCGCCCCGCCCCCCCCCCCTCCCGCCGCACGTCCCCACGCCGCCCAGCACCCAGCCCCACACACAGCGCCACAGCATCGCCCTAGTCCGGCTCCTCCACCATCGCGCCACTTGGCACCTCACAGTAGACCGCCGTCCTGTGGTCCCGCTCCCCCCAGCACCGCTCCCGGGGCCGCACCCGACCCACGCCGTGTTCGCCCCCACGTCGCGGGCCGCGGACATCCTCCCGCTCCTCGCCACCACCCCTCCCGGGCATCGCATACTGCTTACCGCCGACCCCTTGGTCCTCAGTGAGGTCCCCATCGGGCACGCCGACGCCCTGCACGTGCGCCCGCTGCTGCCCAACCTGCACGCTGCGTACGCCCCCGGCACACCCATCGACCCCTCCGTGTGGGACTCCCAGTGAGGCCACCGGCCAACGGCCGGCCCGCACGCACCACCCCGCACTCGCCTCGGGCGCACGACCCCGTGGACGCCGCTACCCACACGCCCGGCCCCGCGCAACCGCCTAACCGAGCCAGAACTCAAGCACAAATCAAACCCGAGCGCACCCCGAAACCGCTAACCCTTGACTCCTAACCAAACCCGCCGAGGGAACAACGTAACCACAGCCCACACCCACAGCCCACACAGCCGCCTAACCAGCCAGCTCCAGAAGCAAAGAGACACCTCACCAAACCCACCCTGACCCAAGCCTAACCGAGCCGAAGCCCCAACACAAATCAAACCCGAGCCACATCCCGAAACCGTCAACCCTTGACTCCAAACCAGGCCCGCTGAGGGAAATGCGTAGACACAGCCCATAGCCACAGCCCACACAGCCGCCTAACCAGCCAGCACCAGAAGCAAAGAGACACCTAACCAAACCCACCCTGACCCATACCCATGTACATCAGGACACGCGAGCCGCACCCCTGGGGCGCGACCGCCGCCACAGCACCGACGACACACGCCATAGGACACAACGCTATAGCACCGCCGCACCAGCTGCCCATGCCTGTGCCTGCAGTGTACGCGCGCCTCTGTTTTCCTGTTTTTTTTTTTCCTTTTTCTTTTTTCCCAAAAAAAAAAAAACAGGTAAAAAGAAAAAAAAAAAAAAAAAAAAACAAAAAACAAGTAAAAAAAAAAAACGAAAATTAGGGGGGGAGGAAGAGGGACACAACCACCCATGGCACACGCGCAACGCACACAGCACGTACACCGGTGAACAGGAGCCCAGGGGCCCAGGACACCGCACATGCAACACAACACACCGAGCGAGCACACCGGTGAACAGGAGCCAGCTGGCCCAGGACACCGCAGACACACCACAGCAAACCGCGCGGGCACACCGGTGAACAGGAGCCCAACGGCACAGGACACTGCACACACGTGGGGCGGCCGAGGGACAGGAAAGAACCAATACCTCATGGGTCGGACGCACTGGGGCGACCCAGCCGACCCACCGGGCCAGTGGCAGGAGCGGTACTCCAAAGCCACTGGTCCGAGCCCGGCCAGGCTGCATCGGGGACCATGGCAAACGTCACCCGGAGCCATGGAAGCAACCGGTGACAGGCGAGCCGGTACACAGTCCAGGAGGGGGTCACCTGCCAAGCAGAGTGGCCCCGCAACTCAAGCCACAAGGGTGAGGCGGTCGTACCGTAGACAAGCGGGAGCAATACCCCTTGTGGTGAGAGATACTCCACACGGCTGGGCAGCCCCCCAGAGCTGCCGCCCAAAGGAGGGGGCATGTGGCCCTACCCATGGACACATGTGGGGACACCCTCCCACCTGGGACACATGGACCGGGTGGCCGCGACAATGCCTTCCCAAGCACATGCGGGAGCGGCTCAAGAGGCACCTGACATAGGGCAGTGGGAGGGACAGGACGTCCCCTTGGTAAGACCTTCTTCCTGCAATGTCAAAGGAGGCATCCCGAGCTCCCGAAGATACCTACCTACCTACCTACCTCACAGCAACTACCATAGCACAGACTGTACCAAGGCACGCAATGCACCACTGCACACACGGGACCACCTAGGATTTTATGGTGTCCAATTATCCCCTAACTCATTGACACACAAGTTGAGGGTCTCAATGTGTGTCTCAACTTAACCACAACCTCAATTTGACAATTTCAGGAGCACCTTGACTATAAGAAACTGGGTTGATGCGCAGTAACGCTGCCATAGACTGTCAAAATCAATTCAAAACTCAAATTCCAATTTTTCGCGTGTCATCTTGGCCCAATCAGCATGGTTTGTGTTTCATTTCACGTGAATTCGGGACAGCAACCAACCGCCCGCACTGGTAGCGTCGCCGCGGGACAAAACATTGGAATTTGAGCTCGAAATTGATTTTGACAGTCTATGGCAGGGTAACTGCACATCACCCCATTTCTTTTTCAATACTTATAGTCAAGGTGAACCACGAATTGTCAAAACTCAAGTTGTGGTTAAGTTGAGACACACGTTGAGACACTCAAATTGTGTCTCAATGAGTTTCAGGATAATTGAACCCCATAAAATCCTAGGTGCTCCAACCCATTTTACAGTAAAAACTGGTTCCATGGCGTGCGCGGCCAATGAGCACTAAATAACAGGCTTGCCAAAAGCACAACAACGCCACACAAAAGGCAGTGAACCTTCTGCAAAACCCTGTCCATGCTGAAAGAAAAAAGACAAACAAAGGCAGAGCAACAAAGTGGAGCCTCAAAATTGTTCCCGTAAATGTCCTCAAGTCACTGAAAAAAACATTCCTTGGTATATACAGCGAGGACTTCTTCAAAACCCATCGTTAACTTACTTCAGGACTCCAGCTCTCGCCGTTGCCTGTGAGACAATACACAAAACGAAGAGAAAAAGCACGAACCAGCAAACTAGCAAAGAAACGAAGAGACAAGGTCGGACACCCGAAGCTACGATCTCTCAAAGGATGCCTGAGAACGAATCAGGTGCAAAAACGAAAGCAAGAGCGTATGTCAGTGTGTACATATGAATCAAATGACGATGGCGCTGAAGGAAAACTGAGCACCAACACGCAACTCATTTTGACATGCACGCATCATCAAATCAGATCTCACCATCATACACCACGACCGCACGTACAAGCTAGCCAGCAAGCATGCATGCACGAAGCTGAAACCAATTCCACGACGCGCACACGAAGACTACGAACGCACGACTTCGCAAGTGCACCATGAAGCAGACACAGCCAAAAAAAACTTGTCCACTCTTCGGCGCCCACTTCTCCTTGTGACTGAAACACCAACTTCTCACTGACATACGAATGAAAACAGTACAAAAAAAAGCAGCAACGAAAGAAAACGAAACAGCGAAGCACGCAAACACATACCAGAGCTACTGGCATGTGCGGCTTCTCTCGCGTTTGCACCGTAAATCTGGTAAACAGCTGTCTTGTGAACAGCTCCCTTGAAGTCTATCAACAAGGGAGAAAAGGTTAACCAAGGCAGACGTAGGGAACACAGCCAGGAACGCACCCACGGCCTACTAAATGCTACTCGCGGCACGTGAAAGGAGCAAGGTGCTACACAAGACTGGCCACAGAGCAAAAAAGACACACGGAGCGCAACGCTACTCGTGCAAAAGAGACAACACACGGGTCGGATTGCTACTGTTCCTACAACCTGCACTTAATGAGTAGTCGTACTGCTTTTAAAGGAGCGCCTCTTGCCACGCGTTCCCCTCTTGCGCGGCTGTTGCGGCATCCCATTCAGAGCGCTCGTCAGAGCGCGATCTTCAGCCCTGGCGCTCATCACCTTGACCCCAGACTCCAAGGCATCCACAGTGGTTTTAAAGGAGCCCCAAAAAGACTCCCCTGCTTGTAGCTGTTCAACAGCGCGGTCTACGTGTCGGTGGTACTCTTCAGTTTCAGCCCGCACTTGCCGTAGGCTTTGAGAGTAACTTTCATACCACAACTGGCAGCCTTTCTCGTGGCTGTCAGAACACTCCTGTCGCTCCTTCGCTGTCAGCAAGTACTCCAGCTCACCAAAGCTGTAGTCTCCAGTTTTGCGGCAGTATTCTCGAACTGTCAGCCTGTTGATCTTGACATCCACGACTCGCTGGTGTTGGATCATGTTCAGCAGTTTTGTTTGGGAGTAGTTCTCATAGTTCTTCACAGACGCAACGTCGCAGAACATCACAGGAACGACACGGAAACGACGAGTTAAAATCCCCGTGGGATCTGAACGTTTTGTAAGGCCTCTTCCTATCCCTGGCACGGCGAACACCAAGAAGTCCAAGCACAGACCTCGTCGAGACAACATTCAAGATATTCCACACGGGTTCATGTCATATCTACAAACATGTAAACATAAACTGTGTTTCCAAATAACACACAAATTCGTGAATCTCCCATTATCATTTACGCACTCACGCGCGACCTATATTCTGCGGCATTATACCTCGCAACCTGCTTCTGTGGGTTATGGGCGCATGTACACCTTACAGAGGGAAAAGGCACATTGCAAAGAACCGGAGTGCATCGCCAACGCCACCGCAATATGTTCACATGGGAGGCGGAAAGCACACTGCAATGAACCAGAGTGCATCGCCACCGCCACTGGAATATGTCCTTATGGAAGGCTTAAGTACGACTGTCTGGACTGTACCTCATTAGAAAGCAGACTACAGGATTACAACGACGCCAGGTTGCTGCGATTCCCAGTTAGACCTGATGAACCTGAACCTGATGTTGACTGGTTATGGCAATGGGTGGGTAATGTGGGACAGTGGTGGAGCCAGGGAGGTATACTAAAACGTGTAATGAAACTCAGCACGTGCGCGCAGACCGCGATCATTTAGTGAACGCGCGTGCGTGCATATGTAAAGCACAGTGCAATGCAATTCAATTATCAAACTATTGAATCAAATTCATTTTGTGTACTGTGCAGAACACTGGGATGAAACTACGTAGTGATTGATGAGATCAATCACGTGCTGCTCCGTTGCCGGATTCGCATTTGGATTTCGAAATCACTAAGGAGATCACGGGGAAAATAGCACTCAAAAGAGAAGATCTCCAAGATCATTACAATCCCAGTGTTTGATTTCCGTGAAACTCTCTTTGGTGATATTGGGGTCATTTCTGGAGTGATTGAAGTTCGCCGAATTTGCAGTATTTGACGATCGCCAGCGGCTGCAGGTTGGTTATTGACTGTCGTTTTGGGAGCTGAGGCCAAGAAGTCACGAAGTTTGAGAGCGAGTTTGTGAGACTCAGCAAGATTTCTATGGCAGGTTTGCGAAGCAAGTACGCTGTTTTTACCTATAGAGGAGAGCCTGTTCCTGATGCGTTGCCAGGAGATAAGCCTTTTATTTGCGCTGAGATAGAACAAGCTGCTCGACCGTCAAAGGTGCCTTGGGAGGAATTCAAACTTCAGCAGCTTGCTTACGCTGATTGGTGGTTTGGCAGTGCGCGTAACGCGGCGGGGTGTCGCTGAAGTCATGAGGCTGAGGTCAAGCAGCACCCGCAGATGCTGTGGAATGTGGAGGAGCTGTTGAGCTATCGCGATAAAGGAGTGCCCTGGTCTGACTGCACGTTGAGTTATGGTTACGAACACGTCAGGGCTTTGGAGTGCCTTGAACGTGAGCCATCATTTGTGCGAACAGTTCGTCTCGCGCTGCTGAGTTGTTTGATGAAGAGAATACGAAGGCTGTTGGCTCCTGCGCGACGGTTGAGGATGATGATCCATGCCAACGCGGTGACGAAAAGAAGAGACACGCCACGTTCAAGTGCCGACGCTGTGATCGCCCACGCAAGCGCGGGCAGGGACGACAGTAGTATTGCTGGGCCTGCATGAGGCTCGCTACGTGTGTTTTGGTTTTAAGGACTAATTTTTTTTTGCTCTGTTTCGTCTTCTATGGCGCTGGGCCTGAAGGCTGGGCCATGGGCTCGCCTCTGAGGGGCTCGCCACTGCTTTGGTACGCTGGGACACGTTGGTCTCGCACCCTTCTGCAACACATGTTATTCTTCCTGCTTGTTTCCTTGCCTGCCATGTGTGGATGGCAGTGCGTCTGATTTGAATGTAAAAATTGAGTAGGTCAGTCCTGGTCTCTTTGCCTTCGAAGTGCAGTTTTCTGTAAAGTAGCCGTGGCTCTGATATGTGCCTTTACTTTGTTTTCTTGCACTTGTGTCTGTGGCTTCGCGCACTGACGTGCCTTTTTACGAGCACTGTGGATGCCAACCCAGTGTGGGCAGCACAACAACATTCTGCGCGTTGTTTTGCTGTTGCCATGTTTCTGTTTGTCTAGCTGTATTTTTGTGAAACTGCAGGGTTTTGGAAACGCAGTGAAGGTTTTCCCCTAGGGCGGAAACTTTTGCAGTGTCTTTTCAAAACTTTTTTGGCAAAACAAACCCAGCAAGCGGTGTAAAGTAGTTCAGTTTTCTTCTCTTTCTGACCAAGCACGCACTGCTTTGGCACTCTGTGCAGTATGGGGTAGTGTTTATACATTTCAGTCAGTGTGCAGCTTGGTATAGCCGAAAAGATACAGACACTTATTAATGATCTAACTCAGATCCGATGCAGTGCTGAGTCCTTCATGCTCTGTATCAGCCCTGTGCTAGGTGCAGTGCTAGGTGTAACACTTTCTGAGTGTCTATTTTTCTTCGGGTCTTGCATTTTTAATGATGATTTGGACTCAATCTTGTATGTGCCATTGCTGATTGTGTATTCCGTGGGATCCGGAGTCGTTAGCCCAAAACTCTGCAATTTCGGAAATCTCAAACTAAGATGGAGGTTACACCCATATTTTGTGCAGTGCTGAGGTCCATCATATCTCTTGTCAGCCCTTTGCCTGGTGCCTCAGCACCCTGCACATGGCTTGTGAGGGGAGTGTAATGGAACTCAGCACGTGCGCGCAGACCACGATTATTTAGTGGACGCGCGTGCGTGCATATGTAAAGCACAGTGCAATGCAATTCAATTATTAAACCATTGAATCAAATTCATTTTGTGTACTGTGCAGAACACTGGGATGAAACTATGTAGTGGTTTCTGAGATCAATCGCGTGCTGCTCTGTTGCCGGGTTCGCATTTGGATTTCAAAATCACTAAGCAGATCATGGGGAAAATAGCACTCAAAAGACAAGATCTCCAAGATCAGTACAAACGGCAACGGCACCCGGGGGGCAGGGTCAGGGGGCAACTCTTTGATTCCTCCCTGTACACCACAATACCAATGATCGTTAAACTTCTCCATTGCAACGGGTTGATCTTGGTGTCGTGCGTGTACCACAGCCTTTCGCACGCCATTCCATCCAGCCCTTGGCATTTGCATGATCGCCTCAAGTTCTTCTAGTCTCAACCACGCATTCTTCTCCCTGACAACCTCTCTGAGACGTTGCACAAATTCATCATTGGCCTTCATACGAACATCAATGTCGCGTTGCATACGCATGCTGATACTCCCATACGTCGTCTCGTCCAATATCACTACATAATCCCGCATCCTTGCATCATCTATTTTCACACCCATTATACCCAATTTGTCACTTGCCTTGATCCAGGCCTTAACACTCCGATTGGCAAGCATGGGTGTGGGCAAACCCATCTTCATTGTGAAGGTAAGGAACCAACAGTTTGAAAACAGTTCATAATCGTACTCGCGATCAGAAAATCTACGTCGCAGGATATTCATGAACTGGGACAAAGGCATAATCGCATTCCTTGGATCCACGGACAGGATCAGTTCCCTGAAGGGCGCCTCCAATTTCTCGTGTGCACAGTCCTCTACTTTTAGCCCAACCTTATCGTCAGCGACCACGAAACGGGGATGGGATTCGAGCCACCTCCTGCGTTTTTTCTCATGCGTGGTTTGCATTGTCTCTTTCATATCAAGCAGGCCGCAGGTCTGGAAAACACTACGGCTATCCCGTGATTTTTGGGATCTCTCGTTGACGACAGCGTTGATCAGCGCAGTGATTGGTATCGGGTTTCGTGTCGGCAGCCCGTTTCGGAAGTTGTATGCCCGGATCACGTCCTGGACTACCACCTCTAGCGAGTACACGTGACAATCATCCGATAACATCCTTTTTGGTGCTGTGTTTTATTTATTTATCGATCTCGATCGTCGCTACATTTTACCCCCAGGCCGTAAAAGGGGGACTGGAAGGAGATGAATTCGTGCGACCACACATCAACTGATTCCGTATATGGTCTCCACAACTTGGACAACGGGGGCGTTTCGGATTTAGGGCTCAATGAATGCCCGACATCTACCTAATCTGAATCTGAGACAATGACAACGTTCTGGTAATTGCACATGTATTGCATATCAGGGTGATCTTGATGTATGGATACGTGTGTCTGGTAGGACTATATTACACACCGTTAATCCTATTGCCATTATAATTGGGATTTCTTCCACTTTCCTTCTTTCAGTTCTGGCAGGGGACACCACTGCGTTGGCATGGGGGCATTTGAATAGGTGGACTGGACCACTTACCTTGCCGAGCCGACCAGTTCACAAATTGCATTTGCACCGTGCACCCTCAAAAAACATGCAGGCCACTTTGCTAGTTCGAGAAGCAAAATGCATTTGTTCCCCCATTCTTGGTAATGCACCAAGCAAAATGCATCCTTGGTACGCTCTCTATGTGAGGATGGTCAACAACATGAGTTCTGGTACGTCTCGAGCTACCTGCGGGTAACGAAGGAGAACCTGATGGCAGCCTCAAAAACAGAGGACTATCAACTATTGGGGGATCTACTGGACCAAGGTTTGAAGGAGTTGGGTTACTCCAGAGAGGACCTAAGCGTGGAGCTGTTTGCCAGTGACAAGCAGCACGTCTTGGACCTATACTGCAGCAAGGGGAAGACCTGCTGCTGTTCACCCCAGGCGTCGCGATGCCTTTCCACTTCCTTCAGGATGGAAATATTATGAATGAATGTGTTTCCCCATATGAGCCCCTGAGAATGTTGGCAAAAATCCATTGGTTTTTCATTGTGGTCAGCATCAGTCCCCAGTTCTGCTGCGCATCCATCTGTCAAATTCTGCTGTCCACTTTCTGTGGCTGTCATAGAGCATGCATATGGTTATCGATTATGTTAGTCCCCTGCTCCTGAGGCACCACAATCTCTTCTCCTCTGGTTCTGATTAGGAAAAAAACGAGTCTTTGACTGACAGGGGATGGGTCATTTTGATTCTGGTATGTCATTTCGATACGATCTGACGCGCCACAATCTTCCAGAGCTCCGTGCATTACAACGGCGGTTGTTCCCTGTCAATTATAACACGGAGTTTTACGAGAGTCTTTTATCCATTGATGTGATCTCCATTTTGGCTTTTCACAATGACAAAATGGTCAGTGTTGCAACCGGAAGGGTCAGACCTTGCAAATTTCGCCCGAACAAATACCACGGTTACATCATCACACTGGGTGTGGATGCTGACTACCGCAGGCATCGATTGGGCTCCGTATTATTGTCAAAGCTTCAACAAAATTTTCAAACGAGAGATTGTAAGTACGTGTATCTGCACTGCAGGGCAGATAACGACACGGCACTTGCATTCTACGCAAACCAGGGGTACAGAGTTGTGCGACGCCTGCCCGGGTATTATATTATCAACCACACAGTGCACGACGCATATGTTGTCAGGAAGGAACTACAACTATCACTTTGGAGGGTGTTGTATTCTCCATAAAAGGAACGGTTGTAACCACGCAAACATATGTAAAAAACTGCCCGATTGTGTGACAGGACTGCCTGGGTTTAGGTTTGGGTTTGGGTGAGTGGTTTGACAATTTGGCGACGGCCCGATCGGACGTTCTTCGTGCCAATGTCCGAAATACATACCCTTACATAAATAAAGGTTGGCGCAATGCACGTTTCGGTCCGGTTTCTGACATCTGTGTACAAAAGCAGGCAGGCAGGCACGCTAATTTTGGGCGATGATGGTATGTACTCCGACCCACATGCACATCATAGTGAGAAGGATCTAGCATTGCTGCACGATATTCATGATGTCCTGGCGGATATCGTTCGGAGAGCTGATAAGCTACCATCTCACGATATCTTAATGATGAATACCGAATTGGTGAAACTGGGGTCGAAAAACATCATTTTCCATTTGGCCAGACATGAACAATGCATATCTGTATTCGTTTTGAGTGCAGGGGATTAATGTACTATTGCTAGGTAATTTGGGTATTGATAGCCATTTCCGTCCAGGTGGGCAACATTGGGCAGACTACCTCCAATCCATACTCAACACGATCGCACGGCAAAGCCAAATGTTAGCAATCTCAAGATTGTGGTCCAAGGGTGACCAAGAATGGTCCTTGGATGCAGAATAACCAGCTGAGCCCAGTGGCAGCGCCAGAGCTGAAGAGCACAGTGGCGCCTCCAGTAGCGGCACCAGAGCTGAGCCCAGTGGCGCTTCCCGTAGCGGCACCAGAGCTGAGCCCAGTGGCGCTTCCCGTAGCGGCACCAGAGCTGAGCCCAGTGGCGCTTCCCGTAGCGGCACCAGAGCTGAGCCCAGTGGCGCTTCCCGTAGCGGCACCAGAGCTGAGCCCAGTGGCGCTTCCTGTAGCGGCACCAGAGCTGAGCCCAGTGGCGCTTCCCGTAGTGGCACCAGGGCTGAGCCCAGCAGTGACTGGCGTCAACAATGTCCGAACAAGGGTCGGTATTGTCTAAATGAGCGTCTAAACGATCCGAGCCGTCAGGAAGAATTCCGAAATCTTTGGGAGAAGCTATTGGCTGTAGAGACAGAATTTCAGAACAATGGTCATGTGTTTGATTTGAAGGACGAAGAAACGTGGCCGCAGAGGGTATCAGACATCTATACAAAAAGATTTCCGAACATAGCTGCGCTCAGAATCGGACAACTATTGACACACCCAAATAACTGTGTTGAAGGCCAGCAGTGTTCAACCAAGGATTGCTGTAATATAGCCTTCGGAGTTATGAATTTCCTTTGGAATATGAGAAATGACTGGAAAAGCCCAAAAGGTTCCCGATTTGCCCCATATTAACATCTCTAGATCCGTACAGTTCAGGGTAGGTTAGGTTATGGCTCATGGCCATTGCCTGGCAAACATCCGGGTGACGCGGGCATCAGTGTAGATGCTGCTACTCATCGTTTGCATCGTTGCTTGGGCTCTGTTTACGTATCAGTCAGTTTGGTCCCCGGTGGGGTGTGCGCAGCCAGTGATGCCTCCAGGTTAGGGTTAGGATAGGGTTAGCTAACCATGCACACTGGAATGGGACATTTTTACGAGCATGAAAAACACTGTTCAAGAAAGAAAAGACGCTTGCGCCATGGATCTGGACATCGACCTCATCAATTGTCTAATGGGCATGACACAGTGGGTTAGAGACGAATATTTGCATTGAGACGGTGATTGTCACGGGTATGATGCGTATTTTGCTGCACTATAGCAGCCACACATTACTATTACATTACAAGCGCCAGTGGAACTAGCACTCCATTGGAATGTGCAAACAAGTGCCTTCATGTGGGATCGAGACATACACACACTGCACGCTGACGGATTGCACGCTGACGAATTGCAAACGTACGCATCAGAGACCAGCACGAACTGTAACGAAGTAGTACAGGAGCGTCACCAGAATCCAGCAATAGATATTGACACCATAATACCCAGATGGTTTCCAAACTACAACCCCCTCACCTGGGATGAGGCGAAACATTATTACAAGGATACATTGCAGCAGGCTGTTGGCGGACCAATATTGTATTGGAGGATAACCGCACCTTTCGGCAACTACAACCTTTGGCAAAATTTCTATCCACAACATGTCCGTTTGACACGTTACAATAAGTTTTCACATACATACATACTCGAATGTGACGCATCACATTTAGTCTGAATAGCGTGTTGTTACAGCAATGATCGATGGTGGTTCGCAGGTAGCGGTTGACCTTACGTTGTTCCACTACACAACGCACAACCCCCACAGGTTCCCCACCGGTTACCCACCCACCCACACCCTATACCATCAACCTCTTCCTACAGCCATCAACCAAACGTGGTGACGCTTCCTTCCGTATCACCAGGTCAGGCAATCAGGATGAGGATATGCGCAATGAGGAAGCCAGGTACAATCGAAAACAGGGCCAAGAAACTTCCCAGATTGGACTGTTTCCGAACTGACCGAGTTTCCCGTAAACTGGATATCAAGGGTTCCCTGTACCAATCTTGTCAGAGGTGCGTGCAGCAGACTTTGCTTGGTATGGCACGGCTTGGGCTACCAGGGCTGTTGACATTCTTCCAACCCTCAAGTACGGATACAACACCAGGCGACGGTATCAATGATGTCATGGTTTTTGGTGCAGAAGGTGGCCATATTTGGGTGGACGGCCCAGGAATACAAAACTTGATGCATTAGAACCAGGAACACCAGGGTAACTTGTTGTCCATAAGACTTCCCCGTTATACGGTGCATGATTCCCATTGTGGTCTGTATCCCATGTCACCACCATTGATGTGTATTGTTGTTCTTGCTTTTATTGGTGGGTAGTCAGTAATTAGTATGCTTACTGATACTGGGGTTGACACGTCATAGACGTAGAGGTTTCCCATCAGTGGTTGTGGTCTGCAGAATTTATCACGCACCGCGATGTGTAGCTCGGATAGATCGGATTCGTCAGCCTGAATGGTGAGTTGGAGCTTGAATGGCTCTTCGTGTTCGATGTAGGTGTCTGCAGCAGCTGATATCCCCCTGAAATATCTCACTATGACCTGCTGGTAGTATCCCACGATTGATTGCAAATACCGGGGGGGGGGGGGGTTTCGGGACGTCGTCCTGATGCACAAATAAGCCCAGACCAGGTGTCCACCACAGCAGCAGCTCCAAATCCATCATTTCAAACTGAACGACCATGTTCTTATGAGTATCTGCAAAAGACTGCAAAGTCCATAAAACGTCAGTTAGTAGTTGGCTTGCCTTCACCCAAAATGTGTCACACTTGTTCAAACACAATGGGATTCTAACGCACTCACACGGTGTACACGGTGTTTGTGGTGTGTTTTCAGCAGTCCTCTGTCCTGTTTGGCGCATGGTGTGGCGATCACCCGTATTTAGGTACGGAACAATGTTGTGGCGCCAGATTTTGACTGGCGGCAAGTGTATACGTCCTTGTCTGTCATTTGCATGTGGGTTCATTGTCACACAGACTGTTTATCTCTATTGTTCACGAATCATTCACAAATCCATTTTTTTTATTGAGGCTTTCTGGAGTCTTGGAGCGGTGTATTGCTGTGGGTGCAACCTTCATAGAACTGATCCTGTCCGTGGATCCACGGAATGCGATTATGCCTTTGTCCCAGTTCATGAACTGTTTTCAAACTGTGGGTTCCTTACCTTCACAAATGAAGATGGGTTTGCCCACACCCATGCTTGCCAATCGGAGTGTTAAGGCCTGGATGCAAGGATGCGGGATTATGTAGTGATATTGGACGAGACGACGCCAGGTTGGGTAAATTACCTACGGGGTTCAATCTGGTTTGATGGGTCCCGTTTACATTCGGCACCGCTGTGCGATTTCCTTCCATTTGTTTGTGATTTCGTCAGATCAGTTTATTTGCCACCTAAAACATGCACATATTCGAGTCTCCCCACCTTCTGTTTGCAGGCAGGGTCACTCAGGTTGTTAGGTCTCTATGTAGACACAACCACCCCTTATCGCCAGACCCATTGTCCCATCCTCACATCCGGAAGGGGGGCCGCAACCGGTGTTACAAAGTGAAAGTATCTCGGCTCACGACCAGCGATAGAGATACCAACATCGTACCGGTCCCAATAGTAATAAATCTGTAAACCATACATGCGCCCCAGTTCTTCTGCTATGTATTTCCCTATGTAGTTAATTGCATCCACATGCCTCATATACCCCATTATAGACTGTTCTACACTTAGCGACATTGTGATATCATCTGCACTTCCTTTAAGGTTCCCTGAATCTTTAGCCGACAACCCTTCACTCAACCTTTTCCTCCACTGCTGAATCATCTGCATGACACAGCCCTGATAATAGTCCTCATGGTTCTCCACCATCCACTGATCTGGGGGATTTTCTGGGGGACCCTGGGTGACTAACCCTTCTTGCCTCTTCGATGGTGTATACACGCGCTCTTTCAACCAGAAACTCGGGTGCAGTGTACGGTTGTCGGCTATGAGTCCATCCTGCAAATTTCTGTTAATTCGAAAACACACTGTCGGGCCGTGAACAATGCTGTCCTCCTCTGTCACCCGATTGTGCGTGATTATCAAGAACCATGCCATAATCTCAGCGATTTTGGACCAGAAATCATCGCAGTCATCCAGTATGGCATCTTCAGTGAATGCACAATGCCAAGGGGGCACCGTGGGTGGAACACCGTCACGCAGTGTGCTATTGACCTGCCTCAGGCGTATGCATTCAGGTATGTCAGAATATTCAGCAACCTTGTTCAGAACCACATGAGGCACATCATCGATTGAACTTCGCCTGTCCACATCCAAAACGCTACTCCGAGGGGGAGGAGTACTACTAGCAAAAGAACCGTTCTTGCTCTTGACCATGATTTTTTTATGCCTTCGTTTTTCAAATTGTACATGCGCATGAAGTGGGACGGTGAAACAATGGAATTGTGGGATCTGGATCGACAAGGTCAAGGGTCTTAGTGTTAGGGTTAGGGTTAGGCAAGAACCATGCCATAATCTCAGCGATTTCGGACCAGAATGCCATACTGCGATAATTCACCATAACAACTGCTGGCAATCCAACCATGTAATGATTCAGCAACAGCCAGAAGTGTGAACCGAGAACGCCAGTGGCAAGAGCGGCAAGGGTGGCAAGGGTCTGCATTTCGCTGACTGGCTGTCAAAGGTGCTAAATGACAGGGCGTTCAAATTTAAAGCCCATATCTGTCCCGTATACTTGTGGGAATATGAGATAAGTTGTAGATACTCTGTTGGGGGCGTATGAACCGTGCAATATCGTGTGCCATAGTGCAACCCCTTTGTACCAGGTCCACGACATTGTCGTCGCCCATCTCCCATATATCCTCGTCCCAACTACTGGTTGGTCGCACCAACAACACTTTCAGACTCGGCAGATGAGACATCATGTAATCTGGCTCAAACGTATCAAACGTACGAGATTGGTGTTCTGCAATGTCATCTACATTATGAGTACTTATGTAGTCATCATCCCAAATGTCATAACAAAAGGTTTGCAATTCAACATCCCATCCAAACCTCTCTGGTGTCAGTCTGGCAAGGATTGTTCTCGTCAACTCGAGTGTGTGTGTATTATGCAGTCCCCCATCACTAACCGCCATGACGTGTAGTGTGGCAGATGGTATCTTTGGGTGTGGACCATGGCTGACAAAAGCTGATAGTTCACCAATATCCACTGTGTTGATTTCGGCTATTGGGGAACCACACTTCTTTGGGTTAGAGCGGATATTAAAGGGATGCCTGATGGCTGACAGTGGTACCCCTGATGTTGATGTTGTGAATTTCACGGTTAGATACATGGAACTCATACATGGCCCATGTCGACTACACCAAAAATCAATTCTTACACTGGCGCCAATATCGCGTGCTCCGCTGTCCTGCTGGTGCTGAATCATTACATTATAGACAATATTGACCCACGTGTGCTGCACAATTGCGGTCATTTTTTATGTTTTTTATCTTTTTTTTTACATCGCGTATCAGTGGTCGACGCGATCAGAATTCTTCCCTGTGTGGTATGTTCATGGTATGGATCACTATATCACAATGTTGCTACGTGTAGGAGAATCAAGACCTGATGAAGATCATATAGATGCCATTGAATCCTAATTCTAATGCATCATGTTTTGTATTCCCGAGCCGTCCACCCAAATATGGCCACCTTCTGCACCAAAAACCATGACATCATTGATGCCGTCGCCTGGTGTTGTATCGGTACTTGAGGGTTGGACATGCACTGCTGACGTGTGTGATTCTCCGGGTACCCAATGCCCTATCTTCAAAAAAAAAATCAATGCCATCAGCCTTTGTCAGCCTCTGCACAGTGAGGTATTTGAGGTATCCTGCCGTGTTGAATGCCGTGCAATCAGGATCTGAGCGGCAACGCCGTTGTAGCTCAAGCACATTGCCGGCAACCTGTGGTAGGTGTTCAATGTCGTTGGCAAAATTGTCGGTATTCGGATAGTGGTGCCAAGCTCCCACATCATCCGATGCAACCGCATCGAGGACTGAATAAGCTACCGATTCAGGGGACGGTGGCTCATAGGCGGTGGGTGCAGCTGTGGGTGGGGATGCATGTTCAACCACGTCGTTTTCCAAACGTCGTTGCTTCAGAAATTCTGGCACGGAGGGTAATGAACCATGTCGCACGTAATAGCAGCTGAGGGCACCAATGGCCAGGAGTAGCACAATGATGCCCACCTTCTCACTCATCCTTTTGTGTTTTCTTTTTGTGATTTTTCATGAGGTGTCAGATTTTACATGAGACGACACTGAACAATGCAGTGGGTATCCAGCCTGATGGTCTATAGATAGAATGTTTCCAGAAGACGCTCCAATCGGTTCATTTTTTTCCCGTGTATGACATATCTCAACAGAAAAGCGGAAAGTAGACGTGTTATATGTGTGAGCAGGGCAGTACCGTTTTATCTGACAGGGCATGCTATAGTTGGTGTGTGTCTCACCCCATTGCGTGCGAACCACTGCTTGAGCGTGAATGTCCGATTGCATATTACAGGCCAACCTCTTTTTCCAGAAAGCTGTGCCCGTCTTTTTATGCTGCCGAGGTTTATCACAAGCATGCAAAATAAGTTGCTGACAGCACAGGACGGTCGATTCAGCATGTCCCGGCGGATCGTCCCCATTGCGTGTACCAAAAATGTGCAACCGCACTGATACAGCGCCGTGCTGGTGCGTGTGATGACTACGTGCATCGAGAATGTATTCAGAATGTTCAAAACGATGCATCAGCTGAATGCGATATAAACGGTACACGTCGCAGCAACAACAACTCCCCAAATCACCGGTCATCAACCCCACATCCTGTGTCGATGCTGCTGCCTATCGGTGCCGTGCTTGTGGCTCTCCTCGCCATCCTGTAACTGACCATCCCAAGGACCTGAACCTGAGGATCACATCCTGACAGAATGCAGCAGCAGCCACAGAACCTCATCAAACTCACACCCGTCTCGATGTGTCCAAAACGATGGTGGTTGCCGGGTTCATTCAACGTTTGTATGGCACGCTTGATATCTCCATATGTGAGAAAGAGAGAGAGAGAGCAGGTAGGTTACCTACTACCCACCGCAGCACAATTTCGCCAAACCTTCGCTTAATTAAAGTAGTAAAGAGCTGATTGGGGGTGGGGTATTGGTATGGCACAATGTGATGCGGACCCATGGTCAGATGCCTGCGTCCAATGGATGTCAAACACAACAGGCAAGCCTGACTATCTGGAAAACAGGTATCGGGAAAAATACTGTGCAAATGGAAATCGCGTGTTTGATGACGAGCGTTGTCGCAGGTGGTGTGTGAGTCAACCAGATGCGTGTCGATCCCGCCTTGTGTATCTCTGCCGGATTCCATCAAACAACCACGACGTGTTGTGTGCATGCTTCCAGTCCAGTGACCTTTATCAAGAGCGAGCTATGCGCATACAAGAGGACTTACGCGAAGCTGCTGCGGGTACGAATTTCACGCCACCCCCAATATCACCACAGCCACACTGCGTATATCCTGCGTGTGCTGCATCTCGAGTTGCTCACTCCGGTAACCCAATACAATGTCCAAATACAATACAGCAGTACTGTGTCCAGAACATCGATGTCAACAATGGGGGTACAATATTGAGCCTTGGTGGTGTCACACAGCAGGCGAAGTGCATACTTGATGCTGCCACCGGCACTAACCAGCACATAAACACAAACAAATCGCAGACTGATCCTCGTCGCAGTCCTCCTGATTTTTTGCTACCAGCTGCCGCCATAGCTTTGGTGGATGACCTTCTATTACTGTGGAGGGAGGAGGATTAGTTTCTTTTGTTAGGGCAACGACCATACCTGTGTTCTTGTTGTTTTATGGTCACATGATTTCCATGGTGTCAGTTTCAACGGTTCTGTTCTGTTGTTCTGGTGGTGGGCCGGTGACCGGCTCGTCAGCTAATCGTTCTGTTCTGTTCTGTTCTGTCGTCCTACATTCTACTACAACTCTGCACAGATTGTATTTGCCGTGCGCGTTATGTGATACACCTTTTTACACGATCACAATGTACGGTGATGTACCAGGTCATTTGCAATAGTATTCACATGCTGCCGTCCTCCGTAGTACACTACTGAAGTATCGTATTTGGTCAATTCTTCGATTACAGCTTTGTTCTGTACCGCTACCCAGAATTCCCAGGCGTAATTTTTCATCTCCTGCAAGGTCTCTGTGTGTTCCATGGTTGCCTTAAGCTTTTTGCACTGAACGGCGCCTTTTGTGGCTGGCCAGGCCGCCATGGTTGCCTTAAGCTGATCCATGTATATGGCGGGCGTGCTGGCTCTGACCGATGGGTTTGTATGGAGATAATGATCCATCTTTTGCATTGCCGCGTTTGATGTCATATTGCCACTATCTCTCAGTGTGTATGCCATGTGCAGGGCGCGGGCGAGCAATAGTGTAACATCAGGGTATGTGAGACATAAACCGTGATGTTTCTCATGTGCCAAGTTCAACGCATAGATGTACTGTTCTGGTGTTTGTGCCGTGTGGATTTTGACAGATGCATCCGGATGACGTACGTCGAACCTCTCCACCCGCTTTTCGTAGGTCAGGATGTCAGCAAGAACACACTGTTCAGTAACAGGGCCTGTGTTCAATACACTGTATTCAACCAGGATCCGTGTCTGTGGGTCCAATTGATGTAAAGGCTCAGTGTATACCTGATATTTGGGCAATCGAGCATGTCACGCCCATTCTCAGGAATTGGCCGTCCTGTTGTCCAGTGCGTTTCCCCAATCAGGATGATGCAACGATTTGGATGGGAGCATATCAGCACCACTGCCTCGTTCACATTCAATTTTGCACTGTCCACCAGTGCTTGCAGGTCGGGGATGATTGTATCTTCCAGTTTGTTTTTCAATACCATGGCTTTTTCTTTAAACGTACTGTACGCCTGTCTTCGGCGCCCAGGATGATGTGGCTGTATGGATGATGCTGCGGGGATGGTCCTTCTTGCTACCAGTCATTGGGCACCTTCACGAACCCCGCATCAGCGAAAGACACCTGGTCCGCCATACCACCCATCGGGGAATGATTGGTCGTCTGCACACAGAGTATCCGCTTGTCTATGCAATCAGGAACGTGATTTCCATATTGGTTTGTGTTCCATGTCAACGTCGCCATCTAGATCATATATGGGGATTGTTGTTTTTGCTTTCGTTGGTGGGTAGTCAGTAATCAGTATGCTTACGGATAATGGGGTTGACACGTCATAGACGTAGAGGTTTCCCATCAGTTGTTTTCTGCAGAATGCATGCTGCACCGCCTTGTGTAGGCCGGATAGGTCGATAGATGGCAAAACACTCCCGGTCAGTTGGAGCTTAAATGGCTCCTCGTCCTCGGTGTTGGCGTCGTTTGTAGTTCTTTTCAGTGCCTTCCTGTGTATCTTGCTGAAGTAGTCGGTTATCACCTGCTTGTAGTAGTCTTCCGGAACCGGAACCAGGTCAACCAGAAACGGATGCAAATCTGATTGGCGTACAAATAAATTCAGGCCCTGTGACCACCACAACTGCAGCTTCGAACCCATTTCAAACTGAAAGACCATGAATGCTCGTTCTTTCCTTCCATGCAAAAACCACAAAATCTTCTCCAGTAGTTCGCTAGTGGCACTATGTTGGCCTCCAAACACACTCCCACGGTGTACACACAGGTTTTCGAGGTACGCTTTTAGCAATAATCAGCCTTGTTTGGTGCATAGCAATCCGATTGTCAGTATTCAGGTACGGGACAATATCATGCTGCCAAATTTCGGTGGGCAATTGCATATCTTTTTCTCTTTTCCCCTTTTATTTAACCTGTTGTTTTGTTTGTTGTTTGTGACCGCCCGGCGTCGCACGAATCAACGACGTGCCACACCAATGCATCAAGTATGGTGCAACACCCGTTGGGGGCATTCTGACATTTGACATCATTTGACACTCTAACCGAGTCCTGCAAGGGAACCTAAAGCGGTAACGGCAACCGGAGGGAAGAGGGAGGGGGGAGGGCCTGGTTTTCATCCCGTAGACCATAATACCATTGATTGTTGAACCTCTCCATCGCAAGGGGTTCTCCTTGATGTTGTGCATGCTGCACAGCCCTCTGCACAGCCCTGGAACCGCCCCTTGGACATTCCATGATTTCCTCAATGTCTGAATACATCGGCCACGTCTTGCTTTCCTTGAGTACTTCCTTGAGACGTTGCACAAAGTCACCTTCAGCACTCAAACGAACAGCGCTATCGCAGAGGGTTGCAGGCGGCCCAGAAAAAAAAAACGGGACGGGAGACGGGAGACAGGAGACGGGACAGAGCAGGACGGCTAGAGCCACACGACGGCCCCAGGGGACTAGGACGACATGGGAGGAGGCACAGGAGTAAGGGGCGGGGGCGGGAGGGGAGCGACCCGTGCTAGGCGCACGAAACGGTCCCCGGATGGAAGAGGATCCAGTGGGCCCGCGCCACAGGGTTGCTGGCGGCCCGGTGGGGTATAAACACGGGATGAGGGACGGGATGGGGCCGCACAACAGCCCAGGGGATTAGGCCGGGGCCGCGGCAGAGGGGAAAGAGGCGGGGGAGGGAAGGGAGCGACCCGTGCTAGGCGCACGAAACGGTCCCCGGATAGAAGAGGATCCAGTGGGCCTGCGCCACAGGGTTGCTGGCGGCCCGGTGGGGTAGAAACACAGGATGATGGGAAAAGGGGACGGGACGGAGAAGGGCGTGCAGCTAGGGCCGCACAACAGCCCGACGGGGTAGGGAGTCCACGGGACGCTGGGAGCGGGCCGTTGCCGGGATGTGGCATAGGGGAATGGGACACGGGATGGGAAGGGAGACCGCCCCGTGCATTACTACAACAAGGCATGATGCAAGAGGTATCAATTGACTATGTTGTTGGTTCGCACCGCAAGCGAGAAGACAATTCCATGATAATATTGGTGGACAGGACAGGCAGGACAGGTGGATGACGAAGGAACATTCGCAGTGATGACGGATGATATTCAATGGGATGAAGACCAGGATAAAATCACCATGGAACCACCATGAAACCACTATCACAATCACAACATCTGTACTTATGTTATCTGTACAAAATCTGTACTTATGTTTTTTGACAAAAAATAGATGCTATACTGCAAGCAGGAAATACTACCATCCTCGGATTCGACGAGCTGGATGACCATGACTGCGACTGGCCACTGAAATCCCCATGTTCCCACAATATGCTAACCTAACCTATAGACTAAAATGCAGAACAACAGCACACCACGACGAGAGAGAGATTTGTTTGCGGATGCAATACGTCATAGGCACCCTACCCAGGTCTTTGTTCGAATATTGGTCAACCTTCTTCACAAGTTTTTTGATTTAGCATACCAGATACCAGAAGAAAGCAAGAAGGTCACGTCGAAGACTACACTATCATTCACACCATTGTGGATTGGGGGGAAGACACCAAAATTGTACAATGCACCAAAGACGCCAAAGACACGCCAAAGACAACTTGCACGCATGTGCATGGATGCCTTGCACAACAGCGGGGGATATACTCGATATATGGAGATCGTGGTGATATATAATTTTACCAATTACCAATCACCAATTACAAATTACAACCAACGTCACCAATTCGTTCAGAGGTTACGTCGAATGTACGACGATTTTAAAGGTGCAAAATTGATATTTGAGAGGATATGGGAAACCGGTTTTGCAACTTTGGAATATGGCGATTTGTATACCCCTTGCCCATTGCGGGCACTTGTTGGAGTTGGTGAGTTGGATGACGACGGGTTGGCGAGTTGGCGAGTTGATGTCCCCCAAGAGCTATCCCATGTTATGGCAACATTGAAACTCTGGAGTGGACCGCTGACTTCGATAATCCCACCCATTGCCTACAGACCGCCTGCACTATGTGATTGGTACTGGTCTGTACTGATGTCCTTCGTTTCCGTCGTCCGCAAGACCCTACCAGCCAAATGCCCAACCAACCCTGACCAAGGCGTATCCGTCAGGATGCTTCTGCAGCAGCAAGGCAAATATTACGACACCCACGACAACAAACAGGAACGGACCATGCAAAATGATATAGCTATGGATCCTTCAGACGATGAGATTTTTTACGAGCAACACTCAATTAAACGTGGACGTGTGGATGATCATCCTAACCTGTGGACTGATCTGAATGATCTGAATGTAGTCCACAGATGAAGTATGGAGTATTCTGAAGCAAAATTTGGGTTGAGAGATGAGAACTGTGAAAGTGAATACTTGATGTTTGTATGTGAAACCATGGAAATGGTATACCGGAGCGGGGTATGGAGAGGAGATGGGGATCAGGAGATCCGGCGCATGGTTTTGGCACTCCAGATTGAAGGGTTGTGCAACAAAGACCGCGTGCATTACTACAACAAGGCATACAACATGATGCAAGAGGTATCAATTGACTATGTTGTTGGTTCGCACCGCAAGCGAGAAGACAATTCCATGATGATATTTATGGACAGGACAGGACAGGAGGATGAAGAAAGAACACTCGCAGTGATGATGGATGATCTTCGATGGGATGAAGACCAGGATGAATCCACCATGGAACCACTGACGCGTCCCCGTGGGGCGCTTGGCCACGGGACGCTGCGGTGGACATGCACAGGCAAGCAGGCAGGCAGAGCACTGCGCTCACAAGGGCATCCTCATGCTCGTGTCATGTGACAAAGCGTTTCAGGATCCTTGCCACTCTGAAACAAGGGAACAAAAGTATGTACAGCAACACATCAGGATATGTACACATGGGGTTGAGACTGGACTGGGATAAGGGCATCACAGGACAATAGACACTCAATCCCAACTCATATCCCAATCCCAGGTCCGTCCCTCCCAGTGGCTGGCAGGGGCGGGGGCTCAAACAGAACCCATGCCCTACTCAGTCCGGACCCTGAAACCCTGCCAATAGGGGAGGGTGTCACGCCCAGCCACAGGCGATTTCCTGGGAACCAAATGGGCTCCAGGGCTAACCGACAGTGACTCCCTATGCTCCCTCA